>JAEQBH010004963.1:0-461746 GCA_016808115.1 Tetrastigma voinierianum
TGAACTTACTTGAATGCCAAATAATCACAACACCACTTGAAGACCCGTAAGCTGGAAGTACAGCCTATTCTTTATCTCTTCCATTCCAAACACTGCCTACAAATCTCCTATCACAAGTTTCCTTCTTAGTTTCTTGAAGCATGACAATCTCTGGATTTGTTTAGAAAATTGCCAACTATCTCATACATTTCAGGAACCCAAGCCTCTAATATTTCAACTGATAATTTTCATGTAATCAAAAATAGCCCTACCAAAAACCAGAAACTGACCTAAACAGCCCCATTAGGTCCACTTGAAAGCTTCTTCTTCCTTCTGGAATAGACCTTCGTTGCCGAAACACCACTGCAAATCAGCAAATGTCAGCCAAAAACCCCTTTTCCCTTATCTTTAAATTCTGATTTCCATAGCCTCCTAATAACGAATGTTCCTTGACCATTTTTCTGGGTGAGATCTCATTTTTATGAACAATTTTGAATATTTTAGTTTATATTGGACAATTAATATTGTAATGAGAAAGCTCATATTCATTGAATTACAATACATGTTTATACACCTATTTATACATGAAAGAAGATAATAGAAATGGAAACATAATAAAAATGACAGGAAAGAAAGAATAACAGAATATTCATTCACCAAAAATATTGGCCTTAATTACTCCAACAAATGCATAATAATTCTTAACAAAATAACAATAATTTGAATTTTTAAAAATACAATGAATACCCGAAAATATATGTATTGTTGTGTCATGATATCACATATCATATCATTTATGGTATACTAATCATACGATAAATTTTAAAATAAGCTATGGACTGTGATACATATCAATTTCTGTAAAAAATACTGTATCATTGTATCATATGAGGTAAGTTCTTAACTATAATGCCGCTACCAATCATTTCTAGTAGTTACCAATATGGTTGCAATAAAGTTCCCAGTAAATTCTTTGTTTTTTTTTCAATTTAACTATGGCATTCATTTAACATTTAGAACTCTAGTACGCTCAAGATACAACCAGAAAAAAATTTTCATTATTTTATACACCTCGATTTTTTTTCCCTAATTTATAGAATTGGAATTTTGGCGAAATTTGAGGTTTGCTTTGCCTTCAAAATATTCCTGACACAGACATTTCCTACAAAAATATTCCTGAAACCAAACATTTCATTTGGCATTCTTGGTTTAAAAGGTTTTTCCAATACATTTAACAGAACATTGAAGTAAACAATTGTAAACATGATGGTGGTTCTTTGCAACTAGGCATTCACACAAAAGCAGCATATTGCACAGCATTATCGACTAATAAAACTTGCAAGATGTTGGGGGAAACGCGTTATGTTGCAGCATGCAAATGTTTTTACCGGTTCCTCACGAAGGTTAATCCAAAGCACTTGTGTTCGCTTCCTATCTGCTTGAGCCCCTATATGTTCAAGAACATTTCGGATGCCATCAGTTGTTGGAATTGCAACCCCATGAACATGTACTGAGTCGGCCTATCAAATGATCAAGGAAAGAACAAAGTCAAACAACTAAACTCAACAAAAGGTAAGCTGTGTCATCAAAGAAGCATCGATGATTCATAGAAGTACAAAGATTTCATGAACATAAAAATGGTACACAATTTGCAAGCCTATTATGTAACATCCTTAATTCAACTCCTCCATAATGTACCAGGTGCACAAGTTTTAGGCTTAGTTATTGTTCAGCTGTCAGTAAGCTTTTTCTCATAAAAATAATATATATCTAAAATCAATCATAGACTTTTAAAACAAAACAGAAAAAAAAAGTAATATAACCATCTGCTAAAAATATAAGAACGATGACAAAAGATAATCCAATTGAAACACACCATTGAGACCTAGCTCAACTGGTAAAGTGTTGATGAGGATATGGGAGGTTCTAGGTTCAAGTCCCAATGGGGACAAAAATTTACCTATCAAAAGGGGAAGGTGGGGGGAGGAAAGGAGAAAAAAAAAGATCATCCAAGGAAGAAAGAAAAAAAACAAAAAAAAAAGGATCATCCAATTGAAACATCCATATGCATGAAAGAGGCCTTTATCTCAAAAATGTCCCACACTAAAACAGATTGACACAACCGCACCTCCGATACACATATTGGCCAAGTCACAAAACCTTGAAACAATATCAGTGCTCTTCTGCACAGAGGGTATTATAAAGAGAGGATTTGCAGTTGTTCAAATAGATGATGAAGTTATAGGGGTTTAATAATTTTGCGCAAGAAAAAATCTAATGCCAACTTCATAGAATTATTCTTAATAATCCTTCACTTTGCCTATACGGTCTAAGTTCTCATTGAGTCATAGCCATAACCAGTTAGAAACATAGCCCATGTGTCCTTTAGCGCCGCCATGCTCTACTCTTGAAACTTAAAGCAGTTTAAACTGTTGAGAAAGTATTCAATCTGCTTCCACAGGATAAAATCATCTTCCTGCATAATGAAAATGTTACAGCAGTTTTATCTATCATCTTCTAAGGTTGCATACCTCCCATCAAAAATAAAATAAGAGGTAAATTGAGCTTGGTTGGGTTTCAGTGTTTTCCTACTATCTTTGGCAAACCTTTCTAAACAAAACAATTGTTTTATTTTTATGATACAGAACAAAATAACATTTTTTTGATAAGCAAGACAATTGTTAATCAATATCAATACTTTTTCCAAGTAGCACTCAGTATAATCAAGTCAAAGTGAGTACAAACTATTTCAAGGCTCGACTTCGATAAAACTCAAAGCTCAAACTCCAATCGAGGCTTTTTTGGGATGTTCAAAACTCAACTCGAAAATAGTCTCGAGCTACTCCAAACTTGACTCGACAAAGCTTGAATCAATTAAAAATTAAAATAATTATACTCAAAGTTCGACTCGATTAGAAACAAGATAAATAATAAAATGGTCAAGCAGTTCTAGAAAAATGTGACGGCTCAAAGTCATGTATTATGATACTCGAACTCAACTCGAGAAGCTACTCGAGCTCGACTCGATTAACTCCAAGTCAAATTCGAGTATTCCTACAGTCAGGCTGAGTAACTACCATCTGCGTAAGCATGCCTTTGACTAAGGAGCAAACAATTAAAAAAGTTCATTGTAGTTCAGAGACATATGGTTTAGTGTCAGGTAAGACCATGGGCCAGTCTAAGCCAGGTCAGTTAGACCAACAATTTATATTAGGACTAATCATGGTGTCGCCAGGGCACAAAGGGTGAAATCTGAAACTATCCCTGTAATGCACAAGTCAGGCCTAGGGCCAAGAAGGGAAGTTGTGACCCAATGGAGAGGACAACTGGAAGCCCACAACAGCAGTCAAATATAAGGTGTCACAATGGATGGTGGGAACCATAAATCAAAGCCACATTTGGTTCCAATCTCATTATAAAATGGTGAGCATGCGATGACATGACGGCAACTTTTTGCTATCTAAGGTCTCCATTACTGCTATTTCTCTATTCAATTCAAACTTCAATATCTCGGAAAACCTTACCTTTGGCTACCCACATCTTATGCAGATTCTGCTAAGTATGGTTCAGTCCACCATTAAGCAACCATTCAGGTATTGTTGGAATTCTACATCAACTAGAATTTTCAGCTACCGTGTACTGTCTAACATGTCTTCAAAGTCAATCCTGTATTACCAATGCACAGATTTCTCAATTTTGAATTTTGCTTTATTGCATGTGAGGAAGCACCATTGGTCATCTTTTACCAGAAAAAAGGAAAAAAAAAGGCACCTATTGTTCCATGTGATTCAGAACCCCTCCATCTTAAATCCCCTTCCACTTGGATCTAACCCTGTCCAGTATTTAGGAGAGTCTCTAAAGAATCAGTGCACACAAAAATAGACCAAAAAGCATCACTGAGAAAAAATAACCTTAATTCAGGTTAAGTTCATGATTGCTAGTGATTTTCAACCTAAAGTCTCACCCAGAAAGCCCAATTTCTTTTTGACAAGACCCAGAAAGCCCAGTTTAAATTTTCAGTTATTGACATTTTGGCCATAGATAACAAATACATCCCAGAAGACATCTGCTCCCAGTGATGATTGCCGATAAGCAGTTTGCCACAGAAGTGAACAACAAAATGCCCAAAATGCATCAACTAGACTACTTGGCATCCGCATCCGGAAAAAAACATGGAATATAAACCAGAAAAGAAGAAACAAAAAGTAAAAATACAAGACATATGGTCAAATTAGATGCGACCGATCTTCAAACAGTGAAGGAGCAGTAAGGAAAAAGAAAAAGAAAAAAAAAGGAGGAACCTGACGGTAATTAGGAGCGCCGTCGATCTGGGGAGTCAAGCGTTTATTCTGACATCCAGGAAAATGGTCGCTCTTGAGAATGGTCTTCTTGCCCAGGACAGATCCCCCTCTTAGCTTCATCACCTGTAAGCTCCACTCAGTATCGACATGGCCAAACACACGCTACAACAAAACCACAAAAAAACCTCGAATTCGGAATTTCTATCTAGCTATTCCCTTCCCCTCCCTTCTTCTATAAACCAAGATTCTTCTTCTTCAAAGCTAATTAGTTATTTATCTATGCTTTCCCCCATAGATATCGCGCCTGTCCAGCACACAGATGAAAGACGACTAAAGCACCTATTATTTCAGAACACCTCCCCATTTCCATGCATCCATATAATGCTACTCCCTTTTTATTCCGTACTTTAGTTCTTCCAATTGGGGATTTTTCCGTTTTTTTTTTTTTTTTTTCCAGTGGAGACAAGAGAAGAACGTGAAAAGCGTGTAGCGTGTATATTGTATTCTATTCCTCCCACTGGCGGTCTGACGCACAACCGCCGATGAGAAGCCGCCACCTATTAACACCCTGTGGGATGGCGCTGCGGATAGGAAAAACTTGTTGCTTTTCGTCTTTCTCAATATTTCTTCTCGGATTTGGGAACTTTGGGATATCCCATAGCATTATTTTATGGGGGAATTGTGTTTCACTGTACGAAGCCTCCATATTTTTTAATGAAATGGATGAAACCATTCATTAAAAATACCAAAACTACCCTCTTGCCTTCAACCCCAGTCACACAACCTCAGCAATCAAACCCAGTCTTCCTACTCTTAACCCCACTCCCTGACACACACCTCGACCACCTGACCCTCTTTTTTCTTCCAAGTTTTTTTACTTTTTTTTTATTATACTTTTTCCATATAAATTACCTTCCATTTTTCATCTTTCAAATAAATTAAATTTTTAATTTTAATTAATTTTAAAAGATAATATCTTACTTTCACTTATTTTAAAATACTTAATTAAATTTTTTATTATTTTTAAATTTTTATTTTTTTCATTTTTTATTAAACTTTTGTTTTGTGTAATAAATATAGTAAAGTAAATTAACTTTTAATATATAAGCAGAGACAGTCACATATAGTAATAAATAATTTAATAAATATATGCTAATATTTTTAAATAATATAATTTTAATATATATATATATATATATATATATATATATATATATATATATATATATATAATTGTGTGTAGTGTATGTTTTATACTTTTTAAATTTTAAATTTTTATAAACCTAAAATTTTCCAATTATTAAAATTATTTTATTAAATTTTAAAGTAATATTTAGAAATTGAAAAATTAAGGAACAACATTAGTAACAAAGTAACAAAACTATTGTCTTTTGAATAAGTAATAAAATATTGTTACTTTACTAACATATATCTTTTAAAAAATTTAGGTTTATAAAATTTAAAATATAAAAACATAAGCGATAAAATGATAATATGAAACTACGAATATCATATATGATGAAAATAAAATAGCGTGCGCACCATCATACACACACACACACACGCACATATATATATATATATATATATATATATATATATATATATATATATATATTTCCATGAAAAATAATGGAAACGTCGGCATTAATCTTTAATAAAAAAAAGGATGATAACACTAACTGTACAAAACAAATATACTAACTATATAAGAGATGTACAAACTTGCATTTTTCGTATCGAAATTTTAAGCGAAAACTAGTTTGAAGTCACTTGTCTTATGTTTTCCGCATTTCGTCCTTATCACTTTTATTTTGAGGCATTATATCGCTTATCTTTTATTTTCGTATAGATTTCGTTATGATTACGACATTTGGCAAAGTGATTCCTGCAGCGTGGTTAAATGAGATTGGGCATTTGGGGGCGAAATGCGTAAACTCAAAAATGCGAAAATGCTGATATGCCGAAATAAAGTCTGAAAGAGCAGTGTGAAAACAATAAAAGTAGAGCACACCAAAAAATGTCCTCTTTATCATATTGTGGACGTGCATTTTTTGGCATGCGTCATTAATTGAAATAATTTCGTTTTTGCTTTAACTTTGAAAAATAATTTTTTAAAAATGGTTTTTGGGTGTTTTATTTTGAGTTTTTTTTTTTAAAGGAAAACAAAATAAGAAATAAAACGCTAGTGTGACTCTTTATTTAGGAAAAGACGTGTCCATGAAAAACCAAGTCCGAATTCGGAGGTTAAGTTACCTATCGGGAAGGTATGGTAGTGAGCCACCCCTCTAAGCCTATATAAAAATGATCTCTACTAAATAAGTTTAGGGAACTGTGACAATCAATCAATTAATTATAGATACCAATAAATCATGTAGATGGGAAATAAAGAGCAAAGTTAAAGAGAATAAATGTGTACCCAATAGGCCAGATCGAAATATCGATAAAAAATCATGTTAGTTCGACCACGAAAATCACAAAAATATTGGCGTCCGATTTAAAACGGTTATAAATTAGAAATTCGAATTATTTGTTAAAATAATACATGAGATGTAGGGTCCTTTGACTTGTTATATGTTAACACCCGATTTGTTGTTCTGTGTTCGTTCAAAATATAACTGAGAAAAAACAAACTGACGGCCATTCAAAGCAAGCGAATGAGAATGTTGACTAGGAGTCAGCCGATAGCGTTGTGTCCTTAAGGCGGTGGCCCCTCGACATGCCCAGGGGATGGCGAGCCGATCGTCTCCCAAGGGATCTCTTATTGGATCTACCGTTCCTCCAGGAAATTAGTGCGGATCGAAGGGCCTGACGAACTCCAACTACTTGGAACAATCGCACAAAAGGCAGTGATATGCAGTGAAGTGGGGAGAATATTTGTTATTTTAAAAAATGGGAAAAACGGGAGTATAAATAACTTTAGGGAAGTGTCCGCGAGCAGACGTATCGATTCGAAAGGTATGAGCCAAGCGAAGTGTTTGTTCGATGAGGGGCCGTCTTTTCATTCATTTAAGGAATTTGTAGAGCAGAAGTCACCAGTAATCCATGAATGAAAAGGTTATGATATCAAATACTCAGGTGTATGCTATGAGATGCAAAAGTCTGATTATTCCGTGAGAAAGCGTTGCATCGGGATAGAACAGTCTGAGACTTTGAACTTTCCTTAGTGAAGCCTATCGGACTTACTCGGTCAATCAGTAGACTTGATGTACGGCCCATCGACCTTTCATGCTTTAGACAATAGAAATCACCTGACTATTTCTCGAGCAAAATTGTCTCTCCCTTTGTTGTGTTCGTTTTGGCCATGAACAGCCTAGTCTCATAGTGTTTTAGAAATTAGAGCTGCAATTCTCACCGAAGCGGCCCTCTTCACGCTCATAGGTGATTTATGAACATATAGTTTCATAATCATTAGAAGCTTTTGCTTAACCTTCACATATTAATACTGTCTTTATCGGGAATGGGTAAAACAAATTAGACAGTACTTCTGCTTGTCTTCATAGCAGATTGTCCCTTTGAACCTAGATCCACAGGATCTCCGATCCAATGGTAGGGTTTAGCCCAACTGATGACTTGTTTAGAGGCCTTAAACCATTCCATGATGTTTTTGCAATCATCTCTCTGAGTTGGGCCTTTTTATCAGTATGGATCATAATATTATCTTTTGACTTCACATAGTCAATGGTGGTATTCACTAGAAATAAGTTGTCTTACTATGTCATGTCTTCGGCGTATGTGTCGGGAGCTTACCATACATGACATTCCTTGCCCTTCTGTGCCGTGACTATCATGATGTATACATACGGCGGGCATTGGTTTAGGCGATCGGGAATATCTTCGAAGAATTTGAAGCCACTTTCGGCTTCTTCAGAGCTTTATCCGGCTTAATAAATTCCTGATTCCATAGTGGATCCAGCAATACAAGCTTGTTTGGATGATTTCGAACCTTCAGCCCCACCGGTGTGAATACATATCCACTTGTTGATTTTGTGTCTTTAGTCATAGGTTATCCAAATTTGTCGCAATTGTCCTTCAAAAAAGTAACTATAGGATACAGTAGTAATGCAAGGCGTAATCTTAGTATCTGCTTTAAGTAGCCAAATAAGCGTTTCATAGCTTTCAATGATTTTCCATTTTGGACTAGCGCCAAATCGACTTAGCTTGCCTAGCCTTACAAGCTAATAGGCCTAGTGCCGAGTTCATGACATACATTAAAGCGCTGATATACTAGCATACTCATTTGAGCTTTGTTTTCTACCAGTATTCTTAGAAATATGTAAATTAACATCTATCCCGGTCTTTGCGAGTACGATATCTAGATTCTTGCATTTTCCAGTAATCGTTTCAATATAAATAGGATTGTGATAGAGCTAATCCCCGGAGTGTCACTATGGATTTAACTCTAAAATAACATCGGTAACCCATCTTTCATTTCAAATTTACTTGCAAGCAAACATTTGATTTCTTAATAGATCACATCTTTACTGTTATAAGCATATCGTCTACATATAGACATAAAATGGCAAAGCAATTCTAAGTTTGCTTAACATATACACATTTATCGCACTCATTAATCTTGAAACCATTCGATAACATGACTTCGTCGAATTTGGCATGCCATTGTTTTGGTGCTTGTTTGATCCATAGAGTGGACTTGATAAGCGAACATACTTTCTACTCTTGTCCCGAATAATGAAGCCCTTGATTCCCGAATATATTTCTTCTTCCAAATCTCCGTTTAAGAGAGAAGGCAGTTTTCACATCCATTTGATGGATTTGAGCTTATACACATTTGCTATAGCAATTAGCATCCTTATAGTGTAATTCTAGTAACATGTGAATAAGTATCAAAATAATCAAGACCTTCGTTGCTTGTATCCTTTACTACAAGCCTGACATGTTATCAATAGCATATTCGCTTTCATTTTCCTCTTGAAAATCCACTTACATTGTATTGTATAGAGGTTTGTGCAGGAGGAAGGTCGACCGATTTCCATGTATGATTTGTGAGATGGATTCGCTTGCTATTATTATCTTCTTTCCCGAGCGGGGCTTGGCGAAGTCCATGACTTCTTTGAATGTCAAGGCTCATTTTCCAGCCAGTCGTTAATCGGGTCAAAAAAGACGTGGAAGTGCATCTTTTACTGATCTAGGTTAAATCCCCATTGAATCACTTAGATATAGTATCTTGAGACCTCTTATTATTATCAATTGCCTCATATACTATGTTATATGGATATAAATTTTCAAAGAACGAAGCGTCCCTTGATTCAATGATCGTATTGACATGTATATACGGGATCTCACGACTTGTGAACAAGCTTGATAGCATTGCTATTACGAGCATATGGGTAAAAACTGGTCAGGAGTCTTTGGTCCTACCTTAACATTTTAGGTTTAGGAGCCTTGACATAGCAAACACCACTATGAGATAATTCAAGTTAGGCATTATGCCTTTCCATTTCTCGCTAGGGAGTTTGTTCTAATGTCTTTACTACGTAGGGTACTCTGTTTAAAATAAAATTTGCATTCAAACAGCTTCCCCCTGAATTCTATGGTAAACCATAACTATTCAACAATGCATTCATTGTTTCCGGCGCTAGAAGGCCAGGTTTTCTTCCAGCCACTCCATTAGATTGTGGTGTATAAAGGGCTTGATCATTTGGTGAGCGATACCAAACTCGTTACAAATTTCCTCTGAAGTAAAATTCATTCACCTCTCTGTCGCTCCTTATGATTTTAATTTTCTTGTTCACTTAGGGTTTGACTTCGACACTATAAGATTTAAAGCATTCACGACCCTCATCTTTATATAAGCAAAGTAAACATAATCATGAGACGGAGTCATCTATAAAAGAAAGTAATAAAATACGATTACAGCACCTTGTGGTATTGATTTCATATCAGCATATATACGTATTATGACAAATCTAGGGTTCTAAAAGTCTATTATCGCACTAGAGTGGATGGGGTTTAGAAAATTTAGATTAACTGCTCAACCTATCATTGACAGTCAAACCGGCAGATAAACTAATTCATTAATTTCTTTATTGACTTATAGTTAACGTGTTTCTAGTCTAGCATGCGAATGTTAGAAGACTCGAGCACATAAGAAGAAAGCGACTTTATTCAAATCTTCCCTTGGTTACAGCGGTCATTACATTTGCTTGAACAAACCATCACTCGGATAACCCTTTCCTACATACATCTCATTTTTGAGTACAAACTTGTCGGATACAAAACCAACTTGAAATTTATTCTTGCTAAGGAGGCGACAAATTCTTGTGAGCATCGCACATACGGAACGATGAGTAGTGTCACAATCTTTCCAGATGTCATCTTTAGAGCAATCTTTCTGACACCTTCGACCTTAGAGGTTGATGAATTACCCATATAAATTTTTCATCACCCCCCACGGTTGTGTAGGATGAAAACATCGATCTGTTTGCACATATGTGACGAGTTGCTCCAGTATCAATCCACCACTCCTTGGGGTTTCCCGCCATATTACACTCGGATATTACAACAGTCATATTGATATCATCAACACCATTGAAGATCTTTTCCACCATATTAGCTGCGTTTTACATCCTTTTCTTGGCTCTCTGGTCTTTGCGGCTCGATGTCACGGACTTGCCCGCAGTTCTGAAGGCGCACGCGGCGAACTGCTTTAGGCCTTAGTTTGAATCCCTCGGACTTACTTGGGACATTTTTCTTCTTGTTGGGTTTAGATCCTTCAACAACATTGGCCGCGAAAGTTCCTAGATTCTTGACAACATTCACCGGCCTCTTGTGTTTGAGATAATTTTGAAATCCCTCGAGTTGTGGTAGTTTTCAATGAAACTATGACCACTTGAAATGTCTCACTTAGAGTCGTTTCCTTCGGCATGAATATCATGCACAATACTTGAAGCTCTTGGGCGACAAGATGGTCTTGGAATCCAACCATCTTGAAGTCAATTCTGAGCAATTAATTTCTTGGTCAGGCATCGCCTTGGTTTGTACTTTTTGTCGGACTATCCCTTAACTCCTTAGCCATTTTCGACGGACCTGGGCGTTATAGAGAGTATTTTCAGGGCCGTTGAGGACATAGTTGCGACACGGGAAGTGAGTGATTCCATGCCCTGACGACCCGACTTTCTTTGCTCTGTCTCCAAGCGTCTGATTTAGGACCATCCTCATTGAGAGTCTTGCAATTCAAGGTAGTGAGATAGAACAACATGCTTTGTTGCCATCTCTTGAAATCGGTACCATTGAACCTTTCTGGCTTTTCTCCATGATTTGGAATAGAGTTAAACGAAGTTGAAGGCAAAACCATTTATGAACGATAAAAACAAAACATATTCAAAATTTGAATCACAAACATAAGCAAAAGTGTCACGAGCGCCAATACATAATCGGTAGCGAGAGGCGTTCGTTCAAAATTCTAATCTGACAGGCTGTATCTGAATCGTTTGTTCATAAAAATTTTAGATCTGACGAGATTCTCTGGCTTGAGCGAAAGTGTATCACAGTATTCAAAGCTGCGGAGTCTTAAAAGCGAAAAAAAAGCAGCTACTTGTCTGAAAAAATAAGCTGCGGTCTTACGAGAATCTACTGATCTTAACTTGAAAAAACATAAATGAAAAGCGCATAAAAAATTTAGATACTCTTATAAACAAAAAGCTACTTATTAAATATATTTATAATACGAAACGAAACGGTCGTCTTAAAAGCACAAAGAGAAACTATAACAAATATTTTAATGCAAAGCATGGTACACAAAATAAATGTTTGGTCGAATTTAAATCGGAAAAAAATTCTACTACTTTGCGACACGGGAAAAAATATTTGAATTGAGTTCGTCTTGACTTTGAATCAGAACGAAACAAAAAAAAAAAAGCTATGATAGAAAACGAAACAAAAACAAAAATCTTTTGCCAACAAATATATGTAGTCGTTATATTTAGATTCCAAAGAAAATGAAGCAAAAAAAAAAGCGCAACAATTTTTTTTTTTAATCTCGAAACGAGAAATGAATAGAAACAAAAAAATGAAATTCGAACATAATTGAAAAAATTGTAACGAACAGAAGCATTGGTTCCACATAAAGAAACAAAAAATTTTAACCAATAATTTTAACGAGAAGCGACGAGAAGCTCCCTCTTTGTTAGGTTAATCGAACAGGAAACAAAAAAAAATTTTAACCAATAATTTGCTCTTACAGTTCGTTCAAAACGGAAACATAAACAAAAAGCTGTAACGAATAGAAGCAGTATAGAAGCGAAAAAGGAAAAAATTGTTAGATTTTCTATATTGGCTCAACTTGTAGGAGTTGTATAGGGTGATTAGTATAAGGTAATGACTATTAGGCCCATATGTGATAAGTGGTGAGGTTAGATCTGGACCTTTAGTCCACATCCTCTAGATGGGAGGATGGACGGTCCAGATCATTCGGGAAGTAAACTCGTTGGACCACAGTTTCTTATAAAGGGAGAAAGCCATCTCATTCTCATCCATCCGAGTTCTCGTAAAACCCAGTTAAGCGAGAGAAGGAGTGCTATTGTGAGGGCTTTTGAGAGGGAAGATCCAGATCGTGATCCACAAGCCCCTTAGTCTTCTCATCGGGATCGAGGCGGTCACAGATCTACACCATGGTAGGAGAACATAATTCACGAACCTATAATTTATAGTCTTGATTTTCATTCCGCATTAATCTAGATCAAGACCTAAAGAAGGTTATAGGTTAACGTAATTTTCTAACACTTGGTATCAGAGCCAGATCTGTGTCCATGATGTTTGATCTTACGAATGACCGTAAATCAATGAAATCGTTAATTGAAGCGAAAGAAAAATTCATCGCATAAAGATATGATCATGCTTTTTTCCGGTTTTTTCTCTTTAATGTTTATGGATGTGCTTTGCGATGAAAATTTGTGGGAGTTGCCGGTCATCTCAATCTTCTTTATGTAATTTTTATTTGGGTCCATGATTGGATCATTGTAAATCTGTTGTAATTATTCACGCAATATTTGGGCGTGTTTTTGTATGAGATGACGGCAACTCCATGTGGTTCTTGTTCCTCTCCCCATTCAGTTCCCTCCCGTACAGAGATCTCTCCCCATACAGAGTACTCTCCCCAAGATCTTCAAGGCTTCAGACGGTAGCAGACAGCACCGCAGGTGCAGTTCGGTGACGGGGAAAGGAAACGTCGGCGGCGGGAGCGGAACCGGCGGAAGGGGGAGAGGAACGGACGGGGGGAGAGGGGGGGACGGGGGTTATGGAATTTCAAAAAAATCCCTTATTTATTTTCAATAAATGGGGACGGGGGTTATGGAACTTCAAAAAATCCCTTATTTATTTTCAATAAATGGGGACGGGGGTTATGGAATTTCAAAAAATCCCTTATTAATTTTCAATAAATGAGTTTAATTACTTATATTTAATGCATTTCAAAATCGGGGTGTGACTTTTGGGCCGTTTGGCCAAAAATTTCAGAGTAAGCATTAACATCGGAGATTTCATTGATGCTTTTATTGGCAAACTAAATACTATAGGTTTAAAATTCTGAGTATGCAGGAGTAGCGAACATCTTGACTTCAACTTAATAATGTGATTTTCGAGAAAGCGTTGCCGCTAAGATTAACGTTCAAATTACAAATAAATCTAATATGCATTTTTGCAATTATATTTAAGGTTAAAATTGGTCCTTTCATTGAGGAAGTGATGATAAATAACAAGAATATGATTGGAATATAGTAATAGGAATTATCTGAGATTAATGGGTCCCCATGCTTACAGTGCGAGATCACCCCATTAGTTTCGTATATCTTAATCATTTATATAAAATAAAGTTAGATAAAATCCTATGTGGTAGCGGTCTTTGCCCAAAGGGAGACAGGATTTTTATCACTAATAATTAGCGTGGGTTAGTTATTAGATAAAGTAAATAATTCCTATAATGCCATTTAATAATAATTGTTGCTTTAAACTTATAGTAAGCATATAATTTTGTCCTTTTGCAGTATTTAACAGATCAGCAGTCAGCTTCAGTTTATTCCCATATTGTCAGATGATGAATTATAAACTATGGAAAAGATAAAGTGCTTCGCATTAGGGTGTATGAATCTAGATACGGCTCTTCGTATAGATGAGCGGAAACTCCAACGAGCAAAGCACTTTCAGGCGGCGTGCTCCACGGCGATGAAGTCCGATCGTCACCGGTATGATAGTGCTCGAAGACCCACGTCAGCGGGCATAAGGGGATCTATCACACGAATGCGAAGCGGTAAAGAAGCGTGGAGCCGTTTGTTGAAGCAGGTTTGTGAGCTCCGATAAAGCCCGAGCCGGCCTGCACAATGGCGAAACCAATGTTCCTATGAGGTTAAAAGGGACCTGAAATGTGAGAGGACATATAATGGAGATGAGAGATATAGCACACTTTCAGTGAAGGCCCTTGATATCGATTTTTGAGTCATTCACTAGTCCATTTTATCTTGACTTCAACGCCCGGTGACTATCGACATTTAAGGTCTCTACATGGCCACATGGGAGAAATGGTCGGTCCCGATGAATTGCGAACATGTGTCGGGAGGAAGAGCGGGTTGAAGCTGAAGGGGGTGGAAGCAGTGAATCTTGTGTCTGAAAGGTCGAACCAGCCAAATCAAAGTGATCAAAAGATAAAAGCGAGGGTGTATTTGTCGTAAAAACGGGTGACGAAAAGCTCTGGTTGTTTCTGAAAAAGTCCGCAATAAGAAGAATGCCAGTACCGGATATGGCTGAAAAATGAAGGTATGACATCGTTAGTGTGTTATGAATCAAATTTTATGATATCATGATTTACATAACACATAGTGGATTGACTCGGGTTCTACAATCCATGTTTCTCTTGTTCTGCGGGGGGTTTCAAAATTTAAGGAAACTAATGAGGCGTATGCGTCTATTCGAAATAAGATGCAGTCGGTTGAAGGTGTTAGGACACATGGGGCTCGTTCCACACCTTTGGATACGTCTTTGAGATTTAGACGAAGACTTTTTTATATTCCTAGTTTCTTTAAGAATCTAGTATCTGTATCTAGACTAGCGCCTCAGGGCTTTGATTTTCAGTTTAAAGATGTATCTTTTCTGATTATTAAAGAGTCAGTACCTATTGGCTCTGGTAAATTAACAGATGGTTTATATTGTCTAAATCTTTGATCGAAATGTGCGCCTCACTTGCTCTGATGCATATAAATAGAAATAATATCGGTCGTAAATAAATAATCACTCTTCAAACATGGCATAGGAGTTAGGTCACATCTCCATAGGCGCCTAAAGAGGTTAGTGAAGGATGGTGTCATTCGGACACTTGACTTCAACGACTTTGTCTTGTTTAGGTTGCATAAAGGAAAGCAAACCAACGAGTCCCGATAAAGGAGCTGCAAAGTGATCTAGCTGAGATGAATTGTGGCGATATCGTGAATGGTACCGCGTGTCTTAATGGTGAGTATTTTATTACCTTCATTGATGATTTTACAAGATACCATGTATCTCATCTTCTAAATGACAAATGCGAAAACCTTTAGATGCTTTCAAAGTCTATCTGCTTGAGGTAGAAACAATCTGGATTAGTATCAAAATTGTAAAGATCGATAGGGTGGTGAGTATTATGGTAGGTTCCACCGGACAGGCCAGACACAGTCCATTTCTAAATTCACTTGAGGAAAATGGGTGCGCCCTCGATATCTTTGAGCCACACGGCACGCCCTGTAAATGGGTGTCATTGAAAGAAAGGAATAGTACATTGATGGACATGGTAAGGAGCATGACAAGTGTCTCAAATCTCCCTCTGGCACATGTGGAGTGAAGCCCGAAAGGCATTTGTGTACATTACGACGAGGTTCCATCGAAATCAGTTCTAAAACACCCTTTGAGCTATGGAATGGATGGAAGCCTAGTTTAAACCATGTACATATATGGGTGTCAGTAGAAATTGGGGTGTCTGACCCACAGAAAATTAGACCCCAAAGACTGGGTGGTTTCTTCGTGGCTATGCGGGGGGAAAAGTCAGGGTTATAGGTTTTATTGTCCCTCACACGCATAAAGTTGTAGAAGCACGGAATGCCGGATTTCTTGAGGATTATAATGCGGTAGTGGTTATCATAGAGTTGTGATAGAAGAAGTACAGGACTCTACGCGCTTTCGGTCGTGGTGTTGAACTGGTGGGCGCGTACACTGTGGCTCAGCTGACTGCCTATTCGGATCCGCGACCTATGGAAGGGTGATAAGCGAATATACCTCGGAACTCTCGCGGAAGAGTAGTTGTGGGCGATCATTCAGAACCCGCAGGCGCTGAAGTGGTTTGGGGCTGCTGCAATCACTAGACCCGGTCGGACTTAAGAAGATCCTCGAGAGTCGAGGAAAATTGGCCATTCCATCGACTATATTTATTGTATACTTCACAGAGGCCAGAGCTACATGCGGACTCGATCAAGACCCCATTTCTTTTGGAGGCCATGAGCGCAAATGCAGTTAATGGTGCGATCTGTGAAAGGATGAATTAAACTCAATGGCAAGCAATCCAAGTGGGATCTAGTAGAGTTACGAGAAGGTTTTTCGTCTTGGTAGGAGCAAGTGGGTCTATAAGACCAAAGCGTCTCCCGGTAACATCGAAGATATAAGGCAAGACTTTTGTTGCCAAGGACTCTCCTTCAAAAGGAGGGCATTGATTATCTTGACTTCTCAGTTTCGAAGGACTCACTAAGGATAATCATGGCCCTTGTAGCTCATTTTGATTTAGAGCACGCATCGGATGGATGTCAGCGGCATTCTGAATGGAGAGCTTGAGGAGGAGTATACATGACTCGGCTGAAGGATTCATTTAGAGAAAAAGGTAATCATCTTGTCTATGAGCTAAAGAGAGTCATATACAGGGCTAAAACAAGCTTCCACGACGATGGTATATGAAGTTTCACAATATCATTACCTCATTCGGTTTTGAGGAAAATATTGTAGATCAATGTATATACATCAAGGTCAGTGGGAGCAAATTCACGTTTCTAGTCCTGTATGTTGATGATATTTTGCTGGCAAGTAATAACTTGGGATTAATTAGGGAGACCAAACGATTTCTCTCTCAGAATTTTGACATGAAAGATATAGGGGAGGCTTCCTATGTTTTAGGAATTGAGATACATAGGATAGATCTCAAAAAGATCTTGGGGTTATCTCGGAAGGCTATATCGATAAGATTCTAGAAAGGTTTAATATGAGAATTGTTCTGGTTCAATAGCTCCCATTGTTAAGGGTGACAAATTCGGTTGTCCACCCAGTAGTGTCCCTGAATTCTCTGAGATTAAAGTCAATGAAGAATATTCCATATGCCATCTGTGGGTTGAGCGGTCGGGTCTATTTAGGGTTTGCGCTAGACCCGGACACGATCGCCGTGAGGAATGTTGGGAAGATATCAAAAGTAATCACGGGATAGAGCATTGGACATTTACTTGAAAGTTATCACGATATCTCCGAGGAACCAAGAATTATATGCTTGCATACAGAGAGTCAGATCATGCAGACTGATTGGATATACGAGATCTGCAGAGACTTTGCGAAATGCCAAGATTCGAGAAGTCTACTTCGAGGCTACATTTTTATGTTAGCAGTGGTGCGATGGCATGGAAAAGCACCCAAGCGGACTCTTCGACATCCTCGACTGGAGTGAATTTATCGCATGCTATGAAACAACAAGCAGGCATTATAGTTTGAAGAATTTTTCTTCGAGGGGCTTGGAAGTGATGGATACGGTACCTAAGCCAATAAAGCTTCTTGCTGATAATCTGCTTGGCAGTGTTCTTCTCGAAACGATAAAAGTGGGAGCACTTGTAGTACATTGATATAAAGTACTTGGTGGTGCGGCGTCGGAGAGAGAGTAAATCATCATTGAGCATATAGGCACACTTTGCTAATGGTAGCGAGATCCATGGTAAAGGGCTCCTTGAGAATTATAAAAGTCATGTTGATAGAATGGGACTTGTGAACTCTTTTGATGATTAAAGTCATGACATTATTGTAACTCTTCGACATTTTAATGCAATATTCAGTTTATCTCATTTTGTGTACACTAAGATATTTGAGATTTTTATTGCATTAAAAATTGAAGTGCCCACTCATAAGAATTAATACCATAAAGCACTTAATAAGATTAAATAACTACATTGTGATTGTGGAAGGAAGTATTTGCCATCTAAAAATATAACCGCCACAGTTCATGTAATTATGATATCTTACTTAAGTATAAAATATCACATAAGGTTTGAAATTTAATTGTCATATTGTTTCTAAAATATGCATGGCCACACAAAAGAATTTTCATGTTCCTATCACCTATGAGTCAAAAATTATTATTATTTTTTTTTTTTTGCTTTTCTAAAACAAAATTATTTTTTAAAAAACCTACAATGTTGAACCAAGTGGGAGAATCATGGATTTTTCTATATTGGCTCAACTTTGTAGGAGTTGTATAGGAGTGATTAGTATAAGGTAATGGCTATTAAGCGTTATGTGATAAGTGGTGAGGATTAGATCTGGACCTTTAGTCCACATCCTCTAGATGGGAGGATGGAGCGGTCAGATCATTCGAGTAACTCATTGGACCACAGTTTCTTATAAAAGGGAAAGCCATCTCATTCTCATCCCATCAGGTTCGCGTAAACGGAAGTTCACTTGAAAGTGCTATTGTGAGGAGCTTTTGAGAGGAAGATCGAGATCGTGATCCTGAGCCACTTCGTCTTCCTAAATCGGGATCAAGGCGGTCACCTAGATCTACACCATGGCTGGGAGTATAATTCCTGACACATAATTTATGATGCTGATTTTAAATTCGCATTAATCTAGATCAAGACCTAAAGAAGGTTATAGGTTAACGTAATTTTCTAACAAAAATCTGTAAACGAACACAATAAAAATTCGTGAACGAAAAAATCTGTAAACGAACACAACACAAATTCGTCTTAAGAGTGTTGTTCCTGTGTTTGTTCAAAAACCAGAAACATAAAAAACAAACCTGAAGCAGTACAAAAACAAACAAATGAGAATGTTGACCCGAGCCCAACGATAACATTGTGTCCTTAAGACGAATTTGGCCCCTCAACTTGTACCTAGGATAATGGACAATCGTCTCCCAGGATATAACGGATCTCGTTCCTCCGAAGTGGTACGGATCGGAGGACCCCGACGAACTCAACTTGCAGAACAATCGCACAAAATGAAATGATATGCAGTGAAGTGAGGAGAATATTTGTTATCTTAAAAAATGGAAAACGGGAGTATAAAATAGCACAGGAAGTGTCTCACTTTGACAGGACATGTCGATTCGAAAATGTATGAGCCAAGCAAAGTGTATGTTCGATGAGGCCCAGCGTCTTTTGTTCGTTTAAGGAGAATTTGTGGAAACCAAAGTCCCAACACAATTAACTCCACAATATTCCATTTTCTATGAACTATTGAATTAATTATGTGTTTTGAATTTTTGAAAATTGATTTGAAATTGAAAATTTTGAAATGAATTTGAAGTTTGAGAATTTTGAATTGAGATTTTTGGAAATTAGATTTTGAAATTAAAAAAAACTTGAATTTTATGAATTTGAGATTTTGAATTTAGAAGTTTGAATTTTAGAAATTAGAAGATTTTAATTTTTGAATTATGAAACTTTGAATTTTGAAGTGGGAATTATAAATTTGAAATTATAAAATTTAAATTTTAAAATTAGAAATTATGAATTTCGATTTTAGATTATGATACTTAAATTTTGTAAATTGAAAAAAATGAAAACTTAGAAAAAAATGAAATTGAAAATTAAAATAATTTAATTTTAAAGTTGAAAAATTAAATTTTAGAAAATGAGAAAATGAGAATTTTAATTTTTTTGAAAATTGGACATTTCAAATTTAAAAAAATAAATAAGAATGAAATTTAGTACTTGAATTTTTTTAAGACTTTAATTTTAGATTAAATTAAAAATATGGTTAGAAAATAAAAATTTAGAAATTAAATAAATTAAGGATTAAAATTGATATGCTAAAGTAGTCGAAATGCATGACCAAAAGCAGTCGAGCTAACCTAAGGGTGGTGAACTAACCTAGGGGCTACGAGCATGGGTTAAATCTAATGGGTTGAGTCTAAGTAAGTGAGTTATAATAGATTGGCCTAAACTAATGGGTTGTGTCTAATTTGATTGGCCTAAACTAATGGGTTTAAACTAATTGGTTGAGCCTAAGTATGTGAGGGCCTAGACTAATGGGCTTAAACTAATGAGTTTGACCCCTAATTTGATAAGCTGAGTGTGAGCCACCCAAATTTGGAGACACAAGGATTTATTAAACATGGGAGGCGTCGTATTAGAAATATGAGGGAGAGAGGTCTCCTTTCCTATAAAAGGGTTTTTTACTTGGTTTTTTGAGGAGGAGAAGGGGGAAATGGGCCTCTCCACGCTAAAGAGTGGGAGGGGTCCTCATCAGCCCTCTAATTAAATATTTTTAGGGGAGAATAAATTAGGGCATGGACTTATAGTTTAGGTCGTATTAGCCACTTAATTTTATTTTAAGGGAGGCCCATGGATCTTGTGTGCATTGGTAGAGTGCAGACATCACAAAAGTTCAAGTTTGATTAATAAGATAAATCTTGAGCGATCTTGGGAGATGATCCCGGCTTTGGAGGCAATTTCAGGCTACTCGGTCCTGGAAGCTGCCCGTCTACCAGGTAAGTTTTATTGACTTTCTTTTTATTCTTCTTTTATATAGTTATTTTTTTAATTAATTGTCTTGTATATATATTTAATTTATTGTTATATTTAATTAGTCATTTAATTTATAGTTTTATTATTTTATTTTCCTTGTAAATATATTGTTGTTTTTTGTTTATTTAATTAAATTGGTTGTTAATGTTTTTTTAATAATTCAATTTAGTTTTCCTTAACATATGAACTATCACCCATCCTCAATTTAATAAAATTCCCAAATTTAAAAAATTCAAGTTCTAAATTTTCATTTCTCAATTTTTAAAATTCAAATGTCCAAATTTCAAAATTCAAAATCTCAATTTCTTATTTTCTAAAATTCAAATTTTCAATTTTAAAATTAAAGTCCTTCAAATCTGAAATTTCAAATTTTCAAGTTTCTAATTTCAAAATTGCAAATTCCTAATTTCTAAAATTCAAGTCCCCAAAAATCTCAAATTTTAAATTTCAACTTCCAACTTCAAACTTCAATTTCAAACCGGTCTTCAAAAATTTCAAACACATGGTTAATTTTACAATTTCTATAAAATTGAATATTGGGGAGTTAATTTGTGTAACATATAAATGAGCTTGGGTGGGGCTTGACATTCCATGTATCGTTTTAATAAATAATTTGACATATGATTTATAACCAATTTTTAATTGAATGCCAGACTGGTTGTATTTTGTTATTACTTATTAACATTGTTTCCAAATTATTAGCAGCAGCAGCGCGATTAGTCACGCATTTTTTTCGTCATTTGTTTGATTATTTATTTATATATGTTTTGCATGTTTTTGTATCGTTATTACTTTATCTTGATGTGCATTAGTTGATTAATTCAGCGTATTTTAACTGGTTTGTTTAGTAGGGAAGGCCGACTTTAGGAACATAGAGTGCTCACGGCTTCTTCTGAAATACCTTCTCGATAAGTAACGACCGCCGGGCCTCAGATTCGGTTTTTTTTCTTATCATGAGTCACATTTTGGGTTTTTCTTTCTTATTTTGTTTTTCCTTTTAAAATAAAACAAAAATAAGTGGCGACTCCAAACCGTTTTCTAAAAAAATTGTTTTTTTTTTCAAAAATAAAAACGAGTCTTGCATTTTTAAGTGGGAAACACATAATAGCAAAAAATGCGAGGTCCACACCTAAACTAATGAGCTTAAACTAATAAGTTGAGTCTAAGTATGTTGGGCATAGACTAATGAGCTTAAACTAATTGATGGAGCCTAAATATGTTGGGTCTAGACTAATTGGCTTAAACTAATATGTTTGGTCTAATTTGATGTGCCTAAACTAATGGGTTGAGTCTAAGTATGTTGTTGGGCTTATACTGATGGGTTAAAATTAATAAGTTTGGCCTAATTTGATGGGCTTAGACTAATGAGCTTAAACTAATTAATTTGGCCTAATTTGTTGGGCTTAGTTTGATGGACTTAAACTAATAGGTTGGGCCTAGACTAATGGACTTAAACTAATGTGTTGGACCTAGGGGTGTCAAACGTGTTGGGTTGGGTTAAACGGTTACGGGTTAAACGGGTGACGGGTGAAAAACATGTAAACCCGAACACGAATTCGCTTATTAAACGTGTTAACCCGTTAACCTGGCGACAATTCAACCCGCTAGGTTCCCACCCAAACCCGCGACCGCCGTCGATCGTGGTCGCTGCTGGAATTTTGACAGCCTACGCGACCATACTTCCAGAAATCCAAGAAGAGGGAAACAAAGGTTAAATGGGTCAACGGTTAGCATGTCTCCACCCGAACACGACCGCTTATTGAACGTGTTAAACGGGTTGACCCGCTTATCACCCGAACCCGCTTAGGTCTCACCCAAACCCGCGACCGCGGGTTAATCGTGGTTGTTAATCGTGTCGTGTTGAATTTTAGCGGACTGGTTGGACTGAACTAATGAAAGCTTAAAAAGCCCAATGGGTTTGACGTAATTTGAATATTAAATAATTTAACCCTAATTCAAAATAAAATTATAACATTCAATTGTAATAAATTAAATAAAAATTATGTCAATTAACAATTCCAAAAGTGATAACTTAGGGTAAATTCAAATATTATAAAATTTAATTTTCCATTATTCAAGACTAATTTCATATATTAAAATCTAAATTACATTTAAAAAAACTTATAATTTAATATTTGACAACCCTAAAATCCACATAAATTTTATCAAGTTAACTATTGACACAAAAAATATAATTACACATAAATAACACAACATTAAACTCAAATACAATAAAGTAAGAGAAAAATGCAAGATTAAAGTTAATTATATAAGTTTCACCAACAACAATTTTTTATATCCATATACATAAATCTCACAATAGCCCATAAAATAAAAATTCAATCCCACAAATATATACATATGTGAATGAGAAGAAAAATAATAAAAAAATAAAAAAACAAAAAATAAATAAAGAAGCTAAAAGAGGATAATAGAGGTGGGAAGAGGCAGAAAATGAGAAACCGATTGGGAGGAAACCGATTTGAGAAAGTGGGGGGTGTGCCTGGATGGGAGTCCAAAAAGTGGAGAGAGGGGGTTAGTTTGATAGGGTATAACCATAGGACATGGGTGGAAATAATTATAATAAATAATAATAATAAAAACAAAATCAAAAAGTAAAATTTAATAATAATAATAATAATAATAATCAAAATAATGTGTGAGCAAATTTTTTGGTCTACACATATGTTGATCATGACTATGATATTTTATATATATTAGTAGATATCGTATTTAGCTCATACCTTAATGAATAATAAATGCATGTTTATCTCTTAGACTTTCGCCAATTAAAAATATATATAAAATATAGTTGATGTCATTTTTTATTATTTTCTTCATCAAGAAAATGGCCATATGCATATATTACTCTTTAATAAAGAAAAATAAGGGTTTATTATACTGTATAAGATAATTACAATAATTATCTGAGCGAATATCTTAAATATCTGAGGGCGTATAAGTTTGTATTTCTCATAAGATTTGAATTTTTTTTTTTAATTGGAAATATCTTTCCTAGATCGTATGCTAATACACCAACCTATGACATTCTTTATAAACATTAATTGATGTCATACTTAAACCATAAGTAATAAATAACCTAATTATATATTGCGCTTGAACTACAATTAAAAAAATATAATCGATTTCATTTTTTTCTCATTTATTTCACCAATACCATGGAGATATACATATATTACTCTTTAACAAGGAAAAATAGAAGTTTGTTATAATGTACAAGGTAATTACACTAATTGGATAAGGTAAATATATGAACTATACAAAAGGGTGTACAAACTTACATTTATTATAGAATTTGAATATTTTTTATCCAAATCTCTTATGTAAGTCATATACTAATACACTAACTTAGGACATCATTACATAATATTTTTTTTTAGAGTTTAGGCCTTTTGAGTATATATGTTAATATATTAAAGCTTGATTGATATGCTAAATGATAAATATTATATTATAATTTTTAATTCATATTTTAAAAATTAAAATTATGGGTTTACACTTTTGTATTATATTTTTAAAATTAAATACTAAAATGATTATTACTCTTTTTTGTTAAATAGTGAATATTTTTATTTAAAAAATAGTTTCACTAGTGGATTTTTTTTTTAATTTTAGGTTTACAAAAATTTAAAATATACAAGTATAAAAAATAACATTATAAATATTTAAATTTTATATAGAAAATATTAGTATTTGTTTGTATATTTATTGGGTAATGTTTTTGTAAATACTAAAAGTCCAATTTACTTTAATATGTTTGTACATAAAAAATCCAATAAATAAAATAAAATTTCAAAATAAGTGAAAAATAAGACATTATCTTATAAATTTAATTAAAAAATAAAATAATGTATTTTGAAATTTATTCATTAAAAATAAAGAAAACAAAATATAATAAAGAAAATAATAAATAAATAAAAATTTAAAATAATAATTTTATTAAGTAAAAAATCAAAATAATTGATAATAAAATATTATGTTATAGAATAATTAAAAATCATAAAATCTAATTTATGAAAAAACAAAAAAAAAAAGAGGAAGTGGGGTTGCATTGGAGGGGGGGTGGGTCACCCAGGGATGAAATAAAAATGGAAAAGGGAAGGCTCGGGGAAATCGAGGGCATGTGGTGTTGGATAGGAAAGAGGACATTTTTTTCTCATCAAAATATATGTCTTTATACTTAATTTAGGTTAGGTGGTTTGAAGGACTCTTTATTAAATATAGGTCACATCTAACCCTAAAACATAATTTTCAATTTTTAGATAAGAAATATCCATGGCATTATTCCTCTGCTTTTAATATTAAAAAGGATTTTATGTCTCATAAATATAATTATAATGTTCTAACTTCATATTTGAAAAAACATTTTACTTTATAAAATTATTGTGTACTGTAAAAGCATGGGAGAAATGGAACGGAAAAATGTCAGCGCAAATATATGTTATCGGTTGGTGCGTAGTGTTAAAACTGTACTTTTGGTATTAGAGACAGGTTTGCGTAACGAAGATCCATAAACGACTGCAAATCTGCGAGATACTTGTCATTTCTCTTAAAAACTTTAGTTTGTAAGATTTGAATTTAATATGAATATTATGACTTTAAAATTCTCGCCAAGTATGCGTCCCGTATCAGTGCGTAAAGTCGAAGCCAATTCGAATCACATAAGAAGCTTTGAATCAGCCAGGCAAGGAATAAATTGCGATAGGTGGCTTGAACCCAAAAATATCATGTCAAACATTAAAAGTTGAGTTTAGGGAACAATGGGTTGTGTTTTGTTTAAAAAAAATGTTAAGAGGAAAATGATTTTTTTATATTTAGTTTATCTAAGAAAAAAATTTAGGTTGTATTTGGTTATAAGAAAATACTAAGGAAAGAAAAAATGATAAGAAAAATAATGTTATTGTGTTTGATTGTCTACTATTATTTTTTCCTTCTACTTTTTCTTTCTATTTTATTTCCTTTGATTTTACCTTCAAAATTTTTGGGAACCAAACATAGCCTTAAAAAAAATCAAAAATAAATAAAATTACTTAAAAATTCTTAAATTATTTAACCTTTATATTAATGAGTTAATATAATAAATTTAGTTTGAATTAGTAAGTAAAAATAATATGTGAGATTTAAGTCTATTTTTATTTTCCTTCATTTTTTTCCTCTATATTTTCTTTCCCTTGTATTTTCCTTAGCATTTTTTGGAAACCAAACATAGCCTAGATTAATTATAAGGGCAAATCAAAGCACAAATTACTTAAATGATTTAATAACAATTAGATTTTAGTTTGAATTAAAACATATAACTTTAAACCTAATATAAATAATTTTTTTCTAAAATTTGAGAGGGGCATTTGCCCCCTTAAGCATATAATAGGTCCGCCCCTAAGTGTGGCTGTTTGGGCCAATTTATATGCACTTTGATTAATCACACATGCCTTAGAGAGTGCTGGCCAAATAAAACACTTTGCTGACAGGGAGAACTCGAGACTCACGGCCATTATTTATTAGGTATCCACCCCAATTACTACTATACCTTCAATGTTAAGGGCCTTTCATAATCATATATACAATTTTATTACATTGTATTAAAAAAAAGTGATTAGTTTGTTTTTATTCTTAGATAAAAATATATAAAATTATGAGAAAAATCATTTTCTTATTATTTTTCCTTCCTTATTGTTTGGAATCGAAAAATTACTAAATAAAGAAAATAAAGAGAAAAAATGGAATGAAAGAAAATTTGAAGGAAAATAAAAATTAGGTTTAAACTTAATAAATTAATTTTATATGTTTATTAAAACTCATTTATTTATTTATTTTTATTAAATAAGGATTAAGAGATTTAAAAATATGTAAAATTTAAAGAAATTCAAACAAAAAAATCATTTTCTTAAGTATTTTCTTCGTTACGAGGCGATTTTAGGGTTCAAACAAAGCGCGATTTCAAACAGATCCTAAATAAAAAATTTTTGTAAAAATCAACAATCAAAAGCTTTAATCCAATGGCTTAACATTTGTACATTTCAGGAAGCATTTAGCCCTTGAGCCTATACTAGCTCTACCAATGGCTTGTAATTTTGTAAACCATATCATACTTAGGTGGCATTTGTTTGACTTAATGCTGAAAGCTGAATAATTTTCAGTATTAAGCTGTTTGTTTTTTAAAAATTTTATGACTTATTGCTGAAATTTTTAAAAAAAGTTATGAATAGAAAAGTGAAAATGTTTGGCACTACATTCGAAGAGTCGTTTTCACCATAAAAATAAGAAAAGCTGATTATTATCCGTATAAAAGATCAGCGATATAAAAGCTTCACCAAGGGATATGTGGGAGGGTTTGGACGGGTTTCATCCGACCAGCTTCGTTATTTTTTGATTCCCCGACATGCCATTTAAAAATTGAACGAGGCGGGACGAGGAGATGGGTGATTCATTTTATTTTGTTTTTTTATTTTTTAATTTGGTATTTTTTATATTTGCTTTTTTATTTTTATTATATTAAAATTAATACTTAAAATAAAAATATTATGAATTTTTATAAATTATTTATTAAAAAACATTATAATAATAATAATTATTTATATTAAAGTATAAAAATAGAATAATAAAAAAATATTTTAAAATATAATCGTAGCGTGGTTATTATTATTATTTTGGATATATGGTTCGTATTCTTCGTTCGGATCCGTTTACTGCGAAAATCGAAAAAATACATTAGGTGGAGTCGCTATGACTTGCTCCTAATGAGAAAATCGAAAAAATTTAGTTTGTCTGAGTGACGAAACTTTTTTGGCGCTAAATTCGCAAGGCAATTCTTGGCGCAGTCCATTCGTTATTCGAGATACAGAAATTTTAAACCCCACTAAGCCCTTATGGTAATTTATTATTTGTATTAACATTTTTGTCATTTTTGAAAATTTATAATTTCAGGTTTCTCTGATGTAATCACGAAGCCGTGCTCCGGATTTGAGAAAATAAAGCTAAGCCATTAAGCGCGATTAAATTAAATTAAACATGTGTGCCATTAAGGCGAGACGGAATGAGCACCGTAATAATTAGTTTAATAAATCACTCTACATTCTGCAATGTTAAAAAGCAAGCGAAACATCTTATCTTTATTAAGTGTAGTCGACGATTAAAACCGAAAAATTACATTCGGTCAAAGTGAAAACAAGCCTTTGACATGAAGCCCAGTGCCATCTGAGTCGGGAGGAACCTTGAAACGATAAAAAATTTCTACTGCAACGTAATTGCATTCTGAGCTCAAACTAAAAAATAATATGACAGCCCACTTTTTACCATATAAGCTTTAAGTGTTTTTTTTTATTTTTCAGAGAAAATAAAACTGTTCTTGAAAATAGGAAACAAACGACCCCATAGATTTTCTTCCCCTTTATTTCCTCTTTTTTCCAATATAAAACACACGAGTTGCAAATTCATTTCATATTTATAATAATTTATGATTCATAAAGAATTCTTTAGATACAGACATATATATATATATATATATATATATATATATTTCATATACAAACAGCACATATATTTCATATACAAACAGCACAAGGCAAGTAATAGAATGGTTCAAACATATTTGCAAGCTAGCAGGATTTGGAATAATAACTTGTCAAATTGAGACATGGCTAGCAGCAGCATCTACACTTGCGAAATCTGTAATCATCAAGTTTCTGGAAGAAGGCAAACCAGCAACCACGTCATCTTCAATGCCACACTCATTTACTCCCCTTAAGATCTTGAAGAAACCATCCTGCCATTCAAATTAATTTAGTGTTAAGGCCAAGCTTCTTGAGAAGGTAAATAAAGGAGGAAGATAGCTGTATGGGTTCATCTTACATCACCCCAGCTTCTGTTCCACTGGTTTGCAAGAATCTGTGAGACAAAGAACACATAATCAATAAATTATCTTAGACTGTTAGCGAAATCTATGGTCATGGAAGATGATATATAGGAATGAGTAGAGATACCCAATAATCATCCCCATCATCGGTGGTTTCCCCAGCCTATCAGCTTAACGGCACTGACCTCCCAAAACATCACCTGCTATGTATCTAAACTCCTGACCTTAATAGAGCAAAATCCTGTACACAAAAGCCATTGAAGTAAAGGTTACTTTATAAACAAGATAAAGAACAATTTTATGAAAGTTGTGTAGCAAATAGACATATAACCACTTGTAATTTGCAAAATAAAAAACGATACAAGTGAATGAAAGTGTGGACCAAAGATAAATGAAATGGTTAAAAGTATGGACAGTAATCTGCAGCTTAGATAGATTGGGTTCCTTACATACAAATAACCCTTTTTTCATTTGGTTACAACCGTTAACGTTGAAAAAGCAAGCATGCAAAATTGGTCATATGACAATATATGCTCATTAGTTGCATCCGATTCATAACAAAATAACATAGAACAAGAGCTTTCTTTTACCTCATAAACAGTGAAAGCGACCTCAACAGGTCCATTCTTATAAACTACTGCCATAATTTGGTAGAGTTCAGAACTGATTCTATATGCATTCCTGACTGTCTCGTTTTGACTTTTTCCAGAGTAGGTTTTTCATCAATGCACTTCCTCATACACTTTAGGGTGGGATATGGAGTTCACAGCAGAGTGGGAACAGCCATCAGAATCAAAGTATAGATGCACTGTCAAGTAAAATATCATTCAGTAAATAGCATATCTGTGTGTATGAAGCTACTGGGGATGAAAGCAAAATTCTCTTAAATTGAAATATCAGAACAGAACTTAGAATGTACTTTTTGAGAATAACTATAAGGAAGAACACTAAAATTTTAGACAATTTAACAGAGTGAGAGAAGAGAAAGGTGCCAGAATAACTAAAGAATAATTGTAGTAGGATGAAAAAAGGAAATAACCTCCTCACTGACAACACCATGATGCATAAGGTATCGCCATGCATAAAGAGGATAACCTCCATCACAACCACTTCCACACAAAAAGCCACAGCATGCTAAGAGATCATTTACAGAGAGAGACATATTCTGCAAAAATATATAGGGTGAAACATGGCAGAATGAGTAAAAAAAAAGTGTCAAAGCTTATCATTCATAGCACCAAACATGATACCATGCCAAAATGAATACAAAAAGCGATCCGACGGCGTTGGCACCAACAGCACCAAAGCCCAACAAGAGCCTGTGACCCTGATTTGAAAAAAAAACAACAAAATTTGCTGAGAAATTCCTCATTCATTTATATAGGGACAATACTGAATAAAATGCAAGCAAATTACCTGATCTTTGATGTGGAATGGATCCAGCATTTGATATGAAAAATAGAGGGTATCAGTACATCCAAAAATAAATAAAATAAAAATCTTCAAAATAGGAGGAAAAAGAATAAAAAAACGAATAAGAATTTTTTTAATAATTTACCATTGAGACCAAACTCTTCTTGCATCAAAATGTTTTGGAAGCTTTAAACTTTTGGATGAGTTACTGTGAGAATCTCCTCAAATCCTTCTTAAGTGTAGGTTTGACTCCAAGAAGGTGCATAAATTGGCCAACCTGTGCAGCCATGAAAAGGACTTAGCAACTAAAATGCCTGCACTATAACTAATAAACATTGCTCACTTAGGAAAAACGAAAGATATAATATGAACAAGATCCTGCCAGTAGACTCACAGAGTAATTGGAGAAACGAGGGTTCATGGCAGCTTCCCACCCAGCCTTGGGATTTGCATTTATCAGTTCAACCATTGCATCCTATATGGTGATGGTGATTAATGAGAGCTACTCTTGAAAGGTTGATGTTCAAACTGAAGCAAATATGATTATCCTTTTTTCTCTCTATCATGTAAGAAAGGAAAGTACCTGAAGAATCTGAGAGTTGAACTTAAGCTGAGAGACTGGTTTCAGAGCAACAGTCTGCAGAATTATGCCAAGGGAGTTTTAATTGTAAATCATAACAAGATCCTGTTAAAGAGAGAAATATCAGTTTAGATTGCAATAGCATCTTATCCCAGATCCATTGTAATTTTCAAATTATATGATAATGAAATAGCAACCTCAGTCACCATCTCTATATCTTGTTCAGTTTTACAATGTAGACCACCAGAAACTGCCTTTCAGCAGCCCTCTCAACAACTAAGAGATCCATTCAATAAGCTCTGGCAGTAGTTCAATTGAGACAGCAGGAAATCATTTCATCTTTTCAGTTGAAAATTAAGCCAGTGAAAGCAAGACGTTCTTGTGGGTACTGAAGTTAAGTCAGATAACCACTGATGATACACGCACAAGGGTACAAACAGCAGTTAGAGCTTTACACAACATTATAAAAACAATCTTAAGGTATTTTCCATGCAACAATGACTAGTCTGACAAGCATCTCCCACAAATTTCACTGAAGCATTGAGGATCCCAATGAACTAAAGATCATCAGATGGCAGTAGTACAAAGATTATTTCAGTTGATTTAGCCAGTAAAGCAAGATATTTCTTATGAAATACTGATGTTTAGTAAGTCAGATAACCACTGATGATACACTCCCATGGGAAAAAACAGCAGCTATAGCAATATAGAAGATTATAAAAACAATCTTAAGGTATTTTCCATGCAACAATAACCAGTCCTGACAAGCATCCCCCACAAATTTCACTGAAGCACTGAGGGTACCAATGAACTAAAGGTCATCAGATGGCAGTATTAGAAAAGATTGAGAAGACTCGTCAGTGAGCAGGGGATCATGATCAACACTCTACTGTTGGAGAAAAATATCAACTCTACATAGCTATCAGCATGGTGCTTAGCAGTTAAGGAATTGTAGCATAGAATGGTTTTAACTACAATGGAACCATGTTCAGAATCCTCATCTTCCAGTAAGTTCAATACCGACCACATTGTGTTGAAGATAAATGTCTACATAACTTTATCAGAGATAAGGAGCAACTTGCAAGAAAGAAGGATTTATTAAAACCTGATCCGAAAAGCAAGATGTTTAAACAGGTCTGGGACCAATTGCAAAGGAGAACACTTATCTTAGGCAGGTTGATGGGCATTAATAAGCAATAAGCAGCATGATACAAAAGCTTAACAAGATGTTCCTTGTATAAACTTGTGAGAAATAATATCTTAGAACGGGATAGAATTGAAATTTCACATTTTCTGTGGGGCAAAATATAACCATTTATCGTGTTTGAGGTTAATTCCTCTTTTGAGGCAATCTACCTTAAAATTTGTCTGGGAAAATGAGGTTATGGCAGCGGTAAGATGGTGAACATGGATAATTTAGTTTCTATTCTTGGTTGCAGGATGTGGAAATTACCATCCAACTACTGAATCTGCCACTTGCAGCTTTGTTTCAATCTGTTTTTATCTCAGGTTCTGTTGAATAACATTTTCAACAAACAGGTTGCCTCTTTGAAAAGTCTTTACCCCTTTATCATATGTAAGGGCAACATCGGTTTGTTATAATGGCTAAATCCTGCCATACACTCTACTGTGAGGAAAAGGATATTTAGGAAGAAATGGTCACTAAGACTAATACAGAACAATTTTTGATAATAAATTGACTTTTTATCCATTAGAAGACAGGTTGGAATTATATACCTTGCACAGGTTTAGATTCAAAGCAACACTATTCGCTATTATTACAAAATTTGGTCACACACTAAAGCATTTGATTTAGATGTTCAAAACTTAATTTTAGAAAAAAGAAAACAAGTCAAATAGATTCGACATTCATATTATTAAGTAAGAAAAAGTTTAGATGAACCACTTGGACAATATGATTGTGAAGAAATATAAGAAAATGATACTTTTTATTGATTAGTGAATTGAACAATACGAGTCCTACCTACTTATATATCGGAAGACATAAAAAAAAAAGAAACAAATCAAGTACAAAAGGAAGGACAAATATTGTACAAGAAAGAGAGATAATGTCAGGAGGATATTCTAAGAATATCCTATCATTACTCAACACTCACAAGTATTTAGGCGCTATAGGTTATAATAAATCGGCACATTCTAGATAGGCTGAATCAGCGGACCTCGAACTTAGTGAAAATGTTTGCTAGTTGGTCACTTGAATTGACGAAACTAGTAGTCATGCATCCTGAGGTAATCTTCTCTCGAATGAAGTGATAGTCCACGTCAATATGTTTGGTCATTTCATGAAAGACTGGGTTGGAAGCAATGTGTAGGGCCGCTTGGTTATCACACACAAGCGTCATTTGGCCATCTTTCCCAAATCTTAGTTCTTGAAAAAGCTGTTTGAGCAATATAAGTTCACAAGTTGCCAAAACCATAGCTTGATACTCAGCTTCAACACTAGACATGACCACTACATCATGTTTCTTTCTCTTCCAGGATATTAAGTTGCCTCCAATAAATACACAATATCCAAAAGTGAAGCATTTATGCAAGATGAGTGCTTAGTACGCATCACCAATATCAACAATCTAGGTGTGACCTCTGTTTTCATATAACATCTCCTGGCCCAGTGTTCCTTTGATATAACGGAGGATACGGATCACAGCATCCCAGTGACTATTACATGGTGACTGCAGGAACTGACTAACTACACTTACGGGAAAGGAAATGTTCGGTCGGGTGATGGTGAGGTAGTTTAGTCTTCCCACTAGTCGTCGATATCTCGCGGATGCCGTGGGAGGCTCACTGTCAGATCTGAAGCTTGACATTCGGATCCATAGGAGTGTCTACAAGTTTACAGTCTAGCATACTAGTTTCCTCCATCATATCCAAGACATACTTCCTTTGAGACATAACCACATCGAAATTAGATTGAGCTATCGCAATCCCCATAAAAATCATAGGTTTCCCCAGCGAGTCTTTTGTTTAAGAAAGTAATGAGGTGAGATCTTTGTTAAGAAGTTCGAATCTGTCACGATCATTTGCTTGTTATAACAATATTGTCCCACGTAACAACGGATAGATGCACTATCCACGATGATGTATGATGATAAAAGGCAGTGGTCACGATGTACTCGAGTCATATCGAACTCTGTACCACAAAGCTAAGCGCTGGCCCAGAACCGAGGAATTTTTAGGCCATATAAAGGAGCGGCGTGGGCGCGCCGCAAGCCAGGACTCCCCACGAGCAACAAATCCAGTGCTGCTCCATATATACTACTCGGCCCGAGTCATGGAGAAAAGCATTCTTGATGTCTAATTGATACAAGGGCCAAAAGCTCATAGTAGCCATAGATAAGAGAAGGCAGAGCGAGTCATCTTGGCAACGAGGGAGAAAGTGTCATAATAATCGTAGCCATATATATGAGTATACCCCTTGTGACCAAACAAGCCTTAGGGCCAATCCCACCTGACCATCCCGGGACCAATCTTAATAGTATTTATAAACTCAAAGGCAACTAACAAGAGACATGACGAGTAAAGGGGACTAGGTCCCATGGTCGATAGAGATAGAAAGCATTAATTTCTTTAATCATTGCACCATTTTCTTGGGATGAGAGAGAGACACACTCATGTAAGTATTAGGAAGAGAAATACAGAAGGCAAGGTGGAAATAAAAAGCGCCAATATGGTGAAGATGGCGATGATAAGACAAGAGAAAGTATAAATAGGATGGGGATTACGAGGCAGTGGTGCTACGAATGGGGATGGGAGGATTAGCGAGGCGGCAAGACGACATCGTGGAGGGAGGGCGCCATAGGAGATGGAGTCTGGAGACCCGGTGTGTCGGTATGCGGACGAGCTAGCTCAAAGCACCTTAACGGTGGAGGTGGAGTAGGCGGGGACTTAGATGATAAAGTAGGAATGGGAAAGATAAGAGAGGTAGAGATAAGACTGCCGGGACTAGAAGGCGGTGGGAGTAGAAAAGATAGAATGTTAAAAAAAAGGTGACATAAAGCCCCCGGAAACAAAGTATCGTGTGTATTAGGAGAGTAGCAATGGTAGCCAGTTGAAGGCGGGAATAATAGGGAGAGAGATGCGCCGACTTTGGTAGAGAGTTTATCTTGGCTCTGAGTGGGTATGTGGACAAAACAAATTGCATCGAAGCACGAAGGGAGGCGAAAAGGGGTTGATTAGGAAAGAGTAGAGGGCCAAGAAGAACTTGATCACCCGGTCACGGAAGGGTATGTGATTGATCAAATAGTGAGCGATTAAGATAACATCCCAAGCGTCGGCTATGTTGGAGGAAAGTGCGAAGGCTCTATCTCGGCTAATTGTGATTCTTCGCAGCTCGACCACTCCATTTTTGACTGTGTTTATGCGTAAGAAGGCGATGAAGAATCCCATGGAGGAATAAAGAAATGGGAGAAGGGCGGAGAGGTATTCCAGGCATTTATCACTCGTGAATCTGCGAATAGAAGAATGAAATTGATTACGAATCTCAATGAATAATTTTTGGAATACTGAAAATCGCTCAGTTCGACTCTTCATTAAAAATAGCCAAGTACAACGGGAAAAATCATCAATAAATGTAAAAAAAATACCGGAAACCTAAAGTAGGTGCAGTTCGGGTCGAACCCCAAACATTAGTGTGGACGAGATCAAAAGGAGACTTGGTTCAGGACTCTAAGCACTTAGGGTATGAAACACGAGTATGTTTCCCACACGACTCACACTCTAGTGAAGATAAGATTTGGAAGCGAAACCATCTTTCGAGACTTGATGTTTGAATAGTCGAGGACGATGGAAGAGAAGAGGTTCATCCGTTGAAGTGCAGACGATGGAAGATGAGGTCGAACTGAGATGATAAAGGCCTTGAGACTCATGACCTATGTCAATCGTCCTCCCCGTACTCCGGTCGTGCAAGGTGACACAAGAGTGAGAAAAGGTAATCAAACAATTAAGGTCATGGATTAATTTAGCACGTGCCAGATAGATTAAAATAGAGAATGTCGAGGGGACATAAAGAGCAGTAAAGAGATAGAGATGGGAGGGACATGCGGGCCAGGATTCCGCCCCAGCTATGGTTTGAGTCCATTAACCAAAGTAATCATAGGTAAGGGTGAAGGGATAGTAAGGGGAAGAGAAGAGATCCTTATTACCAGACGGATTATCAGATGCACCAAAATCGAGAATCCATGGACCAAGAGAGTGTGTAAGATAGGCAAAGGCATTACCGGTCTGGGCAACAAAAGCAATTGAGGCATACTAATCCTCAATTGGAGGTGGAGGCGATTCGAGAGAAATTTGGGCTACATGAGTGATGCGAGGCGAACGACCATGTAGCCCGATAACATCGTCTCGAAGGTGACGATGGTTGATTGCAGCAGTGTAGCGCTGCCAGCTTTCTACTGGGTGGTGCCAGAATTTACTCAGGAATCCTTTGCAAGGGTGAGATGGAGCAAGCATCATAGGGGTATGCATGGAAACCTCGAGTTCCAAGGCCAGAATTAAGTAGTGGATGAATGACCACGATGTCGAGAAAAATGTCATCAAAGGTCGAGATGGCTGAGACCCGAGGATCTGTTCAGGATGTTGTCAAACTCTATACGAGATTTAATAAAAGTAAGGATCATAAAGGTTTGTCCATGTTGAATAAAATGAGTCTTGGCATGTGGCTTGAAGCGAGACATATATGAGCTCATTTTTTGATGCAAGCAGTAAGCTGACAAGGAAGATAATTCCATACGGGATGCTCCGGACTATCAGCGGAGGAGATGACCACGGTAGGCGTTGAACATCATTGGTATATAAGTTGCTGCTTGGTTAAAGGGTGACATGTTTGATAATCCCGAGGTTGTGGTGTTTTGGGCTGCATGGTTGTTAGAGAATGTTATAGAGTAAAGTGTCCTGTTTAGCCATTAAGGGCGTTTATCTGCGTGACACTAGATTGTAGAGGTGAGGATGGTGCTGACACCATTTCCGTTAAACCATAATGTAACAAAAATTGGCTCATGGTGATTGGTATCACTTCCATGAGTCGTCAGCGGTTATCATAGGGGTTCCAGACATAAACGAAGAAAAGCTTAGAGCATTGTCAGCCATAGTGGGAAAAAAATAGACAACATTAGCAAGGAGACCAAGTACCAGGGCAAAAAATGCAGTTGTGAAGGTGAGAGAAGCCTATGGATGGTGTTGAGGCTTGGGAAGAATAGAGAACAATCACTGTAGCAGTAGGTAGGCCACGAAATATGCAAAAATCTAGGGTTTCATAGCTTGTCGAAGAGAAAAGAGGGAAAAAGTCCCAAATGCAGGCCTCAAATGGAGAAACCAAATTAGTGAGAGGATGTCGAAGGAACGACAAGGTAGGAGAAGGGTGTTTGAGAAACTTGGCCCGCGCGCCGTCCACGTGCCGAAGTGTGGTGGTTGCCGTGGAGAGAGAAACACGTCTGTGTGGGCACGTGGGTTACCTTATGCTGGAGATTTTTCCTTCGATGGGTAGATCGGGTTGAGGCGATTCCAAAGGTGGGGTCACTGGCTGGAAATAGTGTTGCCGGAAAATTTTTCCAACAACCGAGGTGATCTAATGATGGCGAAGGATTCTAAAGATGAAGGTTGGGTGGCCAGAGTGTGATACGACCACTAAATGGGTTCTGATTTCGACAGGTAGCCCAAAACCTAACAAAGCCTTCCATGGCTCGATACCGATGAAGAAATATAATAAAAGGATGTTTTCTTATTGATTGGATAGATTGAACAATACATGTCCTATTTATATACATCAGGAAGACATAAAAAAGGAAACAAATCAAGTACAAAAAGGAAGGATAAATATTGTCTGAAAGGAAGAGAATAAATTAGAGGATATTAGAATATCCTATGATTCTCAACAATGATGAAAGTAAAACACACACACACACACACACACACACACACACACACACACACGACATTTGAATCAACAACAACAATACATAGCTCTTCCATTTATGGATTCAAGCCTAGATACCGTTGAAGGGAAGGGAAAAGGCATATAGGTGCACATGAAATCAAACACAAAATTTAGACGAGAAAATGGTTTTAGGTGCAAGAAATTGAATAAACTTCAACAAACATTTCAGAATAGCCATCTTTTACTTATATGTCATATGGGTTATTCTATTTTTCCCTATTGAAATCTACAGTTCACTCAAAATAATAAAACTTGCAAGAAGAATGAGCTGTCTGTCAATAAGATAGGTACAGACTCAAAAAGAAAAAAAGCAAAACATTAAAAAACTTTCTTTGTGGCCAATTAATACTAATCACCTCAACATCTGAAAGTAGCAAACTGATTGTACCTTTGCGGAGATAAAACTGACAAAAAAATAGCTTAGTTTTATTATAATTTTTTATCAGTAATTTTATTGATCCTATTATAATCAATTCATCTTCTTTGAAATTCTAATTTTCTTATGATTAGGATTTGTTTAATTATAATTCGCTGCAGAACTTTCTGAGAAATACACCTATCCAGATGCTATAATTCTATTCCATGGATTATCAAATCCATCAAATAATAGCTTAAGCAGACAGGAAAGTTTGATTCTGCATTGGATATATGTATAGTTGTGTACACGTAGCTCACTGAAAGAAATCCATGAAGCTAGATGACCTTTTCCTTCCCTAAATTCATGCACTTGGTGCAAAATGGCCATCTTTCCAATCACTTATGAACATGGGTCCCAAGCTCTGGCCTTGGGATCTGCATCCTCTGTCTGTGCATTGCTGTCAATGTAATCCAGATGTCACTAGCTTGCCTGTGAATGTCTACATACAAGGTAGAATAACATTGGTCACAGCTGCCAAAAGTAAGCAAGAAAAGATGGACTTGGCTTTATACCTGGTCACCAGGGCTAAGCACAGACCAAGCTGAGCAAACTAGTCTAAGCCCCATTTACAATTTCAAATTATTCTTGGGCCATTATACATGGTTCAGGATGGGATAAATTTAGCCTGTTTGAATTATAAAACTGAAGATAAAATCTTTAAAATATAAAGGAAGACACTTCAAATCAAGATCAATGCAATGACAAGCCAATGCCATTGAACTGCAATTCATATTTCCCAGCTGCATCTCTGTCCACATTATACTTCTGTAAAACAATTTTATGTCAACACATTAGTGTCATATCAAACCCAGACCCTCTTTCTATGTTGTGGAAGATAGTTGAAACAGTGGGGCTAGTAAGCATTAGGCCAATTGGAAAATGGAGGAAAGGATTTTTCAATACACTCAAAGAACTGTCTGATAAAAAAATATACACTTTTCTTTGATAGGTTGATAAAAAAATACACACTTAAGGAACTGAAAAAGTGAATTGTACAAGGGAAAGTGCTCAGATGCAGATTTTGTTAACAATTTGGGAAAGTCAAAATTATGAAAAGCAGCCATGCATTGGAATTAGGAGAAAAAAATGAAAAATCACCAACTAAATCAAACCAATGCCAATGGATGAAGAAAGGGTGAAAACCTACTTTAGCCACCTAGATAATGCTTTGTGCAGGAATACGAGGCAGGTATAACCATGAGAACTATATGTGTATTTTGATAGTAAGGTTTTTATTTCTTTGATCAATAGAAGATAAAGCTCCATACAATGTTAGCAACTTCTCTTAAGAGATATGGTAGAACGTGGGATAAAATTGGCTAAATAACTTGACCATATGACAACAGATTTCATGACAAACACATACATTAAGTTTGAAAGCTGGTAGAACTAATGGAACACAAGCAGGACAAAAAGCCATTACAGAGATGAGCATCAACTTATGCGGATGGGATTGACTGGTGTGGATTGGAATCTAGTCCAGCTGTTGATGGAAAAATAAGAAAATAATAAAGGTTTTATTTGAATCAAATCAAGAGGAAGCTACCAGACTATTTCAATCGTGATTAGGTCCAAATATGTCAGGTGTAGACAATTTTGTTTTCTCACATGAAAGAGTTGAGAATCCTGGAATATAACTCTGCCATAACTGAGAAGAAGAGTAACATTGAAGAATGGATAAGACAGGATACATACATAAATGCACACACACACACACTATATATATATATATATATATATATATATATCCACTATCCATGCACACACATATAATGCCTCTTGCACAAATGATACTTTCTTATCTTCTGTTCTCAAAGAAAAATCGATTGTCACTTCGTCAGAAAATTAAATGACAACTATTGCAGAATTAATCAACAAGAGTTATAACTTGCTGAATATGAAGAAAAAATTCAAAACTATTAAACAATCATTAGGAGAAGTTTAAGTTTGTAGGATGTGGTCCCATAGTATATATTGTGGGATCTAGCATCCTCCCTCATTGGTAACCTCTTTTTGGGCTTACATGTGGGCTTAACAAATTGAGTAAAAGTAGTCTTTTAGCTTTAAAAAATTAATGAAATAAATATATGGTGAATTGACACATGACCTCCCTCAATTGACAACTAATTTTACTAAAAGCTCTCTCTCTCTTTCTCTCTCTCTCTCTCTCTCTTTCTATATATATATATATATATATATATATATATATATATATATATATGAAACAAAATAAGGAGTACCACTGAAAATAAAAATATTGGGTGGAAATAGACAATGAGTAAAGTCTAAGCATTATTCTTGATTGGAATTCTTTACTCAAAGCAAATCCAATAACTTCTTTAAGCACAATATCATCTCATTTTCCTTCTATCCTTCCCACCAGGCCAATGTCATATCTTTGTGTAACAACCACAAACTTCTCTACCATCACTATGTTTGGTACCGGAAAAAGAAAAATAAGATTGTAAAAAAAAACTTTTCATATTTGAATTTTACCATGAAAATTCAGAAAAAAAAATCAAATCTAATTAAATTAAATAAGAAAACTTCATAGGTTTCCAGTTATTAAATCTTTATATATAACACTTTTGTTTACCACTCTTTATATATAACACTTTAAAATGAATAAAAGGAATTGAAAAGTATCAGTTTTAATGTTTCTTCACTGTTTCTTCCCACTCCTACTTTTCATCTCTATTTTTCCCCCTCTCCCTTTCCTTCAAACAAAACGAACAAAAACATCACATTCATTCATATATCCCGTTCGCAACAAAAACCAATTCGTCCCTTTCACTGCCCCGGATCCAGTATGATTCAGCCTAAACAGCACGGATTCTCACACCATCGCCCATCATTTAAGGTAGCTCCGATGGAGCCATCAAACATGGACTTCAAATCATTCACAGTAAGCACGATCATCATTTTCAGTACTTAAAAATTAAAAATTAAAAATATCCAGTTGAAGAATTCCCACGATATATAACACTTTAAAGTGAATAAAAGGAATTGAAATTATCAGTTTTAATGTTTCTTCACTGTTTCTTCCCACTCCTACTTTTCATCTCTATTTTTCCCCCTCTCCCTTTCCTTCAAACAAAACGAACAAAAACATCACATTCATTCATATATCCCGTTCGCAACAAAAACCAATTCGTCCCTTTCACTGCCCCGGATCCAGTATGATTCAGCCTAAACAGTACGGATTCTCACACCATCGCCCATCATTTAAGGTACCTCGGATGGAGCCATCAAACATGGACTTCAAATCATTCACAGTAAGCACGATCATCATTTTCAGTACTTAAAAATTAAAAATTAAAAATATCCAGTTGACGAATTCCCACGATTCATGAATCTTAGATATTCAATAACGAATCAGGTCCGACAGAAGCGAGGAAGAGAAAGGCGCGAAAATGGAAACAGGAAACAAAAAGAGGCAAAAAAAAAGGACCTGCTGGTGAAACGTGGAGATGGCCGCCAACAGTAGAAGACTCGTCGCTAAAGAACAACTGATTCCGACTCCGCCCTCTCTCCGCCCTCAGATCGCTGACAGCTGATCGTTTCGAAGTTGCCGTGCTGGAGCTGCCAATTTTGGAGGAGAGAAGAACCTGGAGGTCAATTGTCTATAACGTGCTATCATATCCATCCACGTGTCCCAAAACATCCTCTCCTTTGTCCTTCCGACGTCGCACAGATATAATAAACATGGAAAAATCAACGATATCGACCTTCACGATCGTCTCCATTCCTTGCTCAAATTAATAAATTATAAGCTTCCATGTTTTTAGAGGCAAGATATAGCTACATGAATGAATATCTGTACTTTCTATTTTGAAATATTATCGTCAGGACAAAATGAACGGGTATTTTTTACTGCTTGATGTAGAATGACTAATGAGTGGTTTTCTTTTAATTCACTCCAATTCATTTTGTTTTGTACGTTACGTAAAAATTTAGAATTTATAAATATTTGATTAAAATACCCCCATATTAAAATTTGTAAATCTAACACTCATTTATGTCCATCATGATTATTTTATATAGTAGAGCCTCCAGAATTTAAAAGATAGGCATATCAGAGGAATTTTCATGTTTTATCTTAAAATAACTTGTGTGTCGTTTTTACCATTTAATGTATTTACATATTATATCTTTGAAAATAGGGGTTATTTTACTAATAAAGATATTTTTATTTAAATTAGATAAAATTGATGAGAAAGGTTAAAATTTTAAATTTTAGTTTTGAAAAGGGATTTTAATCAAATCACCTTATATTTAATGATGGTATAATTTTGTCTTTATAAAAAAATTAAGTGTCATTATTATCTTGTAATTAAATAATTAACAACTGAAAAGAAAGAAAATAGTCTCATACACACTAAATTTTGTCATAATGATAAAATATTTTGAGATTTTGTTAATGTGTTCGATAAGTCAATTCCCACAACTATTTTTGATATTTTATAAAAACAAATTTGGTTTAAGGCAGAAATGTTTTTTAACATATTTTTAATAATTTAAATATGCTTTGAAAAGGGAAAAATATGTTATGGGTTAATATTTCAATTTATTTAAAAAATTAGGAAGAAAAGACTTGAAACTTAGGTTTTAAAAATATTTAATAAAGATTATAAAATATTTGATAAAAGACCCAATAAACATTATACATTCAATAAACCTTGTATATTATTTAGAGTACAATCTTGTACCTAAAGTTTTATTAAGAAATCGTCATGGACCCTTAATCATATATTTTTTTCTAGGTCTTTTGTTTCTTAAATTTTTAAATAAATTGAAAATAGAGGATCATAATATATTTCCCTTTTTAAATATGTTTTGCATCATAATGTTTATTTTAATCATTTGACATGTTAGATTTAAAATAATCTAAAAAGTTAGTGAAAATAACTAAAAGAATTCTCTAAACAGCTTCCTTTTTGTTCTCAATAATAATAAATAGTTTCGAGATATCAATACATTTCTGTATTCTTATTCTCCCACAACAAAAATAATTTAATAAGTTGAATCACTTACAAGTTTTCGATAACTATATTTGATATTTGTAAAAACAAAATGATGATTTGAAAACTGAAATACTCTTTATTTTAATATTTTAAATATGTTCTAAATATGTATATATATATATATATATATATATATATATATATATATATATATATATATATATATATTTTAATATTTTATGTAGTGTTTATTTTTTTTAATCATTCACGTATTTAGATTTTAAATAATCCTAAAAAATTAGTGAAAATAGCTAAACAAAATTCTTTAAACAGCTTCCTTTTTGTTCTCAATAATAATAAATAGCTTGTGGTTATCAAACACATTTATCTTATACTTTGATACTTAAACTAAGAATTAAGTAACAAGCTTTAAGTTAATTAATGAATAATTTGACTTAAAACTTAAGTAATTCTTTCTTAAAAAAAAACTTAAGTAATTCATTAGTAAATAACTGTTTCATTAAATATCCCTTGAATATTTTTAAAATGAATAATAATTTCACAATTATGAATTATTTAAAAGTAAATAGGATTTTTGAAAGGAAAAATAATATTATTCGATTATTTTATGATGATCGATATCCAAGATCTGAATATTAAGCTATATGATAAAATAATATCAGGGTTAATAGCGTAATAAATGACGTAAAACCTATAAAATTGATAAAATAATGATTAAAATATATAACTCCCTAGTTTTCAACACTTGCGAAGATTATAATTTGATATCTTATTGTCAAAAATTCTTGCCTTATGCGAGATAGTCCTTACATAGATAAAAACTACAATAGACGGCCGAATAGCATTCACCAATGATAAAAGCGAGCGACAAACCAAAGCTTCGATAAAGCAGCGACAAAATAAAATAAAGCACCAATCTTACGTGAAAGAACCACTTTATTAAGTAAGAAAATGAAAAAAAGATTCGGATGGAGTTCGAGCCAATAATGGCGAAAAATCGCGTTTTCATTCTTGAGAAAATAAATTTATAAGAGAATAGGATGAGAGAAAAAAAGAGGATGTGTAAGAACGTTAGTCATTAAAACCTCTGAGCATCAACAACGCAACGTGAACCTGCAAAAAAGGTGATCCGACGGTGGTGCGCCGGCTACGCTCTCCGATGATTAAGTCAGAACAAGATGGATAAGAAGAAGCAAATAGTTCACATAGTTGGAATTCCCTTCTCTCATGGGAGATCTTCCTGATTTATAGGGCGTGGTTCGCCAATCTTCTCTTAATTTTAGGGATAAAAACTTGGTAAAATCCCTTAATTTTAGGAATAAAATCTTTTAATTTTAAGGATAAAACCTCTTCTTCCCTATTAGGGATTAACCTTCCGAGAAATAAGAGATTTGGGAACTGGGAAATTCGCCGGAAAATATATATTTTGCTTATTTTTTGCCTTTATATACTCATCAATAACAAACTTCCAATATGTGGTAGGAGGTCGGTTGGAGGACTTGAAATTCTAGACGAGCTGCCTCAAAGCTAATCTATGGGAAGACACCTTGGTTTTCTCAAGCGGGCTTTAAGACTCTCCTGTTTGGATAGTGCTGCTTGGTTTTAATACGAGTAAGTGAACTGGGGCCAGTTCGCGACGTAGGCCCGAATGAGCCCAGCTAGGCCACATTGGTAGTAGGTTCAGATCATGAAACCATGATGCCACCCCTTTTATAAATTTGAAATTTTATGCTTTTCGTCGAGGAGAAAATACTAGACTTTTAAATGTGGGACGGAAAGTTGAAAGGATTGGGAGAGTGAAATGCATACATTGAAGCGCCATAAGGTAAAAGTGCGTTTGGATACAAAGCACGTGGGATACGTTCCTAACATGTCTCACGGCATCTTTGTCGGCGACATTTAATGCCTTGGGTGTGTTTTTATATATAGGGAGTTTGGGATTTAGTGCTTTCCTTTTCACGATTTCCACAAGCTCTTTCTTTTATTACGATTCACTCTCTGTCTTTATGCAAGCTTTTGTTTAAAGGAATCATCGAATCCCTTGACAACACGATTTTTCGATTGAGTTTTTTTAAACTCATTTGTGTCGCCTTCTTTGTGTTTTTTGTGACTCTGTTTGTTGAGTATTTTTGGGTTATAAAGTTTTTGTCTCTTTCTAAGGGTGCGAACATCATTCGTCGGTGGAGTTCTGGTGATGATGCTGCAGGCTGGGTGTGGGGTATTCCTAGGTTTAGAGACATCCCATTAGGTTCTGCGAAGGTTCCTGGTTCAGGGTTCTTAGGTTTTATCACTAGTGGGTTGTTAAACCTCCAGAGGGGGATTTCTTTTGTCTTTCGAGGGTTTTGTAGCATTCGTTGCTCAAGCTGATCCCCATTTTTTTTTTGTTTACCTATAGAATGGCGAGAGGTCATGAAGAGGCTTCTATTAGTCAGACTGGGCGTGTAAGAGGTGGACCCCTCGGGAAACGCCCACGATAAGCAGCCTAGTCGCTGCTATGTTTGTGGAGGAATTGAGATCCTTTAGGCAAGTTTCTGCCATCATCCGTTTGGAGGTGTTAGACGGCACGGTTGCCCCGATATAGGAGGCGGATAATGCCGTTGCCGCTCGAGTAGTTTGTTCTTCCCGGACTTGGCTTCCCGCATCCACGTCTTTGGTGAAGCAATTTTTGCACTTCACTAGGGCACCTCCTGCACTTATACATTCGAACGTCTTTCGGATTCTGATGGGTTGTAGTGTGCTAAAATTTCTCTACCAGTTGGATATTTCGTTTGGTGAGATTTGTTCATTATGCTTTAGCAGCTTGGGGTACAGGACGCGTATTCATATTCCCAGCCCATGGCCCCCAGGCGCGAAGAAATTTGTAACTGGGCTCCCGGACTCCCTGGTGACGAGATGGGTTGTTTTGGTTAAAGGTCCGTGGTATGAGATGTTAAGCTCTCCAAGGCTTCCATTTTATTTGAATAAGTCTCTCTCATTCTCAAGAGAAGAGCTTGAAGCCGAGATCTCCCAAGGAGCCTTGGTTAGCTTTGTCCGGCCCAACCAATCACCCTCGGTTGTGCATGATCCAAAGCTTACCCCCCTAGGCGGTAAAGAAGAAGAAGAGTGAGAAGGGGAAGAAGGTTGGACGGGTAAAGGCTGTAGGCGCGGGGTTAGAAGACTTTGTGGACTAGGCGGATCTAATTCCTCCTACAGGAGAGACTCAGGGTGTCCGTCTCGTTCTCCAAACTGCAAGTGAGCTGGCCGAGGAGAGTGAGGACAACATGTCTAGCCTTGCTGTTCGGTTTGCCACATGGATGCGCAAGCGAGCTGCAAGTGCTTAAGGGGAAACTACCCCGGGCTTTGAAGTACCAGGTAGCATGCGTCCAAAATAGACTAGTCCAGAGGAAGAGGCTCAGAAGAGCCCGACAGTAGTTACTTTGGACTCTTCAGAACGATCCTCTTAGGCCCTTCTAACACTAGGGGCACCTCCCAAGATGCCTCCAAGGAGGCTTGGGCATCTTTGGAGGATGGGGTTCAGTAGAAGGACCTCAGCCCGTCTGATTATGGCGAGGCTCCCTCTGTAGAGGCCGGTCGTTAGTCCGTCGTTCACAGTTTAGATGGTCAACCTTCCCGAACGAGAAGTCTGATAAATTTAGTGATGAGAACTCACATGTTCAACCAATGAAGTGGGATCATCCTTTGATGGACACGTTTGTTCTTGGTCTAGATGCTACCTAGTCAATTATTGACCGTTGGAACCCCTTCAACCAAAGTGACACTTTTGTCACCAATATGTACGAACTCTACCCCACCAACCTTCGAATATAGGTGGTGGCTCTTTCCAAAGAGTATTCCATTCCCTTCCTCGACTATATGGATAAGAAATCCTACCAACGTGTGGTGAAGATGGAATGTACATTTCTGACCATGATTTTAATGAGAATAGTTGAATTTGGTATGGTTAGTCTTTTAGCGTTTAAATGTGAGTCTTATGCTGTGATTTCCTTATAACATATTTTCTTTTATGGGTACATTCTTGCCATCCGAATGGTCTTATTGCTTATCGGAGCTTACAGCCAGTGGACGGCCAGCTAGAAGAGGCTGCCCAGTTTGCGAAGATATGCTAAGTTTGTTGCCTCTAAGCATCACGACTTAGAAGACGCCCTAAGTAAGGCTAAGGCTCGGTCTAAGCATTGGGAACGGAAGGGTAAAGAGGGTACGGAGAGGAGAAGAAGAGGGATGAGGCTAAAGAAGAAGCTCGAGATGGCAGGAATTTGGTTCTGCCAGTCGCGGCGGGGATGTGAGCGGCGGAGGATGACTGGCTAGGGTCAAGCGCCACAGCGATTAGGGAGGAGACCAAGCGCAAAAATTTGAGGCTGAGGTTGCCTGCACGGAGGTTGAACAAGAGCTTATCTTATCTTTGGAGATCGAGTTGGCGAAACATTGAGTATACTCTTGATCTTTGAAGGGTAAGAACAAAGCAGCCATGGAGGAGGACTACTAGAAAGCCTTGTAGCTGATTTTGCCTACGGTTACAGATGTTGTATGTTTAAACACAACATCTGTGGTGATCAATTGGAAGTTCTAGACGGCATGCCCAATTCCCCTGACCCTCCTTCTTCGGAGTTCTTCGTGAACCCTAAGTGCTCCCCAGTCTTAGCGGCCACTGAGGCCATCAGCGTAAGGTGGATTAGGCCAGCCGTGGTGAAGTAGGAGAGTGCTCGTTGGGGATCGAGTTAATCTTTGTTTTTCTCTCAGCATATATATATATATATATATATATATATATATATATATATATATATATATATATATATATATATATATATATATACATTTTTTTTTCAATTTCTATAAAGGGCCCACATGGCCGTCTAGATATAAATACGCTTTTATGGAACCATTGACTCCATTAGCGTATTTTGGGAATTCTCAGAAACTTGATATTTGATTTATGCAATTGATATCTTTTACAAAATTTTGCTATGTGTCTTGATTAGGACAGTTGCACCAGAGATATCAATGTTATAACTTTTTGAGAACTAGAAACTGGTGTGGATTGCACACACGGGACGGTAGGTAAAGCTCCATTTATGGGCTTTGGCTTTAGCTAGCAGGCTAGGAACCATTTATGGTCTTTGGCATGTGTCAACGGGCTAGAATCCACTTCTGGTCATTGGCATGTGCTAGCAGGCTATGAGCCACTTTTGGTCTTTGGCATGTGCCAGCAGGTTAGAAACCACTTCTAGTCTTTAGCATGTGCTAGCAGGTTAGGAGCCACTTATGGTATTTGGTATGTGCCAGTAGGTTAGAAGCCACTTTTGGTCTTTGACATGGGGGCTATTCCAAGAATTAAAAATATTTAAAAGAAAACTTTATTGATAATAAGAGAACTTTATTGATAATACCTCTTAAGATGCATAACATTCCACATCCTAGGCAATGGTGTCCCGTCTAGTTTATTTAATACATACGATCCAACTGCTCCCACTCTTACTATCGCATATGGTCCCCCCCAATTCGGCTGGAACTTGCCGGCTTCTCGGTCAGCCGTATTTTCAAAGACCCTTCTCAAGACTAGGTATCCGGCTCGGAAAGCACGTTGTTTTACACGCATGTTATATAGGTTTGCTATTCTTTGTTGGTACGATGCTATACGTACAGTTGCAGCTTCACGAATTTCGTCTATCATATCTAAGTCTTTGTTAATGGTTTCAGTATTAACCTTTTCAAGGATCTTCGCTTGAAGTGTGGGCACCCCAATTTCTATAGGAATTATGGCCTTCATCCCATAGGTGATGGCAAACAAGGATACTCCAGTTGGCTTCCATTGGTTGTTCTATAGGCCCAAAGAACTCTTGGTAGCTCGTCTACCCATTTTCCTTTAGCCGAATGTAGACACTTTTTCAAAGTCGTCAAGGGAGTTTTGAGCCTAGCCATTGCTCTATGGGTACCGTGGGGTTGAATACACGTTTTTGATTTTCAACTTATGGAAAAAATTTATGTATGCTCCGCTATCAAACTATGGGCTATTGCTAATTACAATTGATTGAGGTATTCCGAATCAACAGACTATATTCTTCCACACAAATTGGACAACATCTTTATATTTGATGGAGGTGAAGGCTTCAGCTTCTATCTATTTGCTGAAATAGTCGGTGACAACTAACAATAACTTCTTTTGATTTGGGGCGGTAGGCATTGGTTAAACTATATCGATCCCCCATTGAGCAAAGGGCTAGGGGCTTGTTATGGTGGTCAGATCCTGAGCCGGAACCCTTGAGATGGGGGCTTGTCGTTGGCAGCGGTCGCACTTCCTAACGTAAGCGACAACATCTGCTCTCATGGTTGGCCTATAATAACCTTGTGTATGGGCCTTGTGAGCCAAAGTTTTGCTGTTTGGATGGTTTCCATATATTCCTTCATGGAGTTCTACTAATAAATAATGTCCCTACTGAGAGGTGAGACACTTAAGATACTGCCCGTCTAGAGATCGTTTACATAATTGCCCATTCACAAGGGAAAATCTAGCTGCTTGGACCTGAATCTTGTGGGCTTCAATCCTATTATCTGGCAATTCTCCCGAGCTCAAATAATGCATTATTGGAGTCATCCATGAAGAACATGCTCCATCCATCTCATTTACCTAGTTGGTAGTAATTGATGATACTGGTTGGTAATAGACATGAAGAAATACCGTTTCTTTTATTCGGAGGGATGAGACCACTATTGCCAAAGCATCTGCCCTTTCATTTGAACCCCTTGGGATATGCTCAAGCTTTTAAGATGCAAAACTCTCCAGACGTAGCTTAACTAGACATATATAATTGATTATGCGCTAATCATCTTGAAACGACAGTATCCTGTGCCTGGCTGCGACATCAACAATTTGATCTATGTGAGGTAAAGGGAAGCCATATTTTGGGCAGGCTTTGTTGAGGTTAGTGTAATCTACACATACTCGCCACTTACCGCCTTTCTTTGGAACTACCACCACGTTGGTTAGCCATTCGGGGTACTTCACTTCTCTGATGAAACCTACTCTCAGTAAGTTGTCTACTTCCGTCTGAATAATTTGATGGTGAGCCGAGTGGAAACGCCTCACTTTCTGTCTTACTGGTTTGGCCGTGGGAATAACATTAAGTTTGTGAGAGGCCATTGTTGGGTTAATTCCAACCATATCTAATTGGCTCCAAGCAAATACATCTATTTTATTTGATAGTACGAGTTGTAACTGTTAACTTTCTTCATTGGATAGAAGAAGGCGCGTAAGTGAATTTTCGGCCGTCCGACATCACTTTTTCAAGGGATCCACAACGACGAATCCTTATCTTCCATACGTCCCGAGTGGCGACTTGTGATTGCTATGCGAGGGGGAGCCCTCTCCTCTTTTATGACTGATTACGGGATTGCTTTCGATCTCTGTCTGACCTTCCTTGGACTCAGACGACTTCTTCCTAAACAACTTATTTCCCTCAGTCGGCTGGTTTGTAATTATGACAGTTTGGGCTACTGCATGGATATTGTCCTCCAACATTGAGTACTTATTAGCCCGTTTGTATAACTGTTCCATTGTTGTTGGCGGGTCTAAAGATAACGACTGGAAGAAGGTAGTAGATGGTCCAAAGCTTATCTTAAAGTTTTTGGAGGAGTACATAATCCATGCTATGGCTCTACACTTCTTCGAGATGACACCCAACCTCCTTGTGAAATCTCAAAATGAATCCTTCACTGTTTGTAGAGATAGTGCGAGCAATGTTCTCTTTTTATCTCACCGAGCAAAGATACCGCGATATGAATGCAACCCATAGTTCTTTAAACGAATTTATTGAATTACGCGGAAGCTTATGAAACCAGGCTGAAGTAGGCCCCCTCAAACTAGCCGAAAATACTTTGCACAATAGTCGGTCGTTGCCGACATTTAGTATCATCGCCTGATTATAGTGGAGCATATGATCTTAGGGGTCAATAGAGCCATCAAACGTGGTGAAAGTTGGTATGACAAACCCGCGAGGTGGCTCATAATCAAGAATGTGTTGCCCTAGGGGTGAAAAGAGCATGTCATCAAGGTCTCCGAATCAAGGCTATAGGCGGCATATAAAATGTTGGCCCCGTACCAAAGGCAAGATGTACAAGTGACATTAGTGGCATCATGCCTACAGGCAATACTAGTGGCATCGTGCTCTTTGCGATCTGATGTGTTCCCGGGGGCTTGATGGGTTGGTTCTACCTCTTGCCTCTCTCCTTGCCACTACGGGATGTGCCCTTAACGACATCGCCAAGGCAGGGTGATCTGAAGGCCTCTTGGGCTACTCCAGCTGTACTCTCTTGGGCGTTCTTTGTGGTGAGAGACTCAAAAGATGGGAGCTAGCGGATAACTCATCATCTGTGCAGAGTCTCCCGGCGTCGTCATGGATAATGGGCTCCTTCCCCCTATTGCGAGAGATTGGATGCACTGTTAGATCGCTATCTTGTACATCTTTTCCAAGATTGTGACTTTTTTTCTATTTGGGCCAGCAACTAGTCATTCTCGCGCTGCAGGCGTTCGACATGACCTTGTAACTCCTTCATCTGTCTTGCTTGCTCCTCCTGTTTCTTCTCCATCTCCTGAGGCAAATGGAGGAATTGATCTTCTGGTGATTGGTTCATTGAATTGCTTGACATTGTGATTGCCTCGGATGAATAAGACGTGGAAGGGTCAGCCAGAGTTCGGGGATGAAGGGCTCTTCAGGCAGTCATTAGGCGAAGCCCTTGGCACATTAGACGAGACTTTCTGTTCGATTCCCACAGACGGCGCTAATTGTAAGAACCTTGATCTTCAAAACCTCCGAGCATCAATAACGCAACGTGAACCTGCAAAAGAGGTGATCCGACGATGGTGCGCTGGCCACGCTCTCTAATGATTAAGTCAGCACAAGATGGAGAAGAAGAAGTAAAGAGTTCACACAGTTGGAATTCCCTTACATCATGGGAGATCTTCCCGATTTATATGTCGTGGTTCTCCAATCTTCTCTTAATTTTAAGGATAAAACCTCGATAAAATCGACTCTTAATTTTAGGAATAAATCTCTTAATTTTAAGGATAAAACCTCTTCTTCCCTATTAGGGATTAACCTTCCGAGAAATAAGAGATTTGGAAATTGGGAAATCCACTGGAAAATATATCTTTTGCTTATTGTCTGCCTTCATATACTTATCGATATGAGCTTGTATGGTGGGGTTGGTTGGGGGAGACTAGAGTGCAGGCGGGCGCCACATTGATACATGGGAAGGCAATGCGCGACTTTCTTAAACAGGCTTTAAACTCTTGAATACGGATAGTGCCTCTGGTTTTTAATCTAGTAAGTGGACTTGGACCGTTTCTGGCAGGCCAGCGGACCTTGGACCCATTGAGTGGTGAGTCCTAAAGCCATATATTAATATTATGATTATATATTAGTAAACTATAGATATGATATATTAGTAAATTATATATATATATATATATATATATATATATATATATATATATATGCCTATATATATATTTGAAAGAGCCCAGTAATTATTTTAACAAAAAAATAGTCATTTGTTAAGATACTAATATTGGCAATTTATAATTTAACATTATTACTTTGAAATATTATTAATTATTTTAACAAAAAAAATAGTCATTTGTTAAGAGAGAGAGAGAGAGAGAGAAGTATATCTCTCTCTCTCTCTCTCTCTCTCTCTTAACTAAATGACTATTTTTTGTTAAATAGTAATATCTTTAATATCTTCTATTAAGTATAAATTGCCAATAATCTTAACAAATGACTATTTGATTAAAATATTAATAATATTTCAAATTAAATAATAATGTTGAATAATAGAATTATTAAAATTGTCAATAATACCTAACTCAAGTGATTACAGAGCTGGACATGGATAAGGAGAGGTCCAAGGTTCGAATCCTAATGAGACAATTTTTTGAATTTAGTGTTTTTACGTATTTTACGTTTTTAGCAGCAGCTGACAAGGAAATGTGTTATTGTGTTTCTAGTTCTCATTGTTTTTGGGGCCAAACGATTTTAATAACGCAATCTTTAAATTTATTTACACAAAGTGTTATGGATTTTTCTAATATAGGAATTTCTAGTAATGCTTAAGTGAGTTTTTGAATTCCAAATTATTTGATTGATTAAATTATATAAAGCAATGATTAAAAAAAAAAAATGATATAAAGCAAAAATGCAAAGTTTTTTTTTTTCTTGTATAGCATGTTGCAATTCATCCGTGAGAAACAAAAAAAAAAAAAAAAAAAAAAATCATAACTCCGAAAATTTTTGGATGTTATAATTTTTTTACAAATATAAATAGAAGGATCAATTTCGTTCATCTCCTGTATAGCCCAATTCTTCAGAGCCTATAGGAGAATAGATTAAAGAATCTGGCACCAAGTATAAACAAAATACAAAGCACAAATCTGAATGTGTATTTTATCACCTCTCAAAATAAGGTTTTTATGACAATTTAGAGATTTGAATTTTGTTCAAATGTCTCAATATCTTTCATATATTTTTTTCCCTTCACTTTTCCTATCCTCAAAATATGAGAGGTATTATATAAAATTCAAAAGTTTAGTAGCTTATCTGTCAACAGGGAATCAATCTTTAAGAAATATTGATCTTCTTAAGGTCTTACTTATAAATTGAAAGATACTGGAAAGCTAATTAAGCACTAACTCAATATACTATGTGGTTGCAAGTTCATACAAGATGATAGTCTAGTAAAGTCATGACTACTTGATAACTAATATTATCACTTGTTTTAGGTTTTATCCGACGTATAATAGTATATACATCATTTTAATGATCAAGATAATTCATTCATTAAGTTAAGATGACTTTAAATGAATTGTCTAAGTTTATAAACCAGTTGTGAACAACTTATTAATTTATAAATAACTCATAATTTGAATTTTTTTGCAGAACTTATACTACAATTAAGTCATTAATAATGCAAGTAATACTAGATTTTAGATGTTCAAATGAAATACATGAACATGATTGATAGAGAAGTGGAAAATTAAGATTGTATTATTGGTTTTTGGAATACAGAGTTGTATTATCAATAATAAAGTCATTTATTATTAAATTTGGTCATGCTTCTAATAATCCCATCGATCAAAGACAAAAAATCGGTTTTTAAACCGATATTTGCAAAATCAGGTTTTGCCGACACAGGGAAGAAAAATGGAGTGGAAAAATCGATCAGAGGAAAAATCGGGAAAATGGAATTAAAATCGTGATTTTTGCTTAGAAAAATCGGAAAAAACCGATTTTTTCCAAGAAAATCAGGAGCTGTGGAGCACGACGCATGCGAGAATTTTGAAAAAATATCGATGCAAAATATCGGTAAATATCGGTAAAACCTCCCGGTAAAATATCGATTAAATGCTCCCGGTAAATATCGAAGTAAAATATCGGTAAATATCAGTAAATATGATGTCATTATTTGACTCCAAAATTTTTTATAAATCTTCGTAAAATCCATACAATCTCTTTACAAACTCATTATACGCATCCCCAAAACAATTTAAGCTACTCAAATTATTTTTTCTGTGATTTATCTGATATTTTGAAGATCTTGTGAATATTATCTTGCCCCGTGAATGGGACCCACCGTCGAATAATGTAATGGAATGCATCGGTCTTCGTTTTGAGGTTTTAAAATTCTTATTGCCTTAATGTAATTCTCGATAAATTATAATGAATATTATTTTGATAAGTGTATATTTCAACTTGTTATGTAACATAAAGTTCAATAAGTATTTTCATGAATTTCAAAGTATTTTTATTAATTTTAAGCTTTACCGATGTTTGTCAAAATATCACCGATATTTCCGATATATCAAGTAAATCAAGTACGATATATCATGTTCTGCGATATTTTGTTCATGATCCCGATAGATTACTATAACAAAATAATATCATCATTGTGTTGTTAAAAGTTGATATTGCGATATTGGATTAATAGTCAAAGATTCTCTATTGTAATTCTTTCCTATTACTATTATATTCTTTCCTAGTTTAGAGATATTTCTCTGTTAGGCAAATAACTTAATTATAGGAATAGCTTGATTGTAGGATCTAATTATAGGAATAGCTTGATTGTAGGATCTCTAATATCTCTATAAATATGTACATGTAAAGATACAGATTTATTATGAATAAAAAATATTCTTCTCTATTTTACAAGTTGGTATCGAGCCACGAAACCTAAATCATTCTTCTTTGAATCCTTATAATATAAACGGTCGATTTTGAAAGCGTCGTACTAATCTACCCCGTCATTATTCAACATGAAGGTTCGTTATTCGATTAAATTGCCATTGAATTGAATAATATGATCTGTGGTCTCAAATGTTAAAGATGCAAATTCTTGAGAAGGGCTTCTTCCTTCATTTGTGGCACATTCTTGCCACAAGGGAGAAAAGATGAAGGCTATATCAAAGTGGTATTCTAAACGATCGGAAGGTAAAAGATGGTTCAGCGTGTCTATGTCCTGATTATGAGCGATACATTCAGCTTACCCACACGCATGAGATATTTGGAAAGCTACGTAAAGCCTTTATGATGGAAATAGAGATGAATTCTGAGGTTTTTACCTTAAGCAGGAGAAAGCTTTCTGTGTGAACAAAATGAGCAGATACTCTCTACATATATTATGGAGAAGCCGGCGAAATGCCGGTGGGTTGGATCGTCGTGATAAGGTGGTCATGGTGGATGAAGACCGGGATGTTGCATCATCGAGAAATTGCTTTAGCGACAAAGGGTGCATATCTTTCTGGTGGATTAGAGGGTGATTTAGTAGTCTTGCTTGTGAAGGAAAATCTTGAGAAGGAATACATCCACTGAATTAGAAAGTGTTATTCCTAGTTCGCGCGAAGATGTTGACGGGGTGATGAGCGAACAATTGCGGAAAATTACGAAGCTTGGCTATGGTGACTTAGGCCGGTCTAATCAAGCACGGTCTCCTCAAACAACGAGGGCAAAAAGAGCCCATGTCCCTAAGACTACTAATGGTGGAGACAAATCATCATACAAATGCACTCACTGTGAACAAGCGGTCATACAAAGAGTCGATGCTATGAACTTACGGCAGATATCTCAGGAATGGTGGGATCATAGTCTCTGATTCCGGAAAAGAAATTCCAGAAGGCCTGCTAGCGCAATTGTTGAAACAAAAACGGGGAATGCTGATGATGGTAAAAGTCCTTGGCATTGGTAGCGATATGATGTGATGGTAGGTTTTAAATATTTCTACACAATTTCTAATAGTGCATGGATAATTGATTAGGTGTTCTGAGATCATATGAGCATTTGATTCTAGACAAGTTTCACCTCTTAAATCTTCCTCACAACATTACAATTTCCAGCCCTTAATGGCACCTTAATTCCGATTGACAGGGGAAGGATCCTTGTCCCTCACTAACACCTTGAGATTTAGATTACATTTTGGTTGTTATTCTTTGATTATAATCTTTTAGCCGATTTCTCAAATATGCCTTATTTTGTGTTGACATTTTTTGTAATTTGTGTATTTAAGGACATGGGACGAGAAAATGATTGGTTGTAGTGTTAAGGCGAGGAAAATTGTATTACTTGGACCGTGTCTAAGTTCAAATGAGTTGTGTAGCTTTAAAGATTGGGGGGTTGAAAAAAAAAAAAAAGAAAATGCGAGATATAGTTATGGCATACGGCGTCTGGGCACTTCTTTTTAATTTACATGAAGAAATTATTTCTAGTTTGTTGCAAACTTTGATGTCTCTAGTTTCCGATGTGATGTTTGTGAACTTGCAAAAGCCATGGCAACCGTTCTGTGCATGTACTTGAACTAAAAGTCCAGTTTCCTTTTATGATCATACATTATGATGTTTGGGACCCATCTAATTTTCTTTGGATGGATCCGTTCGTTTGTTACTTTATTGATGCTTGTACCAGGATGACTTGGGTATGTTGATGGGAGTCAAAGTGAAGTAAACTTGTTATTTCAAAAATTTCATAAAATGGTTTGTAGTCAGTACAATGCACAAGTTCAGGTTCTCGCAGTGACAATGGAGGTGAATATTTGAGTTTTGAATTGAAGTGGTATTTGGAAATAATCAGACCATTCAATCAAACTTCTTATTCCAGATGCCCTAACGAATGGGGTGGTGACAGAAAATCGATCACTTGTTGGAGGTTGTCCGGGTACTTTGGTGATGAAGCACACACATATGCGTGTTCCTCTGTGGGGACAGCACGCCCACCTCTACGCCAGCATATTTGATCAATGGTGTACCTTCCGGCCACTATTGATTCGGACACATCCCGGGGCTCATTGAAGCAGGTGATTGTGCTCGATTAATTCGAACTTACCACCTCATGTCTTTGGTTGTGTAGCATTTGTACATCTTCACCAGCGTCGTATGATAAGGGTTGACACCTCTCGGGCATTGCGATGTGTGTCATTTTAAGGGTATCTTTGCTGCTTATCAAGGGTCTGATGCTCACCTCAAGCTCAAACCGTTTGTTACAATGGATGTAGTTTTTCTCATGAGGCTTCGTCTCTGTTTTCCCTCTGAACTGAACTTGAGAGCATGGAAAAGTTGAACTCTAGACTATGATTTTCTGATCTTTATAGAAGGGGAACTCTTTGAACCTGGTAACAATCTGAATGGGAATGAGCATGAACTTGGTAATGAAAATCTGGTGAATTAGTTTGGTGGTATAAATTTGGACCCTGATGAGTGATGAATGTGATGAAGACTGAAAATGAAGTTATTGGTCGACCTCAGCGGCAAGCCACGATACACGAGCAATAGCACCTTTGGGATGGTCCTGCTTGTAATGTACAGAACCACCAAAAAACAGCCTAAGCGTCGAACTAGGGTATTCAGAGCCCACATATGAACTGAACTTTCTAGTAAGAGTTAAATATCCCGTAGGTCATATGGCATGCAACCATTGCTTAATGCAGATCGACCAGTCATTTTGTAAATCAATTATCTCGTATCTATTCCTAACGATTGCTGTAAGAAGCCCATTTGGCCAAAGGTGGAAGCCGCTACATGAATGGGGATGAAATCATGCGAGAAGAATAAAACTTGGGAACTTGATCGTCATCAGGAAGAAACCAATTGGATGTCGGTGGGTTTATATTACAATGAAACCTGGCGGATATGAATTATAATTGAAAACGTTTTAAAGCGAGGCGGTAGCAAGGGTACACCCAAATTATGGAATTGATTATATAGATACATTTTACTTGTCTTCGCGATCAACACAATTGGAGTCTCTTATTGTCTCTATTGCGAGCTGGATTCAGCCACATTGCAACAATTTGATGTAACGCCTTCGGTAGGATTTGTTTGAAAAGTGTTATGGATTTACCACCGGTGCATGATACCGGTAGTGCATTGTAGGAAAGTGTGCAAATTAAGAAATCATTGTATGGGCTAAAACAATCTCGGAAGTATGGTTGGAAGGTTCTTGAGAATCCATGAGGTCTTTTGGCTATCAGTGGTGAGACCACACTTTATTCTTGAGCTTGGCATGGTAAGATCCTTTGCCCTTGTTGACGCCATGTTGATGACATGGTGGTTATAGGAAACCTGACCTGTGAAAGGGGCGCTCTACAAAGTTACTTGTCAAGCGAATTCGAGAAATGAAGACCTCGGTCACTTGAATATTCTTAGGATCAAAAGTGTCTCGTCTGATAAAGGGATTTTCTTGTCTAAAGAAAATATACTTGGGTGACTGCGGGGAAGCTGGTATGTCATCATAAGACCGGTGATACCTGATAGAAAAGTTGAGATTCATATGTGTGAGACTAATGAGGTGCTTGTTGATGGGAGATGCTCCAGGCTCGTTGGAAGATTGATGTACCAGCCCACTTTCTGGGCAGTCTTACATATGCATTGAGTATTGTTAGCAGTTTATGCATAATCTGGAAGCAATATATAGATATCAGTTATACCATTTTAAGGTATCTGAGTCCGCTCTTGGATAAGGCATTTTGTTCTACTAAAATGTAGATTATCAAGTGTATGGATCTGCATATAGTGATATTGAGCTGGCTGTTTTAATAGATGACAAATGATCTGCCGGGATATTTCACTTTGTAGGTGGTAATCTTGTTATATGGAAGCCCGAAGCGGGGTATTGTTTGCGTTAGCGTAGAAATTTGAATTTAGGGGTATGACACTTGGAATATGTGAAGCATTGTGGCTAAAGAACTTTCTATTGATGGATTTGGGGCTACATTCCTCTGCCTAAATGACCAGGTCGGCTTTATTGTGACGTCGCTGACATGTGATGTGCTCATGTCGGAACAACATGTTGGTACAAAGCATGTGAGTGAAACCAAATTCTTCATTAAGGAGAAATTGGATGAGAAAATTAATCGAAATTGCCTAAGATCGATCAGAAGATCAATTGGCTGATATCCTCACTGGCTTCAGTACAAGTCGAGTGTTCTCAAGTTTTTGAGCAAGTTGGGCATGTGACGTCAGCTGCACCAACTTGGGGAGGGAAGTGTTGTGATATTGGATAGTAAAGATTATCTATTGTAATTCTTTCACAATTTACTATTATATTCTTTTTCCTAGTTTAAGAGATATTTCTACATTAGGCAAATAACTTAATTATAGGAATAGCTTGATTGTAGGATCTCTATCTCTATAAATATGTACATATGAAATATATTGTATGAATAAAAATATTCTTCTATGTTTTACAAGTGTTGATTCCACAAATTGCATGCAAAACGAAGACCATGACATTGAAATAAAGTTAGAGATGGTGGTTATAAAGGTGTGGGAGTGCACGCCTGGCGTAGAGTTCGCCACAAGCGGACCAGAGATAAGGTTTATGCATTTGGTTACTTTAGGCGTAGCGAAACTCACTTTGAGCGTCCCCCTAAATCATGTTTTGGTTCCTCTTTTAGTTAATTCTAACCATCACCCATTGGACTATTGAGGATCTAATAAGTGAAGATGAAAGGGTTCTTACAAGTATACAAGATTATATGAAAAATGTTTAGTAGCTTTGCTCAAGCGTCAGAGTGGTGGGCGATATTGTTTCTTGCACTGTTAGCTAATAGAATGATAAGAATGTATCAGGATGAGGAAATGGGAAAAAGCAGAAATGAACAATGTCTGAAAGGGAATTAAGTAAACCTAAGTGATTCCTAGAATGCAGGCTAATAATATGATTGTTAATTGTGTATTGGAATAGGGAGTGGCGGCGGAGAGCCAAGATTGATTGAAGTGTCAGGATTGGAATCAAAGTGTAATAAGCTTTTTGGTTCGTTCATTGACTCTCTCTCTTGTTTCCATTTTGGAGTTTGTTCTCCACTTTTCTTTCTAATTCCAAAGTGTTTGAATGATTTCAACATGATTTGAATTGCTGAAATGATTTATAAGAAAATATATTGGTTGCTTTAATTGATTGTAGAAATGGTGCATATAAAATTACGGGAGTATTGAAAAATGAATTATTTGTATAGAAGTATATACTGCCCAGTATTTTTTGTTATTATATGAATAGTTTGAATGTCCTTGATAGAAAGTTAACCATTAATATTGAGTTAAGGATAGATTGGTATACCAATAAGAGATTAAAATGGCGGCCAATCTGCGGCGAGCGTAATGATGTGTCACTGGGTCGTAACCCGGTAAGGATAGTAACTGATGATGTTCACAAAATTGATTTTTAATAGCGGTTAGTAGCCAAATGTGACCGTGCGTGTTATAAAGGTACATCTCAGGCCTACAACCAGCGCGGGGCCAGTCTTAGGTGATTAGTTTATCCTATGCATCGAGCGTGAGTTAAATTTGTTTAGACGAATGGAAATGATAAGAAAATTGTGAAATGCATGATTTGTTTTGAATGATTTATTAAATATGAAGAGTGATAAATATTTGGAATGATTAATAGTATAGATGAATGTATATGAAATAAATATATGTATTGCAGTTGCATTTGATCGTTGAGATTCAAAAGCATGATTTTGAGAAATTGCATGATTTGTATTAAACTAAAATGGAAGAAGGCGTAAGAACCACTAAGCATGTTACTTAGCAGTTGTTTTTACCATCGTGTAGTCACCAGAGAGAATAGGTCTGCGAAGACAAGGGTCATGAGATTTAGAGTCATCGTAAGAAAGCCACCACGGAGGAAAGAAGTAAAAACTTAGTTATCATACATGAGATGATTTGACTATTTTTGTATTGAAACTATAATTCAAAAAGTGAACTCTGATTTTGTTTTGTAACTTTTAGTATTAAAACGGCTTATAATGTTGTAATATATAAAGGTGGTAAAGGGACCAAATGGTCATGTACTGCCATATTTAATAGAAAATGTGTATTGAAAACAAAATGATGGGCCCCCTTTAAGTTGAATTAGCATATATGTATATATTTTCATTTAAGATGTGAAATGTGTCTTAAAGGAAGTACAGGTAATTTGAATGGAATCCTAAAAACAAGTAGCATAGAACTCTGATGACTGGAAACATATTTGTATTTGAATTGGTGTTTTGAATATATCGGAAAACTAAAAGTATTGGTAGTGGACGGACGCTACAAATTATTTTGGTATCAGAGCTATACAGTTACTTTGATAAAAGAGCACTATAGTTTTAACTTTGTGTATTTGAAAATGTATTTGAAAATAGGAATCAGAGTGCAGTTCGCGTAACCGGAATTGTTTCGGCCTTCGGGTTGGGTCGGGTACGGGGGCGTGGGACGTCACAGTCTCATTTGATTTGTGCAATGCATGCAACATTATCTTTAAACAATATTGTCGAGTTATCTTTTATAGAGGAGAGCCCACATGATCCTTAGATATGTTGGATCATCGATCTTAGCCATATGCATTCATGACTTGCTTCATGAATTGCAAGAATTTCTTAATGATTTGATGATGTGGCTACCATTGTCTTCTTAACAGATCTCCATGAAATAACAGTTCCATTGTAATTAAAAACATACTCGGTTTGTGAATGGCTTTGTGTGGATCTGAAAAATAGCATGCATCTGTATATCAAAGTAATTGCGGTTTTAACTCATTTGAGTAAAATAGGCCCATATAAGTAGTTCTACGGAGATAACACAATATATGTTTGATGTCATTCCAATGTCTTTACAAGTTAGGCATTTTATTACGACTAATAAATTAGCCAGAAAAAGTAATATTTGGTGAGTACATTTAAAAGATACATGAAATTGTGCAATAACACTAAGATATGATATGAGGACTGTTAATTTTTCATTATTTTGAGGGCCAGAAATGAGTCATTTTTCACATCAAGTGATCGAACAACTACTATTTGTTGATTGATGAACCAACACTCAATTTGGAAAATGCTCGATCTGCAAGCTGAGACAAAATTTTGTTTTTTCTAAGATCTTTAATTTCAAATTCTCTTTTCAAATATTTTGTTGTTTTTGTGAACTCTTCAAGAATCCCAACAAGGTTTAAGTGATCAACATACACAATATGCTTGAATCTAGTTTATAGATTTTATTAATAAAAACGCATGGACATATAGGGTTCAAATACCCTTTTCTTAGTAAATATTCACCAATGATTACACCACACATGTGTTCGAATTGCTTTAATCCATATAAAAAGATAGTTGTAAGCAATTGAGTACATCTTATGAGGTTTTGTACTTTCTACTTTGAGCGGAGTTTAAATCTACCGAAGGTTTTCATATATATATATATATATACCAGAAAACATCCACATGAACGCACATCTCATCCTTGAGCGGCTAAACTTATCAAAGCGAAGTTACATCCGTGGCGACAGAAAATATCTTTCCTTGTAATGCATACTAAGTCTCTACAAGAAACCTTGAGTTACTAATTGCGCTTTTTATCTTATGATATTATTATTCTCACTTCGCTTTCGTACAAGTACCTATTTGTATCCAACAAGCTTTACACATGCAGGTGTTTGGGCTATAGATCCAAAAACTTCTCGTTTTATTAATGAATGTAGTTCTGCTTGCATAGTCTCTTTCCATTTTGGCCAATCATTTATTTTTTGACATTCTTTCACATTTTGTGGTTTGAAATCTTCATTATTTTGTATGATGTTCAAGGCCACTTGGAAAGCAAAAATATTGTTAACAACATTATTTTGATCCCATTTGTTTTCTTTGTGCACCTAACAAATTAAGTTTTCACAATTTTTAGGTACCTGTGCCTCTTCTGGGGCTCTTTGTTCATTTTGTACATCTTTAGTGGTTTCTTGTTCATTATGTGCCTCTATGACGACATCTTCTTCAATATGAGTATCTTTAGGATTGCCAAGTTTTCCTTTTGTTTTTCTTTTTCGTGGATTTATTTCCTTTGACAATATGGTCTTATTCAAATCTTAGGGTATGGATCATTGTCTTTTGCTCATGGGAGGGACATCAACACATCTTTGAGTATTTTCTGCAAAGATAATAACGACTTTGTCATTTTCTTTGTATCCAACAGAATGCGTTTAGATAGTCAGTTTGCAAGGTTTGTAGAAATGAAGAGATCCTTTGAACTTCTAGTTCACAATAATTAGTACGAGGATCAAAATGAGACAATATATATACATTCAAAGTAATTTCTTGTAATTCTTCTAGAATTGACTTTTCTCCTCCTAATGGTGGGAACACATTTTCATTAAAATGACAATCAACAAAACATGCTCTAAAAACATCTCATGTTAGGGGTTCAAGGTATTTTATGATGGACGACGAATCAAAACCTACATAAATCCCAAGCCTTCGTTGGGGACCCATTTTGGATCAATGTGTAGGTGCAATTGGAATATATAGCACAACCAAAGATTCGTAAGTGAGAAATATTTTGTTGTTTACCAAGTACAAGTTGTGAAGGGGAGTGCTCATGGTAAGATGTTGGTCGAATTCTTACTAGGCTTGCAACATGCATAATAACATGACCCCATGCAGAAGCTGGTAATTTGGTTTTCATCAACAATGGTTTAGCTATCAATTGAAGACGTTTGATTAGATTCTCAAGCCATTTGGGTGTGGTACATGAAACAACGAATCTTTCGACATTTTACCTCAACTGACATACAATAGTCATTGAAAGTTTTTGATGTAAATTCACAAGCATTATCAAGTCTAATTGCCTTGATTGGGTAATGAGGAAATTGTGCTCTTAATTTGACAATTTGTGCAAACAGCCAAGCAAAAGCAACATCACATGAAGAAAGAATATAGGCATGTGACCATCTAGTAGAGACATCTATTAGGACCATGAAATAACGAAAAAGTCCACATGATGGATGGGTAGGTCCACATATGTTCCCATGTATTCTTTCTAAAAATACTGGTGACTAAAACATAATTTTACTAAATGATGGTCTGATTATCAACTTATCTTGTGAGCAAGCATTACATGAATATTCATTTGGCAAAAGAATCTTTTGGTTCTTCAGTGGATGTCCATGTGATTGTTCTGTAATTCGTCGCATCATTGAAGATTCAGGATGACCTAGTCTGTCATGCCAAAGAGACCTTTGTGTTGTTGAACTTCTGGTTCGAGAGAGCATCTGACTGATAAGCTTTATGGTCGTATGATACTCAGGAAGAAGAATGATGGAGCCTTTCCACAACAATGTTTTTACCATAAATTATAGAAGTAATATAAAAACATTCTTTATTACTTTCACTCATAGTTTCAATATAGTATCCATTTTTGCGGATATCCTTAAAACTTAGCAAATTTCTTGTGGATTTGCTAGAGTATAATGCATCATTAATATGCAACCTAGTTTCATTTGGTAGCATTATATTTGTTATTTCAGAGCTTTCAATTAAATTTGATGTACTAGAGATGGTATTCTGGTGACATTTTGTTGTTGGTATCCATTGAAAAACTATTTTTATCTCGAAGGATTGTGTGTGTGGTTGCATAATTAGCAAGACATGTATCATATCATTCATCTCGAGAGCCAGTAATTTGTGTTGAAATAGCGTGTTGTGCCAAAGAAAATATAAGATGGTCGGGATAAAGAAATATCTGAGAGAGAATGAGAGAATGAAATTTTCTTCTCTTTACTTTTATATCCCTAAAATACAAATAACAGTGTACTAAGCCCCATAAGTGTGCAGGGAATCAATCTGCGTGTAATCTATTGTTTAAGATAACTAATATATTTTCACTTTACAAAGATGACCAACATTCATTTTGTAGATTGAGTATTATTGACACATTTCCTTATAAGATATACATTGATATATATAAAATGTAGTAGAAAACGTAAATTTCCCTTATACTTATAAAGGGTTGAGAAACATTATTAGGTTTTATTTTAAGGAGGACATGTACCTTCCTTAGGCCATATAAACTTGGTCAATGGAAAACTAACCCAATTTCAATTTAATATTATGGCTGTTATGGGGAAATAGTTTAAAGTATTGTTACCAAGGCAAATCAACGATGTAAAAAAAAGTCGTTATATAATTTTATAAGGGGTAATTGATTTTTTGTCATTTATTACAAAGGAAGAAAGTGGAGTGAGTGGGTATTTATGTCAATTTAGCTTTTTACGTTTTAAAGTTTGCCAAAAACTTTATATTTAAAAATGGTGTCCTGACACCATGGTATTACCAAATATTTTCTTAGTTTAAAAGATAATAATTTATGCAAAATAAAGAAAAAAGGTTATGTGAAATCATTTTAATTAATGAATGTCTTAATACTAATTAAAATTTGTCTTGGAAATTTCAGATTATATTTAAGATTGACAAATCTTATATGTTTATCAAAGTGTTCATAAGGACCAACTAGATTCACTATCTTAGGAATTCAAGGTGAAAGAATGTTAAAAGGGCTCTCATTGGCTTCAACTAATGTCAATGTATGTTAAAAGAGCTCTCGTTGGTAACAAGTGTATCTTACGACCTCTTTGCCTCAATAATGTCTTTTAATGGCACGTTTCGTTCACCAATCATGTATAAGATACCATTCTACCTAGCCACCAATCAAATACAAGATACCAGTATTGATTATTTATCACGTGTAAATCATTAACATAAGTATAACAGTGGAGCTCTACAAACTACAAGATGAAGTTTGGAATAGAACTTTAAATTTGTTTTGAATGGTGCTGGATAAGATTTAGTATTTAGTCGTTGTTTTTTTTTTTTAATTCAACTTTTTTTTTTAATTTTTATGGGACAATAAATTTTTAAGTAAAAATTTAAAAATACATATGATCATATTTAATTAATATAAAATATATTATAAGAGTTTCAATTCGATATCAAAATATATGATTTTCACATATTTGAATATTTAGTTTTTTTTTTGTGAAAAACATTCAAAAATCATTAAAGAAAAAAAAGACAAATATTTTAATTTTTTAATAATTCAATCAAAAAAAATTTAAAAATTATAAGTATTAAGTTATAAAAAAGTGAAAAGAATAAAATAAGAATTGAATACTAAAAACAAATTACTTCCAGTAAAAAACCTAAAAACAAAGAAACCACCTTAGTTATATCTCCTCGAGCAAAAATAATTATGCATAACAAAACTATGTACCATTCTTTTTACTTGACATAACTAGACAATATTGGACTTTAATGGAGAACTTATTAGTGAAATAAATCATCAAATTCAACTTAAAATCTGATGGATTCCATAACCAGTAAATCTTATACATATAATCTCTTTATTTTGGATTTTGTTTATATGACGAGAAAATTTAAAAAGTAAAAATAAACATATATATCCCAATAAACCACATGACTAAAGATTTTAAAATTTTGAGGTCCTTTTGAGAAAAGCAGGAATCACGTTCTCTTTGTTTATATACTTTGAATTTTAAAATTTTCTTTAAGATATATATTTTTTCAATAAAAAATTAACAAAAAAACAGTTTTTTTTTGTTCATTCTTATTGATCATGATATCTGAAACTTCAGAAATTATTTTTTGAAGATGGATTGCTTGGTAAACAAGAAAAAAATACCAACCAAATAATTAAATATCTCGTAGATGAAAAGAAGGAAAAATCATCAGTTTTCTTTTCCAACCGTTGTGATGAACTCGGGATACTGTGCGATTTACGGTTTACAGTCCTGCGCAGTCTTCCATAGGAAACCCACTCTAAAAATTAAAGGAAAAAAAAGAAAAAAGAAAAAAATGGGGCAACATTCGAATGCGATCATATGAGAAAGAAATTCCATTCCAACAATGAAAATGCCAATAACGTGTACAGTCCGGGTAGTTACCATGTTAATTATGAGTTGATTCAAGGTGAGGAGATGTTTGTTGTTTTCCGGGGAAAGAGAAAAAAAGGGAGGAGGATGGAATAGGGAAGAGTGGGGGTGTTTGAATCCGCGATTTCTATTCTCCAAAGATCGAGCCTTAAATCTTAATGTATATCTCCAATCTATCTTTGTTTATTTCAATTGATGTTTTCTAGTTAATGTAGCCAATTGTTTCCTTCTTTGATCTCTGTTTGATTTTTCGCTCGATCTTCTTGAGATAGAGATTGCACTTCTTGTTTCAGTTTATGCTTGCTTTTACTGTAGTGTTCTTCGAATTCCCAGGCAAAATTAGTACGGATTGTTTCCAATCTTGTTCCCAAATGACTCGGAGTGCTTCTTCTCTGAATGCATGTTTTTCTGGCTTTGAGGAGATGCTTTGAGGTGAATTCCCACCACATATTCTACTTTAGATGACACAAACTTTCAATTATGATCTGAATTGAGATGATTAAACTTAATCAAAAATTTTCTTTGTGATGATGTGTTGTCGTGGAAAGAAACACAAAAACCATTCTGTCTTGCTATCTGTGGTGTTTTTGGTGGTGCTTGAATCTGGGATGAACATGAGCAATGTGGAACAGGGGTGTGGGTTTAACTTAGATCCATCTATGATGGTCATCTTCATATTCATATATGCTGCAGTCTGTTTCAGTTTACTTTAACGGATGTCGGAAATTTTGCCCCAATTCCGTGTTCAAAATCGGCCAAGGCCATTCATTTGTTGGATGCTAGCATAATATTGTGAAATATGCTCATGATTGGGGAGCCTACTGCCATTAGATTACAGTGATCAAAATCTTATGTAGTGTGTGAACTTTGCTATGGTATGATATCATGGAAAGAAACACATAAGTCGTTCTGTCTTGCGATGTATTAGTGTTTTTGTAGTGTGTGAGCTTGGGATGAATGGAGATGTAGGCTTAATGTGGATGGAATAGGGATGTGGGCTTAACTCAGATCCATCTACCATAGTCATCTTCATATTCATATATGCTGCAGTCTATTTTAATTTACTTAATCAGAGTCAAGCCAGCCCCAATTTAATATTCAAAATCAACCAAGAGCCATTCATTGTGGTTGGATACTAGGATAATATCATGAAATATGCACATCTATTGGGAGCCTACTGTCATTAGGTTACAGTGATTAAAATCTTCTGATATGTTGTAGAATTCTTACTTTTTCTTGTTTCTGCTTATTAACTATCAGAAATTGGTTGCTATAAGTTGCGCGACGATGGCTATGGATTTGTTCACACTCCAGGCATCCTTCTGCTGGGAATCAAGATTTTTCATTTTGATGATTTGACTTTGTGGAACCAGATCATTGCCTCACTGTTCTTTCTTCTTCAATGGGCATTCAGAAGATTGGCCATCATGTATCAGGGGTCAGTAGTGATTGTAGGCGAATTTCTTATTTATTCCTCAAATGTTGATGACGGGTATTGGAGAAAACCAAGCATCAGGGACAAGCTTTGCGAGGATGACTCTGATTGTGACGGAGTTTATGGAGGTGAGATGTGAACTTGGCATGGTAGAGGTCAGCTTTGCAGCATTCCGTTTGAGCTTTATGATCTACCAGATTTAAGAAATATTATCTCTAGACACATGGAATTTGGCATCTGAAGATGAAAGGTTCTATCTCTCATCCTACCTTCCAGATATGGACCAGCATACTTTTTGGTTGACTATGAAGGAACTCCTTGGTGGGAGTGATATTTTTTTTGGCAGTCCCTTGGATATATTTTTCAACAGATTGAAAGGTGGATTCTATCCTCCAAAAGTGGCTTGTTTTAGAGAAGGTTTACAGTTCTTGGAAAGGATAAAGTATTATCATTCATTGAGATTCTACCATGACAACATGGTACAAAAGTTCATAAACATGGGGAAGATATGGGCTCACTGTGAAATGAACACTGGTGTTGAGGAAAGGATTTATTTATGGACAAGGAAAAACCGCAAGGTAACTGATTTGCTTGATCTTAATACATACCCTGAGGATGCATTTTTATTGGGTAAAGAGGTGAGCCCCAAACTAGTCACACATCAGTTGAAATCAGACAATAATCTGTAACCCAGAAAAGCACAAGGAAAATGAACTTTTGCCCTCCTGGTTGCAAATGGGAAGAATGTTGCTCCAAAATCTGGTGGAAAAGTTTCCGAAACTAAAGGCTTCTGTCAATGGTTATCTGAACATGATGGGAATCTGGAACAATATTATTCTGCACCAGAGGGTCAATATTGAAAGTGGTACCTAGAAGTTCCTTCCATACAACCAACACAATCAAGGGTGGTGTCATGGCAACCAGTAACCTCCTTGTTGGTCAGGACTTGCCTGTGTATACCACGATGGGATGCAGGTGGCTTTTTTGAGACACCCTTAATGTGGCAGAAGGTTGGTAGTGGTGAAGTCCATAGAACTTCCAAGAAACCCTGGTGTATCAAACGTCAGCAGGAACCTGAGTTTCTTAAAATTACTGCTGGATCAAGTAGACATTCAGAAAGCATTTTCAGAAAGGTGAAGAGGGAAAGAAATCCCTCACTGGATGATACTATTGATGTAGGAGAACGCAAGCTGTGTGGGGGCAATGCTGGTATCTGGAATGGAGATGAAATAAGTCCTAATGGGGGACATAAATCATCTATGGATTTCAAGCAAATGAGATGTGCTTTTAATAGTGAAAACTTGAGGCATAGTTTGGGAATGGAAAATACAGAACTTTCAATGAGATCCTTGGAGCGGTACCCATCTAGTGTCCACTATGAGCAAGAACTGTACCTTTTAGACCACGCGAAAGAACCATTATGCACTTAAAATTCAGAAGTCATATCTTGGATTCAGACATTGCACAAAAGCAGGAAAGAATTTATGGCATCTTCCATATCAGGACCAAGTTGAGTGGGTGTGGAGGTGGAGGAAGTATACCATCAAACTAAAGTGCTCTCAAGGTTTTCACAATCTGGCATTGCTTCCCTTAGCGCTGCGAGGAAGACTAGAGCAAGCAACTTTCGACAGACTCTGTCAAAGGCACTAACAGTGGGAGTGATTTGATGCAGTTCAAGGGAAGCAAATCAATACAAAAACAGGTGAAGATTATGTTCAAGGGCCGAAGAACAGTCCTAGACCAGAGAAAATATTGAATAGCTGATACGCCCACTACTCTATCTGGCAACTAAAAGTATGTACATGCACAGGTATTGGTGTCAAGCATTAAAAGGTGTATAATCTTGACAGTCGCGAAGCTTCTGCCAACCTTTTTGTAGGCTTTGTTGATTAATTTTTTGAAGGAGATCCTGAGAAAGAGGGTACTCACTTTCATTTCGAACTCTGATATGTTTAGGCTCATCTTGATCTGTTTCATATACCTACCTATTAGGATGTTTCATTTTGGCTAATTTCTCTGTTGTCCTCAGACTATGCTGTTAAATTTTGAATAGAAGATGTTCCCACTCCGGAGATGACCAAGTTGTTAGAAAAATATTCTAGAATGTCTAATTTTTCCATCTGATATAAATACTTAGGTTTTCCCTACTTGATGAGGCTTTTTGCTGTAACTTTTTTCTAAGGGAATGGAGAAAATCTCATTTTCACAAGATGATATGTTATTTAAATTTGATCCTTTTGTTTGGCCAAAAATTTTCCTATCACCGAAGTTGAATCTTTATGAAGAAACTGAAGAACAATGCAGTTACTTCATGAAGACCATGCTGCCGTGTAGTTGTCAATAGATGAGTTGATTCATTCCAATTAAGTGCAACCTTGGCTTTGGCCTAAGTCAAAGTTGGAAAGAGGTAAAGGGAAGCCATTGGAGAGAAATGGTGTCTTGCTTCCGTCCCTGAGGGCGGGGCCTGTGCTGGTGCCGTCATCGGGCCCAAGTCCGTGCACGGGCATCCCTGAAAATAGAGGAGGAAGGTGCTTTTCAAATGAAATGAACTTTGCTAGCTGGCCGTGTTGGTTTTACGGGGGCTTTGACTTCTAAGGATGGCGATGATCATGATCGAAGCTCCTAGGCTTGTTCTTGGAGCTGCTTTTTGTGCCATTTAAATCGTAGATGACAAGCTCTAATCCTTGCTTATTTTGTATCCATCTATCTTCTTCTTTTAACTTTCTGTTTGGTGTGTGTGTGTGTGACGAATCCCTAAAGAGATAAAACAAAATGGAGATTGTGACATACATAGCTTAAGGTTTTATTAGATGGTGGAAAGTATTTGTAAAGAAAAAGTGTGAAGAAGATGATTTTCTCGTGTTTGGTGTTGGTTATATCAAAATAAATCAGAAATATATAAATTAAGGATTAATTATCATAAATGGTATCGATTTTTTATTTATTTTGGTGTCTCAACTTTTACTTTGTTCAATTAACAGTGTCTCGAATTTTTCAATTTTTATATTTGGGGTCCTCAACTTTTATTTTGTTCAATCAATTAAATATTTTATTAGTTGAAATAACAATGTTATCATTTTTCTAATTAGTTTTTACCATTATTAATAAAATTAGTATTCTCTCTGTGTGGAGTTTCTATCTCTGCATTGAGTTAAATGTTTTTAGTTTTTCCTCTCCAATGGTGAGGATTACTAGTATGTGATTGAATCCCTCCGCCAGAGAGGTATCAGTATTATACGGCCTCCGCCTATAGGTAAGTAGGCAGCCCTGAAGGTTTATGAAATAGGGTTTAGACGAACATCCATGGGGAACAATATGGAAGCTAGTTTTGCTAACCAAACCCTATTAACCGATAAGGAAGAGGAACTGGAGCTAGACAAGGGAACGGAACTTAAGCAACATGAGGGTGTGCAGAGGCTGGATCTGATGAAGTACTCACGGATAGACAGATCAATTTTAGCACCAAGAAGCATTGCTTAGCGGGCCTGTGGAGACCCGGACGAGGAGTTACCATCAAAGAAATAAAAACTATTTAAATTTCAACTTGGTCTCTTTTAAAGTGCACAGATCAACAAGTAATAAAGTAAATTTAAGTCAAGATATCATACCCACAGGATTTATAGGAAGAATTAAAGTAGATTAAGTACTCAAACTACTGAATGATATCACTATTTGAACTTAGATTTCTATTTTGTCAACTTAATAGTAAACAAAATAAATGTATTTAAATGTTGAAGTATGTTTAACTAAAATTTAACTATTAGTAGTTTCTTTGATTTTAGTAAACAATGGAAAAGAATTGACAACGTGACTATTAGTTTGTACCTTGTTCATAAAAACAAATCGGTTATGAGTTGAATCTTGAATTTTTCAAAGTGTTAATATAGTTTTGAAATACGCGGCCTCTTATCTCATTACCGCGGTTTTAGAACACCATGTTCCCAAACCAAGACAACATGTGTCTAAAAAGTTACTTGGATGACTTCCTAAACCAGTACAATCAACCAATTCTTGAAGCCGGATTCGACCTTTCCCATAAAACGGGCAACAGAACTATCGAAAATTGGTTAAACCGGCTCTGATTAACGATACTGCTTAATTTTATTGTGAGAGATGACATATCTTGATTAAAACAGACAAGCTCTTAAAGTATTAGTTTCATGTACCAAAGGGATCAATATTCTATAGTCTAAAGAGCACAACTTCGGTGTCACTAGAGGGTATCACGGATGTCGGGTGTTAGACGAATCCTATGGTTTGGTACATGAAATTAGTATATCAAGCTCAAGAAAATCAACATTTGAACTAATTATATCAATTTAGACTTCAACTCAACAACCCACATTAAGGCTCTGCAAACATAGCAATCACATCATCAATCTCGGAAGGGATTTGCCTTTAATCGGATTACACATATGATATTAATTTAGTCAAAGCAAGTCCATTATGTATAATCAAGAAAATAAGGAAAGAAGAATTCAACAATGTGTTTGTTTTTAGCCACTACAATTCAAACGAGTGAATGGCAACTTGATTTTTCTATGACCACTTTCCCGCGGTACTCGACTTAGATAACTATTAAAAAACCGGCTGAAGAAATTACTAAAAAAAAGAAAACTATTTACAAAAAAACTCCTTCTAACTTGCTCTCTACTCCATTCATTTCTTGCTTTTCTGCTTCTGCATACATATCTCCTTCTTTTTTATGCGTCCTATCTCTTTCTATTTATAGTCCAATCATTGTTGGGTTGGAAATTGAGGCGGGTTTTGTGGACTTCAATGCAAGCCCATTGTATGATTTGTTGTGACAAAGTTAAAATGTCGCGACATTGTTGCTCCCTCATTGTGATGTCAAAAGTGAAAACGTTGTTGTGAGGTTCAACCGTGACATTCCACTGATACTTTGCCTTTGAAAATGAATTGATATTGTCGGGACGTTATGAGTTGTTGTGATCTCCAGGATTGTTGTGACAATGCTGCTTGACATTTTTCTTGGCTTTATGTCGCGATAATATTTTTTGTTTGTCGCAACAACTTTTAAGTTGATTCTTGAGACTACTTGCGTAATTGTAACAACATTTGGAAATGCTGCGTGACAACTCTTCTTCGCGTGCATTGTTGACCTTCAAAGAAATTGTCGTGACGCCACAAGAAAAATTTGTCGCGAAAAATGGAGTCTTGGTTGACACTAAAATCTTCTTAACTTTGTCATGACATTCATTTGAGTAAATGTGATGACAAAAATTACCAGATATTGTGACAAATTTCTATTATTGTTTTTCTGGGACTACAGCCACGATTGTTGTTGCGACAGATGTTGAGATGTCAGCGACATTCTCTACCTCTTAGTCTTTTCGACAATTTTGTTGTTCTTTTTGCTTGTTTTGACAATAATTTATGCAAAACAATAATATTGTGAAGATTCCATTATTTTGCAATAAAATAAGCATTAAGGCCTCAAATATGCAAGAGAAAATGGTCTTAAAATTGTATGAGTTTTAGACTCATCAAACTCCCCGAACTTAAGTTTTACACTTGTCCCAAGCCGAATAAAAAAAAATTGTTGCTTGTCCTCGAAACAGTCAACTAGACTTTAAGGCCATTTTTTTTGTTCAATCATCATTTCAAATAAAGTTCATTACTAGAGTTCAATGAAATCGGTTGTGATATAAATTCTAAATAACCTAAATTCTAAAATAAGAAGATTTTCAATTAAGTTTAGTTAACAGCTTGATTAATTCATATAGTGTAAAGATCTTAGTTCTTGACCCCTGATTTGTGAGTGTGTGTTGGTCTTCCCTCTTTAACAGATTTGCTGGTAAGGTAATCTTATGAGATATTATGTAAAAGCATGGAAGTCTCCTTAATTTGATTTAGGTCCCATAGGCTTGTTGGTCATATTATTCTTCACTAATGAAAGCATAACACTACCTTCAGGATCAAATAGGTCTTTCAGACTTGTAATATATGGCTTGGGTATTAGGTGGATAATTTGACATTTAAGGCTCAATTTTACCCAAAATGCACATACCACTCGGCATTCGGTACTCACACGTCTCATTCCTCATCTTCTATTACCATCAACCATTCTTTTTGAACTTGGTTTGGTGCATCATCTTCTGAACTCTCAATTTGTGGCATTTCTTTTGACACTAGTGGTCATTCTCATCGTATTAGAGTTCTCTCTTTTCACATTTTGTACAAGGTTTTGAATGATGCAATGTTTTGTCTTCTTAAAGCTTTCACACCACCTTTGTGAGCTTTGGGTTCAGTAACTCCCATACCAATTAACATTAAGGTACTGGTGTTAGACACCCACAAAGACTTAATTGCAGGAGGAAGGTTACAAGACAAGACTCATTCCCCATTGATAACTGTAATTTTATAGCTTCTTTGTTTTTTTACGATTTGTGCACGGCTATTTGGTGCATCTTTTACTTTGTTTCATCTCAATTTATCTTCCTTTCACATCCCTTATTCTTCTTCACGTTACCATTTGAACTTGTCCACATTCTGTTCATATGCACTCACATAGCAATTTGGGCAAACTTAGGGTTCTTTATTGAAGGATTACTTTTAAGGGAGGCTTAATGTTTTTCACTTGGCTTTTGATGATAGAATTGACATTTAGTCAAACAAGGAACTAGGGTATATGCTAATACCGTATTACTAAAGTCATGATACCTGAAACTTTCCAGGGATGACCTGCATCGTTTTTGCATTGGTTACATTGTTGCCTATAATTTTGTTTGAATAATACTTTAACAAGTTCTAGAACCTTGGAGACTAAAACCTGATCTCAAGAAGATGTTTCTACTTAAAACCTGATCAATTTGTTTTGGATTGAACATTTAGTTCTTATGGTTTTAATAGAACTAAAATGTTTCAACGAAAATTATAAACTTTATTAGCGATCATCATTCATTTTAATCTTTCAATAGTCCATGTGTTTCAAGCTGTTATACGTGACATCACAACTTTCCCATGTCAGTTGAACTCACTCTACCCTTTTCACCCATCAATTACTTTCTTGTTTGGTTTATTTAAATGCCCATACTTATACTACGAGAGAGTTGATTTGATTGAACAATTTTATTTAGCAATGTTAGCACAAGTACCTCAATAACAATCAATTCCACCAAACAATCCAAAGTCAAGAATATGCAGATTAGATACAAGATGTCAAAATACAACTAAGGCATTTCATTGTATACAAAAGAATATTTTACAAGGAGATTCATATCATGGGGATCTGAAAGATATTCATTTGCTTTGTTTTTCTTTTGGTATCTTTTAAGTTTTTGTGGTTTTCCACGATTACTTAGGTCCCCAGTATGAGGCACAATGACATAAGGTACAAAGTTTGAAATGATTATTTATGGCATTGCTACCCTTTCTTTCGATAATGTTCTTGTATTTTCAGATCTGAGATTTTTGTTTGAGCTTTATCATTTCACCACACTTGTAGGGCTATAGATTCCATGGTCTTCTTCATGTTAACTTGTTCATAGTACAGAGATTTCAAGTTATGATTGCAAGAATCCAAACTATCCAATATCCCTTGATCTTTGTGGTGATCGATCATTGTGCTTTATCTCTTCCTTGATCATTTTTCATCATTTCCATGCCCTTCATAGTGCCCATACTAATACATTTATAGACTCTCTTCTTCAATTCTTCCATATTATAGTATAACCTCTAATTCTTGGCCGATTCCATATCTCTTTGCTTTATTGTTCATCCATGAAGAAGTCTACTTTCTGATTTCTTCTTCCAATCTTGATATATTTTTCAATTGAGCTCTTAGTTGGATGTCTCTTTCGACATTCTTTGATCGGTGTCTTCTCAACATCTCTAAAAGCTTTGGTACCACCTTGCTATCCCAGGAGCTTCGACACTAATTTTAGTAAACGGCCAGTGGGGAGCAGTAAAGTGCGGGCTTGCACTCCCCCTTTGCTTCTCATGCCTTCTCTTTTTCTATACTTACAACCAATGCCTACGCTCGTCGGGATCTTGCCATTAGGTACGCACATTTTCTCTTCTTTCCTTCTTACCTTCTTGGCTTTTTCCCTTGCCGCCCATTTGATGGAGGATTGATGATAGCGATCTTGGGTAGAGTGTGTTCACCTCTTTCGGTGATGGACCCGAAACACCTATACAAATTGTGACATTATCCACTTGAGGACTCATTATCTAATCCCCGTGATAATGCCTCAGAAACTATTTGTTGTGTTCCTTATCTATTATCTTGATTTAGCGGAACTGCCAGAATAAATCATTTCTTTCTATTTTGATCCGGGATGCAAATTATGCAATTAGACAAGTAGTAAATTGGTTAAGTCAGAGATATCGATCCTGAGAGATCTCGAACCTCGATCAACTACACGACTACTCAAGAGCTACATGCTGTTGGACTTAGATGAGTAATTGGAATCGAGTTTTGCAAACCTTGATGTAAAAATAAGCCTAAGATATGTAGATTATTAACAAAATGAGTTAAATTGAAAATTTAAAAATATAGTCGAGGCGAACAATTATCTTTTAAAGGGAACATTGAAAGAGAATTGCTTCACATTGTAAACATCAATTCCTAGAGCACACTTGAAACTTTGCTTCATGAACCCACGGATTTAAAACTGTCCAGGAATATGATGATACGGTTGGATCTCTCCATACCCAGATTTCTCGTCCAAACTAACTGTTTCTTCGACGGAAAATTAGAGAACTTCACCTGTCTGGGTTGCCTTGTTGCGGATATTTTCTTTTCCCATTCTTCGCCGCGAGTAGTAGGCGTAAACCTTAACCACAGACATAGGCATAGCATGGGTTTACGCTTGGCCCCAGTTTCTCTTCCTCAAAATTGGGCAGGTTCATCCTTTCCTTGATTAGATCCTTCTTTAACCACAGGATTGGACTTACTATTAGAGATCTCGGGGTGACCTCTCTACTTGATTCAAATGGATAAGTCATTCAGCTCATTCTCGATTTGGTAGAGAGGATTTATCTGAATTTAAATTTCTGACTCATTAGATCACCATTATTTTGAGTCATTATACATTTGAGAAATTGTTCGTCGCTCTCGGGATTGCCTTCTCTGTGTCACTGGAGGCTCTCAAATGAGGCTTGATAGAGACAATCTATTAACAATTTATAAAGCGCTTACAATGGGATGATTCTAGAAAACCCAAACCAACGAGTAGTTTAAGCGACCAGTTTCAATAGCCCTTCGATAAATTTCTGCGAGGAAAGATAATTTCGACTTAGTCATTGATAGTGGGTTTCTAAATCATAGTTACACCCTCCTGATAAACACAATGATCAAGAAAAACCAACATGTAAATGTGGAGATAGAATTCCAATTCATTGGAATTGAACAATCGACGATAATTTGAAAGAAATAGAATTACGCATTCGACTTCTACTACTTGACTAAAGTCGGATCAATTAAAGATAACAGACTCGATTTGAATAGATCAAAACGAGAAGAGAAAGATTAAAGCTAGAGCCTCATTACGGATCTCTTTTGGGCGTTTGAGCTACTTTCCTTTAGTAACAAGCTATGCGCGTATTCGCCAGGGTTCTAAAGTTGCGGGCGCCAAATCGATGCGCCCTGGCGATTTCGAGTTAATGGCCCATTTAGTTTATTAATCGCCGCGACCGAATTCTTTGTAGCGACCTCGATTATCATGACTCGTCGCTTGACTTTTATTTTAGTCGCGACTTGCGCGCCCAGCATCGCGGATCGCGATGTCGCGACGTGAATAGCGTCGCTGACGGCGAATGATAACCAGCGTTTGCCTGGTAGTCTGCGCGACCGCGCCTTTGAATGATGTCGCGACACTTCTTTGCCGCCCTAATGCCGACTCGCGAGACCAGCGTCGCGACCTTAATTCTTAACCCAGCGATAGCCAGCGACCCGGCCCGGGCGAAGCCACTGGCGACCTTACGCCCAGCGGCGATGTAAGTGACCAACGAGACCAGCGTCGCGAACTTCTTTCCTTATGGCGATGTCGGCGACTCTTGGATAGCGTCAGCGACCTTGCTTCTTGGCGGCGGTGCCGCGACCCTTTGAATGGCGTCGCGCGACCGCCGCTGGCAAGCGATGCTCCGGCTGCCGAATGGCGTGGCGCGTTCTTTCCGCTGGCGAAATCCAGCGACCTGCTAGATGCCAGCGACCTCTCGATCTGCGAAAATCTTATGTCGACTTACGACCGGTGTCACGTCCTCCATGTCACCTGCTTTCGGTCTTCAGTGCAGCCGTGACCTCGAAATTGTTTTGCGACATCATATCTTGTTATTCATTGGTATGGTTACTGAAGCTGGAGTTTTACGTTGCGACTTACTCGTTGCGCCTTGATTTGCGCCCCATCTATCTGGCGACTAGAGTTTTGTGGACTGCGACCTTGATGTGAGACGATTCTTCATTCTTGTATCAAAGCATCACTACAAACGGGTCCCTTCTTCGCCGTGCATTTCTCACATTGCGACATCATTCGTGATGCATCCATTCACCTTTCGACGGAGTTTACGCTCCTTTTCTTGCATTATCTTCTTTCTCTTGAATTTCCTCTTTGCATACTTGAGTTGGTGAGTATTCAACATTTACTTTATAAATCAGTCTTTTATAGATAGAAAATCAATCGGAAAAATGGACTGAAAATAGATGACTTTTAAGCTCATCAAACTCCCGAACTTAAATTTTGCTTGTCCCGAGCAAAGAAAGAAAGATTTGTTTGTCCTCGAACAAGGACATTTTACGTATTGTTTGCGGTTACAGCAATTTTAATTGAAAAGTACCAAATTGCATTCTTTTTGTATCTCTAACGAAAATCGAGATGAAGGTTAGTCACTACTCAATCGGGTGTGAAAACTAAATTGTTGAATTTGTTTTATAACCGGTACTGATGGAGTTGATCTGTTTATGAAAAGTAGGTTGGTCTTCTTCCTCTTTTACTTGGTAGTCATTAACCCTCCCAGGAATCCTTCAGTTTGATCCTTTCAAGAATTTTCAATTCCATATGCTTGTTGTTCATATTGATCTCCACTAGTGGCAAGGTAATTCCAACCTTAGAATAAATAAGTAACTGGGCTTGTAATGTCCCGGGCTTGGGTCATGGGTAGGATGGATGGAACTTTTTAGGTTAAGATTACCAGGACTCTTTCTCCTTTTTATAGCCCCATTTGCCTTCTTTCCTTTTAACTTCTTTAATTGTTTCACAAACTTCATCCCTTGGGGTATCTTCTTGATTTCTTCGTTTAAAATTGTTCGTTCCCTCTCGTTTATTAACTTTACTCCTTTGTTGGAACTTTTTCTCATGATATCACCCTTGAATAGTGCAATGTGTCTTTTGACTTTCTAACACTCTGCTGAACTTTGGGTTAGTAGCTCCCACATACCAATTAGCGTGGGGTATAGGTGTTGAAACACCCCTAAGAACAATTCGAGAGAGTTAAATTTGCAGAATAAAACTTCTTCCTTTTAAGCTTTTTTTTTGTATCCTCCTACTTTAGATCTTTCTCTCTTCACCCTTTACATATTTCCTTTAGTTCTCCAAGAAAAACTGCTCCCCCCGAACTTTATCTCTTCCTCACTTTGAATTTTCAGAGGTTCTTTCTTTGGAGGATTAATTATCTAGTATGGCTTGGGATTTCCAGTGGCTTGTTTGAAAGATAAGAATTGTTTTGGCTCAAATTAGGAGCCCCAGGTGTTATCACGAGGAAGCATATAAATAAGGGTGGCTATAGAATAGCTCAAAGCGCCAAGGATAGCTGCATCATTTCTTGTTAGTTTGTATCACCTGAGATTTATTCTTGATCAATAATCTAACAAGTTACAGAATTCGAGTTCTGATTAACTGTATTAACCTAAGGATGTCCTTGACTCAGCTTGAGTTGATGAGGTTACATGATCTAAGGTTCACCGAGATTTCTTTAGCTTACTTGTTTATACTTCATAAACTCAAAAATATATTTTCTCCTTCAATTGTATAACCTTCCTTTATACTGGACTCATCTGACTAAATTCAAGTCGATTATGCAATTTGTGTTTCAATTCAATTATATGCCATTACGCACTTAATGCACTGAAGTGTGTGTTTGACCTATCTTCTAATCAAACTACTTTAACTAGCTGATTATATGATATGTCAACATTTTCATTCTTTGAGCTTCAAATCCTCTTGTTATTCTTCTAACAATTAAAAGCAAGAAATGTGACAAATCTAACTGAGCAATATCAAACAATTTTTTTATTTTATTCATGAGGTGTGGTAAAAGTTGAGAACAACGAGGTTGGAAGTGAGGAGAGATAGATAAATCCAATGGGAGGTCTATTTTCTTCTTTTTGGGAGGAGGCTGAGATGTTGGGAGGATCGAGATCAAGGGTAGCCAAATTAGGGTTGACTGTGGGAAACTTCATTTCAGTTCTCTTCTTCTTCTTGTCATTCTCCCTCTCTATTTGCTCTTCAAGGATCAATTCATTGGTGAGATCGACAGCACTATTCACAAATCATCTTGCCTTTTACCCAATGTGTTTGTGTGTGCTCCATTTCGATCATGACTTCTAAAAATTTAGAAAGATTATTGTTGATCAAATCAATTGCAAGCCAGGACTTTTCTTCTAAAAGGCATCTTTGTCATCAAGCTCTTGATCTCTTTCGCCGCTTCTTCGAAGTCCTTGAACATTGACATATAGAGGAATTTGAATCCCCCTTGATCTCTGCTCCTTAGTTTTGGCTTCTGGTTTGAGTCCCTTTCCTTTATGAGTTTTAGTAGTTGAAATCACGATGTGTTGATTGTTGTAAAATGGCTTCGTAGCTCGGTGCAACTTCTTGACAGATCATGATCTCTTTCACACTCCATTTCCTTCTTGAATTTTCTCTTGATGCTCAAGGATCTCTTTCTTCTGCACTTCCCTTACCCTTGTTCTTCTTCCATTCTTGCGATCTCTTCTTTTATTTCGACTTCGCCTCTTTGCTGTATCCCCATTAGGTTCCTCTTTCCAGCTGTTGATCTCTTAACCAGTGCTTCCTTACCGCCTTCCTCTCTCGAATTTTTGTTGGAAGCTCCATTTCTCTTCTCTTTCTTCCATACTCTTTTGAATGGAGCGTGACATCCATTGTTGAGTGCCACACAGGCTCCCCTGACTTTCACGGGTTCTCACGAAATCACTTTGTTCCTTACAGGGAGGCGCGGCCGGTGGGGTGGAGAAATCATGGGACTTCTTTCATTGTTCTCGTCTCTGCAAAACTGAAGGTGTTCCCATATGGTTGTGCTTGGATCTTGACCGAAGGGTGTCCTCTTCTGCATCTTGCATTCTCATTTTCTTCTTTTGAATCAAAACCTACTTATAACCCCACTTTTCTTTTTTGATTCCTTGGCCCTTGCTTGCCTCCAGTGAGTTAGTGGGTGAAATCTTTGAGGGCTTTCTTCTTCTTCTTCCCAAGTTCCTTCACACCGACCCTCGAAACATAGCCTTGTGATGTGGTTCTTGGGCAGGGGATCAACCTTTGTACCTTCTGTGATATCTCATTATTGGGTTTCGAGCAGTAGCTCGGCTGATAAGCTTGTGCATAGGCGTAGCGCAGAGAATCCCAGCTTCTTGTTCTGCTACACGTCTTGATTTCATGTAGTAGGGACTATATGAAACCCGGGAAATAAGGCCATACCTTTGCCTCTTCTGTCAAATCTCCCCATGTTTATAATCTTTTTCTCTCACCTTCCTTGACCCCATTTTCACTTCTGATCGCTCGACTTTCTTTATCTTTTCACGGTTGGTTGTCTACATTATCTTCTTGTATTGGATGTACTTTTGCCCCCTCCATTCCATTACATTTCATTTATGTTTCAGAACTCCATATGGCACAGTGAAACTCCTTTGACCTCGCCGAGAGTTCTCCTTGCTCCCAACAGGGTTGGAGTAAAATTCACCGATACGGCTGCTGCATATCCGGACCTTTGATGTTAGGGATTTTCCCCCGACCTCTTTGTTCAATCAGTTCCTTGAAGGAAATGAGTTGGCTGAAACCTCTTTGCCTCTACAAACACTTTCCGACATAGTACTTCTTCAAAATTGAGTAAGCTTCTAACCACAGACAAATTCGTCTTCTCTCTTCTTCTTTGCTTTTCTTTTTCACTTTTTATCTGTTGCTTTAATTGGTTGAACTTGACGGGGTTGTTCCGAAATGACCTGTTCTCCCTCTGCGGGTTCGGATAGACTTCCTTAGGATTGAGTATACTCCTCCATGATTTGCTTTCAGTTGGGATGAGGGTTGAAGGTTAAACCATTAAATCGTTTAGGAAAAATTTTTTGATGTTTGCAGAATTGAAAAACTAAAGTATCGAAGATGAAGATTGTGTATTGCTTCAAAGAGGAAGGGATATGGTGGTGAAGGGAGTTTCTCTTGATTACAATTCAATCATTGTGTGGGCTCCCTTTGTGCTTCATTTATTTGCGCCATGGCGACTTAATTCAACGCCAATTGTGTACTATCGATAAATTTAGGGTAGAATTAAAAGCTGCCCGGGCATGCCTTTTCTATTATGTCGCGACTTATTATTTGTTTATGCATGACATAAGTAAACTGTGGGAGAGCATGTTATCATCTGAGTTCGCGACATCGGTATTATGACATATTTGAGTTGTGTGACCCTGCAGCTCTTTTGAAGGAATTGTTCTTGTCGACCCAAATCATTACAATGCGACCTCTAATTTAATCATGACATAACGATCCTGGCGACACGTCTATACTGTTCTTCATGATGTGACTAAGTTGCGACCTCAACACGTGCGACATAAAATCATGTTGTGACTTAGTCACGCACTTGCCCTAGGGTGATAGGTGACGACACTGCTCCTTAATTTACCGTTCTTATCCATTAAATCATTCCCCTGACCAATTCATATGTAAATTCTATTCAATTTTCTGAGAATTTATTTAGGAGAAAAATTACTCCACTTTTTCAAAGTGAGCTCTTTCATGTATTAAAGTGTTGATAGTCCTAGAGTTTGTTCTTTCTCGCTTGAGCCATTCGATTCTGCATGATCTTGTAATAATTTCAAAAGGATCAAATTAATCAAATACTAACCTAGCAATTCTAACAAATCTTAGCTAGAACAAAAAAATTCAAAGCGAGTAATTTAAAAAAATTTAAGTCTACTATATAAAACGCAAAAATCTATAGTTGCCTCCCAGCGAAAATTGCTTTCTGTTTTGGTCCTTAAGCCAGACATTCATTTGTTTTAAGCATTCTCTCGATTCACCAGTGAAGTTCTTCCTTTCTATAGCTTGAGATAGGGCTTCGATCTTTGACATTAACATGAATTCTTCCCGACATCAGTCCACGAGTTAACTCTTGCTCCAAGGTAGCTGCTATATGGTCCACTTTCGCTTTGATTCAACTACTGGAAATATTAATCTTAATCTGAGTTAAGCAGCCGGGCCTTTGATCTTTTCTGCTCGAACTCTTTCCTCGAATCCTTTGATCATGCCATTTCTTTGTCTTGTCCTTTTTATATTCTAGCATTTTTTCATAGGCTTCATTCTGGAGTTCTTCGGTTCATTCAAGTTGGAGTAGTCTCTACCAGCACACCTGTTTTAAAGGTGAAGTTCGACTTCTTGATGGCTTGTGCTTTATATTCTAGTTCAAGAGAAGGAGGGGTGACATGGTTTGCCCCGAATCCTTTCTGGCATGGGGGCAGCTGATGGGGTTTTGAATGGTCTGCTGGCTTTGAGTGCGTCATCCCGAGTTTGGAAGACCAATCTTTCCTTCTTGAACTTACCGGTCTTTTCCGGGATCTTTTTAATCTCCTATTAAAAATTTACCTTGTCATTAATTTGGGGATGATAGGCTCAGCTCTGTATATTTGATCCCATACCTCATGAGCTTTGCACAAATATTTTGTTTGCGAGTGACTTGTCAGCGTGTTAGTCTACTGGTCTTAAATCCTCAAAATGTTCTTGTAAAAGCTTTTATGACGTCAAATGTTCTTTGTAAGAAGCTCACAACCTGTTAGCATCATTCTTGACGCTTTATTTCCCACCATTTGAACATAATCCAATCGCTACTAGTGATGTACAAGTTTCCAAATGATGATGGGAAGGGTCCCATAAAATCTATCCCCACATCAAAAATTTGTTACTCATTATGCCTCGTAGGGCATTTCATTTCTCGTCGGCTGATATTTCCAATCTGCATCTATCACATAATTCGACTCCATTCAAAGACACCTCAAGATACCGGGCCAATAAAACCCGATTGATCTTATGACGTTCTTCTCCAAAAAATCCCCATACGGTGATGCATGACATTCATTCACACTTCAGATTGTTCACTCTTCCGCACACATCTTCTTAGTAATCATGTCGCATTCCTCTTTAAAAGCAAAGGGGTCATCCCATGGAAAATTCACGTCTGGCCCCAGCTTTCTTCCTCTGCTGGTAGCCGACGTAAGGGACCACTCTACGTTTGCACCACAATATCGAAGATACCATGGAAGTTGAATGACAATTCACAAAACAATGCTCATCCGGGAAGTTCTCCAGTCCCGCCTCCTCTTCTTCTGCCTGCTTCTTTCTACTCAGACAAGTGATCAGCTATCACATTGTCACAACCTTTCTTATCTTTAATTTCCATCAAACTCAGAGTAACAACACCAATGCTATCGCCTTGGTTTGGCTTCCTTTTTCGACATCGATATTTGATTGTCGCATGACTGTGTGGAACTATAACATGGGATCCCAAAATGTATGGCTTGAATTTCACAAGCAAAACTATGGCTAGCATCTCCTTTCTGCAGAGTTAAATAGTTTTCGGGGCTTCATTGAAGGTTCTGCTAGCATAGTATATGGCTCTGAATATCTTTTCTTTTCTTTGCCCCAATACAGCTCCCATTGCGAAATCACTAGCATCACACATTGTTTCGAATCCCTGATCCCATTCTGGTGCAACCATGATTGGTGCTTGAACTAATTTGATCTTGATTTCTTCAAAGGCTACTTTGCAGGAGTCATCAAAACTAAACTTTGTGTCTTTCTCTCCAAGACCGCATAAATTTGTCCGCTATTTTTGAGAAGTCTTGATGAATCTCCTATAGAATCCAGCATGCCCCAAGAAACTCCTTATCCCTTTTACTGCCAGGTGGTGCAAGAGTCTTGATAACGAAACCTTTGATCGGTCCCACTGAACCTGTGAGCGTAAATTTTGTGACCAAGAATACCTTTCCTACCATGAAATGACACTTTTCCCGCTTTAAAGCTAGCCGCTTGTCCTGCATCTTTGAAGCACCGCTTTCCGTTGTTTAGACAATGCTCAAACCGATCCATATACTGAAGTCATCCATAAAAATCTCCATGACCTCCTCAACCAAACTGAACATGGGACATCATACACCTCCGAAAGTAGCAGTGGACAACCCAAATGGCAATCCTTCTTCAAGGCAAAGGTGCCATATGGCATGGAACGTGGTTTTCTCCCGGTCCTCGTGCAATAGCAACTGATTGCATGTATCACTCCATCCAAGAAACAAAATGAGGGTATTAACACATGTCCAACATTTGATCAATGAAAGGTAATGGGAAATGATCTTTCTTGTCACGGTTCACCCAGAATCGATACATACTTCCATCCTGGTACTGCTTCATTGAATTAACTCATTTTTTCATTTCTGATCACGTTGAACCTATTGGAACCATACTGACTGGCTAACTCTAAGGACTGTCCGAGATTGCATATATAAAAACCAAAGATTCAACCATTTGAGCACTCCTTCGACTACTTCTTCATGATTGCCCACTTCATGTTCAATGTGATGGTTTTGCATTTTCCTCCAGCAGATTTTCAGGCATTACATATCGACTGGGACCGGGACACTTTTAATTCATCTATCGACCAAGCAATCGACTCCTCGATAATTTCAAAATTCTCGCAGAACTTCGTTTCAAGACGCAGTTCAGCAGAGATAATCACCGGCTTACTTTTTGGTAGCCCAAGTAAGCATACTTCGCATGATCTGGGAAACCTTTAAACTAACCCTCTTCGTGATCGTCTCTCGATGAAATTCCTTATCTTCATTTTTATCTCCATCACAATTCGCTTTATTTAAGACTCATCACTTTTCGGTAGAGTGCAACCGATGTGCGGGAAAATCGAATTAAAACCTTCAAGATACCGGGAAATCTATCCTTACTCATTGATAGGAAGTCGAGCATTACAATCATAATAACATTCAAGAGTTGCTGAGATAGACATCATCTACTAATCCTTGTAATCTTCCCTATCCGTGTCTAAATTCTTCAAACTTTGGAGCAGATTGGTCACCGCTTCTTCTCCAACCCTCGAGAGGAGAACTCCCTTCGCATATCTATTACAAGATCAGCTTAAGTTGTGAATGGCCTTCCTAGCACAGGAGAGACCTGTGGAATCTTCTTCAATGTCCAGATGATGTCGACAGAAAACAATTTCCACCTTAACAGGCACGCCTCAATGACTCCTTCGTGTTTCATTATCGTTTCATTCCGCCATTTGAAGAGTAACAAAAGTGGGAGTAAGCTCCCCCAAACTTAATTTCCTTGCAACTGATAATGGCATTAAGTTTATACTGGCACCTGAGTCACAAAGAGCCTTTTGAATTTCACATCCTCCAATGATGGCAAGGAATCAGGAAACTTCCCGGGCCCTTCATCTCTCCGTAAATTCTTCTTTATCACTCGCAATGCAAGTAGCAATGATTCACTACTCCTTCCTCTCAGAATCTTTTTCTTCTGCTCATAATTTCCTTCAGAACTCGCATAAAGTGGCATTCAGTTACCACTTCTGCGAATGGCATGCTTATCTCCAACTTCGAAGGTTTTCAAAAACCTTACGAACCGCCTCCTATCTTTGACTTTTGCAATCTCTCATGGGAATGGACCGCAGCATAGAGTTCCGGGCTTCTTCTCTTGCTTTTCTTTTCTTCTCTTTATTTGGTCTCTCCTTCTTGCTTTCTTTCTCCAAAGGACTCAGCATTTTCTAGGCTTCCTTCTCTCTTGTTGCCTTCATCTTTCTCCTCGACTTTTCCTTCTCTAATTCTTTCCATTTCGGTTTCAGACCGCCATGCAAATTCTTGATTTTTCTTCGTGTCACCGGGAAAGCATCTTCATCCGATTCTCGCAGGTTAGCCACGCCTCTATTTGTGTTTCCAGGTTCTTGAGAGAGGCATTGGTGGTCTTCTGGAAAATTTGAGAATTGGTATTTGAAGCTTCCAATTCTGCAAACTTTTATTCATGGAAGTTCACCGTTTTTTATTTCATGAACTGCAAAGACTGTCTTCAAAGACCGAGCCCTTTTTTCACCCCGATATTCGCCGCCTCTCCCCTGCCGCCACAAACCGGTGGAGCATACCTTGTTGAAAATTTTGCCCATGTCTGACGGCTTGCACCTCCTCCTCCACCATAAGAGAAATTCTCATGGTTCCTTAATGCCGTAATGGGTTGGCAGTCAAGTTAGTTTGAAATGATATGCTCTCTCGCTTATTCAGTTAGTTACTTCCTCCATCGCATAGGAAACCCTTCGCCGCGCCCCTCAAAGATTATTTACTCTTCCTTCTCTTTCCACTGCTCCTATCTCATTTGCAGAGTGCATTCTTTATCCAACCGATGCATCAATGCATCCACTCGCCTCCATGATGCATATACATCTTGTTCACCAATCATTCCATTTCCTTTAGCTCGTCACGCTTCCCCGAGGATTCATGAGGTCTTATGTTGCACCTAGCAAGATCCTCGATCAGCCAGTCTCGCTTTCGTCTTCTTCGAATGCTCCACAAGAAGTTTTAATCTATTATACCTGATGTATAATTCAATGGAGTGGCAAAGATATCCATTCGTGTCTCTCGTGTCTATCCCCGTACGGACATCTCTTCAAGAATTTCAGATCTCTCCCATAAAGTGTAATGCACTTCATCCTCCCCTTGTTTGAAAGTGTAATTTCCCTCTTCGCTCGTGGCGGTGGACGGAGGAAAGAATCTGCCCAGTAAGCTTCCACGCCTCTTCCTAGAAGGTATTAATGCATCCATATGGTAGTGAGTCAAACCATGAAGGCTATATTCTTGAAAGAGAATGGAAACAATCGCAGTTTTAATAACTGGTCTCACACCATTCAATTTAATCAGATTGCCATTCTCGAAACCTTCCCAAGTGTCTACTGATCTTCTGTATGGTGACCTGCGGACCAGTTCCACAACCATAGTGATCAAGGCCGGGGCTCGAGCTCGTAAAATTGCTAAGATCTATCGCCGGTCGTCTCACCGCGAAAATTCCATCTGATAATTGGTCCCGTAAGTCCCCACAGTGTCTCGCTCTGAGGTACTTCTGCGACCGGGTTGACTAGCTTCTCATTAATCTTCTTCTATTTGCCATCTCGCTATTTCGCAGACTTTAACCTTTCTACCTTCATGTTCTTCGACTCCTTGTCTGGCAATAATTTAGCTCCTCGCTTCTGTGCATGAATTAACTTTGAAATTATAATATACCGAGATCATGGACATGGATACCTAAAATTGTATTTATCATGAAAAGCTTGATTCAGCGCCCAAAAGTGCCATTGTTCTATTCAAGATAGGTTTTGAGTGCTTTTTTTACAGATCATTAATCATATCAATTAAGCCAATTTGATGTGTTCAGTCCACTTAGTTTCACTAATTCCATTTCGAGTCTACTTTTTGGTAATTTCACTGTGTTTCGCGTGCCTCACTAACAATTAGTTCAAGCTTTAATGATGTCAAGATATTTGGTTTAACGCCGAGGATTCACAATGTTTTCAACCATCAAAGATGAAGAAATGTGAAGTGAATGTGAAGAAAGAAGGTTGCAGGAGGATGCAATAGCAAAACGCAAAGCAAAGGATTTTCGCTTATGCTTGCAAAATTCATTGATTGCGAAATTTCGCAATCATAAATAAAAATTTTCAATCCTAGCGGTAAATTTCTATGTGAAAATTCGCTAGGCTAGTGAAAATTCGCTATCTAGCTAAATTCACTGCTCCAGCTTAAAAATACCCACTTTGCTATCTCACAAAAATTTTTAATAGGTAGTTTAAATTCATCAGTTCTAGCCAAATTTCAATTTCTATCTCTTGTGAATTTCGCTAGCATTTAAATTACAGTAAGTGAAATTGGCCATAGCGAAATTTCTTGCATAGCGCAATCTCAGCCCCTATGTTTTTGGAATTCTTGATGCCAAACGACCACGTTTTGATATATTACCATTTTGTCCCTATGTAATTTCATATTTTAGGCATTTTTGTATTTTCACACTTCGCTGATCATAAGCCCCACAACTTTGTAACCCTAAGCACTCTTCTTATAAAGTTTTCCCAGATTTTCATTTTAGGTCTCACTTGTTTCTTCTCCTCTTCTTTCATTTTCTACGCCAACACCCCTTTGAGTGATGACAACTCAAGGATGCTCGCTAAGCCTCATACCTCTTGAAGAGTGAGGGCTGCTAGCTCGTTTTGAGGCTACTGCAGTTGTCCTCATGCTTTGAATGTTACTGTGCATCGATTTATGGTTCCCAACTTTCCAAACTAGGGTTTAATGCCATTTAATGTCTTTTCTGGGTCAATACTTGTCATGCTTAGGTTCAAGGCATTCTCTTAATGGTGTGATGCACGATATTCTTTAGATGGCATTTACGTAGCCATGAGAATGAGGTTAAAATGCTAGGTTTCAAACTCGAATGGACTTTGAATGCTTAGTACTTCGGGTTGGATCAAATAGGGAGTGGTTTTTGTGGTTAGGTTTTATACAAAACAAAGATCCGGTTTTGGCTTTGACTATATGTCAATTGCCCTAATGCGGAAATAACCCAGGACACCGTAATACCCCATGTTATCAATTAGTGACCCAAGCCTTCAAGGTTACTATATTTCACACTTTCATTTAAGCCATTACGCTAATCAAGAACAACCAACCTCCCATGTTTTTAACTAAATCCAAAATCCAAATAAAAGCCTTCTCACCATTTTCAAAACACTGATGCAGTCATTCGTGGATGAAAACCCATCCCCGTGTTCGAATTTAGACTGCCATATCAAGAGCTTGACCACGGCAAGAGGAACTTAGGTATAAATTTTGTTGATTTCGGATCACCCTACTGTGGCACGAATCAAAGGTCTTCAAAAATTTCAGTAGCTTGCTAAACTACTGCTGTTGATTCATATTTTTGCAAATTTTCTATTTTCTTTTGTAATCTATGGCCCACCAAGATTTCTGCTTTTCGTCCACATTGATTCACCAAATTCTCGATCCTCAACTGCCAACAAAAACTTGTTCACCCTTCGTTGATGGACCAAACACCTATATTAAATTTGTGTGACATTATCACCTAAGTTGACTATTATCTAATCCCACAATGCCATGAAACTTGTTTGTTGTGTTCCTTATCTATTATACCGATTAGTGTCGCTTTCTTAAGAATAAATCATTTTCTAGTTTGATCCGTGATGCCATGTACAGGTCGAACAAGCAGTAAATTGGATTTAAGTCCGTATATCGATCCCACAGAGATCTCAAGAATTCCCTAATCAACTACAACCCGACCACTCAAACTCTATACCATTCGACCTGGAGAGGTAATTGAATCAGTTTTGTAAACCTTGAAATGTAAATAAGCCTAAGATATGTGAATTACAACAAAAATGAATTAAACTGAAAATTCAAAATAATAAATCTGGGATCGGTCACTATCTTAAAGGAACATTGAAAAGATCTATCAGAACATCAATTCCGCAGACCGCACCTAAACTTCTGCCTCATGAACCACAAGATTTAAACCTTCCAAGGAATATGATAGTGCAGCTTGATCTCCATACCCCACTGCTCATCATCTAAACTCACCGTTTTCTTTCAAGACAGAAAATTAGAGAACTACTTTTAACTGCTGTTTGCTCGGGTATTTTTCTTTTTCAATACTATACTCAGAACGACCTAAACCTTAGCTCAAGACATAGGCATAGCATGGGGTTTACACTGACGGTTTCTCTCTTCCTCAAAATTGGAACGCTTCATCCTTTTCCTCGACAAATCCGCTAACACTGATCGACTTACTATTCGAATCGAGGTGACCTTCTACTTTTGTTTAAATGGATAAGTCATTCAACTCATTCTCGATTTCAAGTGAGAAGAGGATTTATCGATTAAATTTACGTAGCTCATTAGGATCACCATCATAGATTCGTATACCTCTTAAATGTTCATCACTCTCAGATTACTTCTCTGTCACTGAGGGCCCTCTTGGAAATCTGTGAGAGCAATGAGACAATCCTATTATGGGTATAAAACGCCACAATGGATCAATTACGTAAAACCCAAACCAACAAGTAGATTTATTAAATCATAGTTCAAATGTTCTCCATAAATTTCGCAGGAAACATAATTTCGACAACTGTGAATTATTCAATGGAATGGGCTTCTAAATCACTAAATTACACTTACAATGGTTTTCACGATCAAGAAAACCACCGTAACCTGAACCTGGAAATCCGACCCAAAATTGTCTGAATTCACAATCCGTAATTTGAAAGAAATAGAATTATGCATTCGGGCCACTTAACAAATCAAAGTCCGCATCTAAATTTTGAAAAGAAATAACAAACTAATTTAAAATAAATCAAACAAAGAAAAGAAAATACAAGAGCCCGGGCCACCTGCATCTCTTTTTGAGTCGAGTGTCTACTTTCCTTTTAGTAGCAGCCAGATTTATGTGGCTCAAGTCAGCCCTAAATTCGATGCATCTCCTCAGGATTTCGTGTTAACTCGGCCCATTTCACTATGAATGTCGCGACCTAGATTCACGCGACTCATTGTCAAATACGCTGCGTGCTTTTATTTGGTCGCTGACTTGCCTTAGCATCCGACTCGATGTCACTACCGCCGAATGACGCCGTTAATTTCTTTACTTGCAAAATGGATGTCACGATCATCGAATAATGTCGCCACCTCTCTTTACTTAATGATGTCGCACTAATGAACGGTCGCGACCTTTAATTCTCTAACCGATGTCGCGACCACAATGACGCCGCTACCTTACTTTCGGGTGGGGACCGATGTCGCTAATTAATCAACGATGTCGACCTTCTTTCCTTTGTAACCTCATGTCGCACCACGAATGACGCCGCGATCTTCTTCCTCTCGACCGATGTCGCGAATTCTCTGGGACATGTCGCGACCTTTATGTTCAGTCTCTTGAAAATCTTATGTCACAAATTTCGTTTCCTGTCACGGCCCTCCATGTCTACATCGCCGGTTTCACCTCACGCAACCTCGAAATTGTTTACACATCATATCTTGTTCTTCATTAATTTATGGTTGCCTGAACCGGAGTTTCTGTTGCGACTTACACGCTCGCCTTTAGTCACTCTGCCAGACTGCGAGTTCAGGTCATGACTCGATGTGATTCTTCATTACCGTCAAAGCCTACCACAACAAACCCTTCTTCTTCGTGCATTCCCGCTGCGAACATCATCCGCCACGTGATCCTTCCTGCCACCCAATTTCGCTTCCTTTATCGCATTATCTTCTTTTCTTTAATTTCCTCGTCGTACAGCGCTTGGGTGAATTATTCAACATTTCAGACATAACCGCCTTATAGATAGAAATCAATCGTAAATGGACTCCAAATGGACGACTTTGCTCATCAAAAAGGGAGAGGTTTTAGTAAGCATCTCTCTCTCTTCATCTCTCAAAGGTCACCTTTATGCACAGTATGTGATGATTGCTGTGAGCAAGGACCCAGAAGCCGTCGCCCGATAGCCGAGAATTGATTTTTCTCGATGAGCTCTAAACCGATCTTGTCATCACGGCATACAAGAGAATCAGCTTTTCCTTTACTGCGGTTTACATGTTTTGAAGGCATCAAGACTGAACTGAGGAAATAGAACCATACTTTGGATTCCTCAATTAGTAATCCTTTTGCTATGGAGTCGTATGGGGTCTTCTTATTTCCTTTCCATTCTCATTTTCCAATAGTTAGCACTTCCACAATCTTTTGGTAGTCAGGATTCTCTTTTAGCTTCTTGAATTTGGTCCCATCACTAAATTTTCCTAACTGCAACAAGTGGCTGATCTCATGCCTATGAATTGAGACCCACTTCCCTCTCACATAACACTTAGTTCCTTTTCTATCCACTAGGTTAGCATAGAACTCTCTTACCAATGCAGCACGCTCGGGTGGCATATGCTCACATATGACATTCCAACCTCTCTTCTCAACCAATTCTTTGAAGGGTGGAATGAATTTCTTGAATCCTCTTTCCCCAATGAACCTTTTGTTTAGTATCTTCTTCTCCATCACCTCAATTGCTTCATCGATAGAAAATCTTCAATTCTATTTTCACTGCTCTGTTCTTCTTATTCATTCTCCATTCTCTTCCTTTTTCTTCCTTTTCTTTTTCATTTTGTTCTCACCATTCGTTCTTCTCAGAACTTTTTCGACAAGATCAGTCACGCCTCTTCAGATTTTCTTTCTATCGCCATAATTCTCCTAATTCATTTGCACGAACATCCGTAGCTCAAACATTTTGATGAAGGGAGATGAAGGCTCGAGAAAGGAGAGGTTTAGGTTTGTGGGAAAGAAAAAAAGGGCTCTAGGTTTCTGTAACCAAGAAGAACTCAAAATTTTACTTTAAACCATTTAAATTCTTTTTTATAAAAGTAAATATGAATTTTATCATGAATTCGATTGTTATGCATAAAATAATAATTGTCATAAAATTTTAAACTCTTAAAGCTAAATATTGTAGTGACAAATTTTTATATGTCAGACAATTAATTTGTCAAGATATAAAAACTAATGTCACACAAATATTAGGGCTTTAGTTTTGAAATTATTCTTTACTCAGCAAGGCACAATAAGTATTATCGCGACAATTTTTTTTTTTTTAAATAAAACATAAAGACTGCTTTCCATCTTGTGGCTCAGTCATCTAATATTCTGCATGATTTTCATTCATCTAACACACAAGGAAACATACATCAATTCAAATCACAAAATTCATACAATCATGCTTTGTGAACACCAATTGATTATGATCTAAACAATTCAATTCAAGCATGGGCATTTCAACTCAATTTTCTTACTTCAGCAGAATATGCAATTAATTAATAAAGAAAATAACATCTAAGAAAGACAATAGGAAAGTCCTCACAAAAGTTTTGAGCATGCATTCTTTCTTTATTTAGCAGAATTTCATTAAGTGCTCAAATTTTCTCATTAACAATAACTCGCATATAAGAATTAGCTTCCATGTCCTGAAAAACATAAAAATCAACTAACATAAACATCAAAATTAAAATAAAAAATATCCAACAAACTTAACTAATTAAAACAAACTAAAATGAAAGATTAAAATAAATTTTTTGCTTGGGTTGCCTCCTAAGAAGCTGCTTTGTGTAGTGTCCTTAGCTAGACAAAGCTGTTGCAGATCAAGCTTTTTAGCAAAACACTTCTTGCAAAACTTCTAATCTTCAGACTACTCTTCACTCAGAGTTCCTCCCATATAGTGTTTCAGTATTTGACCATTTACCTTAAATTCATTTCTCGATTTTGTCTTCAATGTTATTGCTCCAAATGGTGTGATTGATATGACTATAAAAAGACCACTCCATCTTGACTTCAATTTTCCTGGAAATAGCCTGAGTCTTGAGTTGTAAAGTAAGACATATTCTCCTTCCTTGAACTCTTTTCTAAGAATTTTCTGATCATGCCACCTTTTGGTTATGTCTTTGTAAATTCTACCATTATCACATGCTTCATTCCTTAGCTCTTCCAATTCATATAACTGGAGCAGTATTTTTTCCTTAGCAGCTTGGCAATCTAAGTTCAACTTCTTAATTGCCCACATAGCTTTATGTTCTAGTTCAAGTGGTAGATGACAAGCTTTTCCAAAAACCACCTTATAAGGAGACATACCAATAGGAGATTTGTAAACAGTTTTGTAAGCCCATAATGCATCACCTAGTTTCAATGCCCAATCTTTCCTACTTGTATTTACTGTCTTCTCCAGTATATTCTTTATCTCTCTAATGGACACTTTAGTCATTCATCTGTCGAGGGTGATAAGGTTTCAAACCCATAGCATGTCTTACTCCATATCTGTCCAGAGCTTTGCAAACAACTTGTCGGGCAAAATGACTTCTCATCACTTATGATAGTTCTCGAGCTTCACATTCTGCTCGCATATTCCTCGACAAACCTTACAACTGTATTGGCATCATCACTGACAAGCCACAACTTCAAACCATTCTGGATACATAACTACAAAAGGAGAATGTATAAGTTTCCAAAAGATGGTGGAAAAGGTCCCATGAAGTCTGTTCCCCATACATCAAAGATTTATACCACCAAGATTCCTTGTAGAGGCATTTCATTCCTTTTGTTGATGTTCCCCATTCTTTGACATCTATTACACTGCTTGACCCATTCAAAATTGTCTTTAAACAATGTTGGCCGCAGAACCGCATTGTAGGATTTTCTAAGTCGTTTTGCTCTCGCAAAGCACCCCATATCAAAAGGCGATATCTTGTCTAGAATTCAGCCAGCCTATTCTCGTACACACATTATAACAATCTGATATGCACCCTTTCTAAATAAAAATGGGTCATCCTATATGTAATCTAGCCCCTCATATCTCAACTTTTACTACAGGTGAATTCGCGGGCATAATATCAAAAGCCAAGTAATTAACTAAGTCAGCATACCAGGGTAACTGAACTTTTACCTGAAATAATTCATCATCAAGAAAGTTTTCTTTAATTTCAAACTCCTTCTATTTAGCGTGTTTTTCTAATCCTGATAAGTGATTCGCTATCACATCATTATCGCTCTTCATTTTGATCTCTATGTCAAATTCTAAGAAGAAGAACACCCATTTGATCAACCTAGGCTTAGCCTCTTTCTTTGCCATTAAATATTTTATGAATGCCTGATTTGTATGTACTATGACATGTGATCCCAAAATATAAGATCTGAATTTTTCGCAGCAAACATCTCACGCTAAGATCTCTTTTTTCTATTGTCAATAATTTTTCAGCCATCAAGGTTTCCATAGCATAGTAAATGGCTTTGAAAGTTTTCTCCATTTTCTGCCCCAACACCGCTCTAATGGAAAAATCACTAGCATCACCAGTCTGGCTTTTATCTCATCAAAGGCTGACTTACATGCATCATCAAAATCAAATTTGGCATCTTTTTTCTAGTAGCCTGCACAGTGGTCTGGCTATCATGGAGAAATCTTTAATAAATCTCATGTAGAACCTAGCATGTCTTAGAAAACTTATGATCCCTGTCATAGTAGTTGGTGGCATCAAAGTTTTAATCATAGAATTGATCAACTTCTAGCCTTGCAGAAAAAATTTCGTGCCCCAAAACTATTCCTTTTGTTACCATAAAATGACATTTTTCCCAGGTTCTGTTTCTTGCATATCTGAAGTACCGCTGGAGCAAATTTTGTAAGCAATTTCAAACTGATCCATAAACACAGTCATCCATAATACTCTGCAATCTTCTTCTACCAAATCTCGAGAAGATGGGGACATCATGCATCTTCGAAATGGCTGGGCATCGCGATAATCCAAATGGCATCCTTCTGCGCCAGTGCCATAAGGAAATAAAATGGTTTTCTCCTTATCCTGTGGTTATCAAGTATCCGATTTACTTAGAATAATCCAATCCAAATGAGGTGACCTCGCCAATACGCTCCGCATTCGTTAAGAAATGGTAAAGGATAATGATCCTTTATAGTGGCAGTGTTCAATTTTCTATAGTGAATGCATACTCTCCACCCTATGTATTAACTCGTGAGGTATCAATTCATTATTCTCACTTCGACATCAGAATCCACCATTCCTTGGGAACCACATGAACCGGGTCTATTCAAGGACTATCTCGAGATGGCATAGATGAATCCAACATCGAGCCATTCGAGAACTTCCTTCCTACCACTTCCTTCGCTGGTTCAAACCCTCCTTTAGTATTCAATGGAAGTCTTTGCATTCTCCTCCATAAGGATCTACGATGCATATCATTTTGGGTCGTCCCTTTCAAATCCTCAATTGACTAGGCTATAGCTTCTTTATACTTTCTTAAAGTCTCTACCACTTTTCTCGCTTCTTCCTTTACAATCAATCGCACTTATCACCTGCTTAGATTTCTCTTTCTCTTAGGAAAACATATTTGTGTGCTTAGGGGCAATTGTTTCAAGATTAGCCCTTCTGTAACTCTTTTTCCTCGCCTCTCTTGCATTTCTATGTCAACAGTTTCAAAGTTTCTCCACTTTCTTCACTAAGGGTCAACACGCCTAGTTAGCCTAGTAGTTGCATTCACTTTTCCTCATCCGTGTCTTCAGGCCAAGGATTGTCATGCACTCTTCTAATGATTCGTTCATAACCATGTTTAATCTCTCGTTTAACAGAATTACGATCAATCCTCATGCACCGAGCTTCAAAATCAGGTCGTTTTATACTGGATTCAGTCATGTACTTTTTCTATGCCAACCCTTAGAGTAAGCTCTATTTTCTTTAAATCTATCAAGGTTGCACCTGTAGCTAGAAATGGCCTACCAAGAAGTAATGGCACTTTTTTGTCTTCTTCCATATCAATAACCACAAAGTCCATTGGGAAAATGAACTTCCCCACCTTGACAAGTACATCTTCAATTATGTGTCAAGCGGGCGTATCCAATCCGATTGAACATAAATGCAAATGAATTTAAAATTTTTGTCTTAACCCACCAAGGATCACATGCGCTTATAAAAATCAAGGAAGGGTAAACGAAACTTACCTCCTGTAGATCGATTCGTCAAGCCTTCAAAGTCTCGTCTCGTTTATTCGATCTTCAAAGGTGCCGCTTTCTCGAAAATAACCACCCCTCTACAAGTATCCACACACTTTAACAATAATGAACGATCTTTGTTGAATGCCAGTTCAAAGTTCGTCTTCTCAAAACGAAATTAGGTTTTTTCTTTCTTCTCTCCGCTTTAGTTGTTCTAGAGTAAAGACGACAACTACAAAGTATATGTCTCACATATATATATCTATATAAGTCCTGCTGTGGTTTAAGTCAAAACGAATTTATATTATTATATATTTAAAAACTCTTTTAAATAATAAATAATTTAAATTCAAATCCTGTCGTATTATTTCCTTATCCAATAAGAAAATATAACAAATTAATTATTTGTTATAATTTAAATCACGAATTTAAGCTTTCAAAATTAAATTAATTTAAATAACAATCGATTGTTATTCAGAATTTAAAATAATCTCATCATTTTAAATTACGTAGAGTGAAAACCATAACTGCTATTATTCGCTCTAATGTAAGCACTGATAAGTTCAATTAATATCAAAGTGAGGGTCAAATCACATTTTGGATCCTACAAGTCATAAGTGACCCAGCAAGACATTACGACCACCGCTAAAATGAAAAGCTCATGATCCGAGACAACTTTAATATAGCTAATGACATAACTTTGTCTTCATGATATCTTGATAGAATATAAGGCATGGACAAAGTCGTCCTTATATCGCTCTCTATCTTTGATTACTCAAACCCAATTAGACTGATTAAACAAATGACATTGATCTCCATCAATTCATTTGAGCATGGCCATGCATTTCGCCCCACCAAGCCGAGAGGACCTGCAGATATCTCTCTTATAATAAGAGGGACAATTTCCATCTTAACGCTTCATATCTCACTACATAATTCTTATTATGTTCAAGTATAACCTTTTATAGTCATCCGATTAAAGACAAATGCTTGATTATATCAAAACACAATATTCCTTATGTTGAGAACTATAGCGATCTCTGTGTTGTAAAAGGATTTAATGACAAGGAACTATTAGAGATTAACTTATGACTTTGATCCATGTATTAATCTCAAGACTAAGTTCCATTCCAATATTGTGTTCTCTAACAAATAGATATAAATTTGATTGGTATCTCATAAATAACAATATTCATCCCATGAATATCAATCAAACTTTATACTAATCTAATTCATCATATATTCCCATAACAATAACCGACAGTATTACTTAGAATACAATTAATATTATTTAAGGACATTATATATAATAAACATGCAAATCATCATAATAATAAATTCTCATAAATAGTCAAAATACTCATGTCCACACAGCTCAGAGCACTATTACTAACAATCTCCCACTTTACCAGGCCCATTCATCAATGTATCTAATACCTTATGAACCTAGTACGACGATCATGCTTTGTCAGGGTGCAGGCTTAGTCAACATCAAAGAACATTATCATCCGCTTGAACTCGCATATCTTAACGCTACCTTCTCAATGATTTAATGAGATGATAACGCCTAAGAATGTGTTCGATCGGCCGATGATTTAGGTTCCTTGCTCGTGCAATAGCACCCATTATTGTCACAATAAACATCAACAGATTCGTAATGCTGGGGAACCACTTCAAGGTCGGGAGAATGAACTTGATCCAAACTTTCCTTCGCCGCATCGATGTCGCTATGTATTTAGCTTCGCTTGTAGAATCAAGAATGCTGCTTTGCTTGAACTTTTCCATTTAACCGCACCACCATTTAAACAAACACATATCCCGATCAAGGACGGAATAGCCTCACGATTGAAGCCAGACCAGGTAAATCATTTACAACCGATCATCTTCCAATCCGCCCATACACCAAGAAAGAGAGTCTTTAGACCTTCTCATATTTAAGAATGTTCTGATAAATTGCCTAGTGACTCTCACCGGATCTCACTATATCTACTGCTATGCTTAAAGCATAAGATACATCTGGTCTAGTGCATAACATGGCATACATGATAGATCCTATTGCTGAGGCATAAGGAATCTTACTCATCCGCTCCCGCTCATCTTTAGTGTTAGGACATTGAGATTTGCTAAGAGTAATACCATAAGACATGGGCAAGTATCCTCTCTTGAATTCGTGATACGAACCGTTTTAGTACTTTGTTTAGCACTTTGATTCTGTACTAACCCAGCCTCTTGCATCTATCTCTATAGATCTTTATCCTCAGATATAGGCGCCTTTCGCCTAAGTCTTTCATCGAGAAACACTTCTAACCAAGACTTGACATTTTGCAAGGTGTGGATATCATCTTCAATGAGTAAAATGTCATCAACATATAAGACCAAAAAATACAATTGCGCCCCAATTAATTTTATTATAAACACAAGGCTCATCTTCATTTTCAATAAATCGAAACCCTGAACGATCATATCAAAATGAAGATTCCAACTCGAGAGGCCCGTTTCAAACCATAAATGGATCTTTGAAGCTTGCATACTTTACCGTAATCTTTATTGTACAAAAACCCTCGTGCTGTGTCATATACACATCCTCGTAAGTTTCATTAATAAACGTAGCGAACATCCATTCGCCAAATCTCATAATCATGATATGCAAAGAATGACAATAAGAATTCTCAGACTTGGGCATAGCTAATGGTGAAAAGTTTCATCATAGTCTATGCCATGAGTTTGTTTGAAACCTTTCGCAACTAGCCTTGCTTTGTAAGTATGCACTTCGCCATCCACGCTTTAAACCCATTCGCACCCAATGGTCTTCGTGACCTTCAAAGGGTCAATCAAGGTCCATACCCGATTATCATACATGGATTGAATTTTATACTACGGCCTCTAACCATTTCCTCGCAGTCCGATCCAACATAGCCTCTTTGATAGGTAGTGGGTTCATTTATCCACTAACAATACATCATGGTTATCAATACAAGAAATCCATATCTCTCAAAGCCCATGACGTATCCCATCGTATCTACGTAAATTTTGTGCTATAGAGGTGTGTCAACAATAGTTTGTTGACTATGAGTATCCACAAAAGTAGCTCAATGTTATCTTGTGGTTCTCGAATCCAGCGCTGTACCTTACTCCCACAAGCTCCCTTTAGAAATAAATTCCTTTCTGGGGAAGACACCATTCCGAAAGCAACAAACACTTTGTTCTCTAGCGGATCGTAAAGTAGTGGGTCCCTAGTCTCTTTAGTGATACCCCACAAAAAGACATTTATCGATTGGGCTCAAAATGCTATTTGGAACTTGACATTTTATATAAGCCTCACAACCCCAAATCTTAAGAAAAGACAAATCGGGCCTTTTACCAGTCCACATCTCATATGGTGTCTTTTCAACCGCTTTGGATGGAACTCAATTTAGTGTGAACGCAGCTCTTTCAAGTGCATAACCCCAAAAGGTAAATGGAAGATCTATTGGACTCATCATAGATCGAACCATATCTAATAAAGTTCGATTCCTCCTCTCGCATTACACCATTCCATCAAAGGGTGTTCCGGCCAGAGTTAATTGCTTAAATGATTCCACAAGTTCTAAGATGGTCATCAAATTGCTCAGCTTATTCGCCACCTCGATCAGATCGGCGCCTTGATTGTCTTGCCAAGTTGGTTTCAGACTTGATTTTGAAAAGATTTGAACATTTCAAATGATTCGGGATGAGTAGTAGACATAACCATATCCGCCGAAGTCATCGCAAATGTAATGAAATACTTGTAACCTCCTCTAAGATCTGAACTCAATGGTCCACATACATCCGTATGTATGAGATCCAATAATTCATCGCCCTTTCACCGTGTCCAAGAAAGGGATCCTTCGGCTATCTTACCCAATAGACAAGATTCACATGTATCATATGATTCAAATCAAATGAATTCAAAGTCCAATCCTGAAGGAGTTTCGAGATGCGTTTCATTTATATGGCTAAGGCGATAATGCCAAAGATAGGTTGAATTTAAATCATCGACTTAAATTTCTTAGTAGTTATGTTATAGACATGAGAATTGTCAGATTAAGGTTCATAACATAAAGACCATCCTTAAATAGCATTTGCATAGAACATGTCTTTATGAAAATGGAGCAATTATTATTCTAATAATAAAAGAAACCATCATTATCCAAACAAGAAACTAAAAATAATATTCCTACACATTGTAGAACATAATAGCAATTGTCCAAAACTAACAAAAGCCCACTAGGCAAAGTAAGTTCATAACTTTCTACAACCAAAGCAGCAACTTTTTTTTCCATCGTCACTCAGACATCAACTTCGCCTTTCTTTTCGCCTTGTCTACCCAGCCCTCGCATTTGTACAAATGTGAGATCCACATCCGATATCTAATACCCAGAACTAGAAGGAGAAAATTATCCAGATAACATAAACATTCGAAGAACTAGTCTCACCAGCCTTCTTCTCTCTTCTTTAGATCCTCTAAATACAAATTTGCAGCTCTTCCAATGACCAGTTCATCAGAAAAGAAACAAACACTCTCCTCAGTTTTAACTGGGTTCAAAGCTTGCTCACAGCATCGACTTTCCTTTGCCCTCGTCTGCCCTCGCTCTTTGTTCTTGAAGCCCTTTCCATTTTGAACCATCATAACATGGCTGTGCTTCGATTTAATATTTCGCTTCACTGTTTTAAGTATCGTATGTGAAGTCGTGAGATAGATTTGTCCATTTCATTCATGTTATAGTTCATGACAAACCGACCATAACTATCAGAAGTGAATCTGATCAAATCGCTTGCCAACTCTTGGCTCAATGGAAATCCAAGCCTATCAAGGTGCTCAATATAGCCTTTCATTTTAGAACATTTAGCACTAAATGAAGCACCTTTCAACCATCTCTGCAAGAATGCAAAGGCTTGCAGTCTCATACCTTTCGCTTTGCTTCGCTATTGAACATTTCCTTAAGATTGAAGATCATATCATAAGCTTCCATATTTTCCGCATCCTTCAAGTTCGTAACTCATGGTAGCTAGCATCAAGCATGCAACATCAATAGTCATTATGATGCTTCTCATAAGTATTCTTTCATAGCTCTAGGAGCATTATCAGCTGGTTCTGCAGTTCATCCAGACATAAAGCTTCCTTCGTTTCAGAACAATTTCAAATTTCGAAACCAAGCCAAGGAAGTTAATCCTTAAGTTTATCCTTCTGCTGACCGATCATGTTGACATAGTAGAATTGTTGTTGTTATTGCTCACATCTACAATGAATGCAAAGTTCGATAAGTATTTTGATTATGAAAAATTTTCTACTAAATTAACAACCCTTAAGAATAATCATATTAATCTAGTGAGCTAAGATCCATTTTACTCAACTTAAGTCACTTTGGCATGACACTTAAAATTAAGTTATTTAGGTAGGTAACTCTTACCAATTACATCTTCATGCAACTTTAGATATTTGCGGATTTTGACATCATATGTCCCTAAGATGTTTAACCCATCTAATGCCATTAGCTCAAACCATTTTGATAACCTAATAAAGTTAAACCATTTTTAAACATATGGGTAGCACCATTACTCATCTTGTTCACATCTAATGTAACCTAATGTACTTCTACTTTGGTGTAACCCACATTAAGGTGATAAAAAGGTTTACAAGTGTTTAAATATGGATTGCATGTTAACTTTAAATTTTATGTGAGGATTCGATTGATTTTAATTTCAATTAATAGATCTCACTATACATCTGGGGTGATCACATACTCATGTAACATCATACATAGTGCATTTCATACATGCATATAATAAACGTCACAAGATCGGCTCTTATCTAGATTGGACTTCCATAAACCAATATGAAGATCAACAAATATTCCTAGGTAGTAATAAGTACTCCATGATGTCGACTTTAATTCACCAACTGGGCAAGATAGACACCTAGCCTGGCCCATCATCATGGTTGATCAGATGACTTCCAAATGGTCAGACGGCTCTTGTTTTATTACAACAATTAAATAAAATACTATTAATAGTAAAATAAAAATTACAATAAAACAAAAACGCATGTGTCGTATTTAATACCAACCTCAGAAACAATAATAATAACCTCGCCAAACACATTGGTCAAAAAGGCCACACTGCGGCACCATGTGAAGCAACACAACATGCAAAATATATCATGTTATCATATAGCATAAACAATTTGTATTTTCAAAAGAAATAAATTATAATAGCGCGGTATTTAAAAACCAATTAAATTCATAAGGTGCTACGTAGAGTCAGCATTTCGCTGCCCGCTTAGCCTGCTAGCTGACGGGGGTCGCGGGGGCCGTCATGTGGCCTGGGCAACACTAGAAATTTTATTTTTTCCTTTTCGTAAACATTAGAGTTTGCCTCAAAATTAAATTTTCATTGATCTCATCAATAAATTTTGAATAAGCCAAAGCCATCAAAATCACATTAAAACAAATATATTATGTAAATTTCACACATAGGCTTATTTTCGCACAAACCATAATATCACATATATTCAAAAACGCAAATCATGCCGTAATCATATACATCACATACATACGTATCAAACATGGCATTATCGATTTGCAGAAACACAAGTCGCCTTATACCACTCGCTGGGTTACTGCGTATCCAACTGACAGAATATAAATGCAAATAGAATTTAAAAAAATTTTGTCCCTAACCCACCAAGGATCCCATGCTTCATAAAAACCTAAGGAAGGGTAAACGAACTTACCTCTTGCTGACGATTCGTTAAGCCTTCAAAGTCCTGAAGGTCTGGTTTATTCCTGATCTTCAAAGGTGTCGCCTTTATGAAAACGACCACCCTTACAAGTATCCACACACGAACAAATAATGAACGATCTTGTTGAATGCTAGTTCAGGTTTGTCTTCTCAAAATGAAATTAGGTTTTTCTTTTCTTTCTCTTCTCTGCTGGGTTGTTTTAAAGTAAAAGACGACACCATGAAAAGTATAGGATGCACCTCACACATATATATATCTATATGTTTGCTAGGTTTAAGTCAAAAACGAATTTTATATTATTATATATTTAAAACTTTCAACAATAATAATTAAAATCAAATCCTAACAGATTATTTCCTTATCCAATAAGAAAATATAACAAATTAATTATTTGTTATACTTAAATCACGACTTAAACTTTCTCAAAATTAAATTCAAATTTAAATAATTAATGATTATATTTGTAATTTAAAATAATTTCATCATTTTAAATTACTACGGTAGAGGAAAACTACAAACTGCTATTATTCATTCTAACGCTACTGACTCGATGTGTTCAATTGAATTAATCACAAAGAGCTCAAATCACATTTTTTGATCCTACAAGTCATGGCGGCCTCAGCAAGACATTATGACTACCCAAGAACGAAAAGCTCATGATTCGAGACAACCTTAATATACTAATGACATAATCCTTTGCCTCATTATATCTTCGATGTAATATAAGGCATCGACAAACACCTTATATCGTTTCATCTGACACTGAAACCCAATTAGGATCGACTAAAAACAAATGACATCGGGACTTCATCAATTCATTTTGAGCACGACTCATGCATTTCGCCTCACTGTCGAGGGACCCAGAGATATCTCTTATAATAAGAGGGACAAATTCCATCTTAATCGCCATATCTCACTACATAATTTTATTATGTTCAAGTATAACCTTTATAGTCATCCGATTAAAGACAACGCTTGATTATATCAAAACACAATATTCTAGGTTGAGGAACTATAGTGATCTCAAGTCAAAGATTTAATGATACAACTATTGGGAGATTAACTTATGCACTTTGATCCATGTATTATTAATCTTCAAGATCAGGTCTATCCAATATTTGTTCTCAAATAAATAGATATAAATTTTGATTTGTATCTCATACAACATTCATCCCATGAATATCAATCAAACTTATACTTAATCTTAATTCATCATATTCCCATAACAATAACCGATTAGGGACATTTAGGAATACCATTAATAATATTATTCAAGGACATTATATATAATAAACATGTAAATCATCATAATAATAAATTCTCATAAATAGTCAAAATACTATGTCCATACAATAAAGCCTGTAGCACTATTACCAACATTATGCCCTTTAGTTGAGTCATTGATCCGCTTCACCATTTGGTGTGGAGCGCCGTGGGAGTCGAATTTCTAAACTTAATCTTAATACCGAGCATGGGCACGATTTATACTAGCACTAGAGTCATACAGAGCCTTCCCAAATTCATGGTTCCCAATAGTGCTGGTGAAACTTCTTGGATTCTGCATTTTCTGTGGTAGCTTTTTCTGGATAATGGCACTACAGTTTGAAGATAAGCTCACCACCCCATTTTTGCTGATTATATATTTCATAAACTTAACTTAATGTGACATTTTAGCTACGCTCAAGAAAAGGAATGTCTATTTCCGCCAACATATTCAGAATTCGGGCAAATTGATTATCCAAATGATCATTTCCGGGCCTCTCGGGAGGGAATGGAATTGGAGGTTAATAAACTCACTTCCTCTTTCTTTTTTTGCATTGTATTATTTGTTGATAATTCAGTCTGTACTTTCAGCTGCTCACTTTTATCTGTTAACTCAATTCTGTTTTGCTTTTTCTCATTGCCTACTTGATTTTGATCTTCTTTTTCAGCTTCATCATCATTATGATTTTTCTCAACCTCTTTTCTCACTTGCACTTCCTTGCCGCTCCTCAGTGTGATTACAATCTTTTGGATTCTTCTTCGTATCACTAAGGAAAGAATCCCTAAACTGATTTTGCAAGTTCTAGGCTAGTTGCCCTACTTGAGTCTCCAAGTTTTTCAAACATTTATTTGTAGTCAAGCTGAAGACATTTGTGTTTGCTTGAAAATCAGTAAGTCTGCCACTGCTCATGTTTGTTGATTATTCTTTTGCTTTTTTCCATATAGCTTAACATCTATTCTTCAAATGATTGAGATCTCTTATGTCCTTGATTATTTGCTTTTTGAATTCCTTGATGTTGTCCTTAGAACCCAGGTGAAATATAACTTTGATGGTAGTTTTGTGTTGGTCTTTAACCTTGATGATTCCCACATCCATAAGAAAAATTCTCATGGTTCCTCAGATTTGGTGTGTAGTGGGTTGGTATGTTGTTGTTGGGTTTGAGGTTGTAACTCCTATTCCCATTCAAGTACTGAAATTCTTCAACCTGGTAAGGACCTTCATGAGCTAGTCCTTGGTCATCATCTTTATTCTACTCAACGCCATCCACAATTCCCACTTCATTAACTGAATGACTTTTTCTCCCATGATTGTTCATTCTAGTCATGGTTGCATCTAGTTTAGCTTCAATGGTTGTCATCTTGTTCAGCTCTATCACACCTCATGTTCTGTATCCGCATCAAGCCATCAGCTTCTCAGATGGAGCTCTATATTTCTCTTTGTTAGCTCTTTCAAATGAGCTGAAGTTGCTTCTTCAACACTTTTTCTTCAAATGCACCCTAGAGGTCAGATTAACCTGCTCTTTCCGGGTTATAGTTCATGGAATGGTAGAAAATGTCCATTCGAGTCATTTGTTCAATACCATGCATAAGACACCTCTCAACAATCAAGCCAGACTTCCCAAGCATCAAGAGTGATTCATCCTCCTCACAATGAAATAATTTCTCCTCTTATCTCAGATGTTAAAGTAGGAGGAAAGAATATGTTGAGATAAGCTTCTACTAGTTCTTCCCAATTCCTCACTGAACCATAGGGTAATGACTCAAACTAGATAGTAGTTGTATCTCTCAAAGATAAAGGGAATAGTTGCAGCTGATTATGACTGCTGACACCATTCATCTCGACTGTTTTTCCATCCTCGTAAATCTTCCGATGTTCATTAGATCCTCACTGGATGCTCATGGAACTAATTTTACTGGACCATAGTAATCAAAGAAGGTTTAAGCTCAAAATTGTTGGCCTCAATTGGTGGTTGTCTAACTGCTGAATACTCTTCCCTGATTATTGGCCTCAAGAAATCTTCCATGTTCTCGCTCTGGAGGTCCCACAAGCACGCTACATGCATATTCTAGTTCTCATCTCTTTGCTTAGCTATATTTGATTTCTCAACTTCTCTTACTTTTTTCAGATTTCTCAAACTTTTCTCTATCTTAGTATCTAATGGCACTAGTTCAGCTTTTGATCTACGATGCATATAATAAGAACCTATAACAATAACCGCACTGAAACCACAGTAAGATCATTAGATAGAATTGATCACAATTTTTAGCTTCAGATATTTATCAATTCACTTCGCACTTCAAATAAAAAAAAAAATATTGTGCAAATGTCTAAATCAGCAATTTCCTTTTTGGTTAGAATATTAGTCTATGACTCCCTGTTTAGATCCCCGGCAACGACGCCAAAAACTTTTTGAGATGCCAAATTGTTGATAGACTTAGCCACTAAAGACTATTGATCAGTCCCCAATAGTTGAGCCAAAAACCGTTTCTTGTTCCTGCCATACTCTTTTCTATCAACTATTTTACCTCAACTTCTGGTCTCTTTTGCACGTACACACAGTCAACAAGTAATAAGTGGATTTTAAGTCTAGATATCGTACCCACAAGGATCTATAGGAAATTCAAAGATTGTAAGACTAAAATCCACTCAAGGATATCACTATTTGAACTCGCATTTATTTGTCAACTTAACAAGAAAACATAATAACCGTATTTAAATGTCAAGCATGTTTAACTACCCTAACTATTAGTAGTTTCTTTGATTTGAGAAAACATCAGAAAGGAATCGAAGGACTAATAGTTCGTGACCTTGTTCATAAAAACAAACTACTATGAGTTGAATCGACTTGTCCAAGGGTTAGTATAGTATTGAAATACCTTCAACCACTATACATTTCATGTTTCTAGAACATGTTTCCAAATCAGACAACATGTGCTCCAAAAGTTACTTTAGATTTGATTCCCTTTAAGACTCGATGACTTCAAACCAAAGACAATCAACCAATTTTAGAATTGATTCAACCTTTCCCCATGTGACGTGGCAAATACGTGGCTTCCTCCAAAATATTAGTTCATCAATCTACGATTAACTCATTTCTACTGACAATATATTTAATATACTTGATTAAAAATAAGACAAGCTCTTAAAGTATTAGTTTCATGTACCAAGGGATCAATATTCCTAGCCTCAAGAACACACCTTAGCTGTTATTAGAGGGTATCTTGGATATCAGGTGTTGGAACAGATCCTATGGTTTGGTTCATGAAATTAGTATATCAAGCTTAAGAAAATCAACATCTGAACTAATTTTATCAATTCAGACTTCAACTCAACAACCCACATTAAGGCTCTGCAAACACAACAATCACATCATCAATCTCTTCTTCAAGAAGGATTAGCCTATCATCACTCTAGATTTATAAGATAATAATGACAAGTTGATCAAACAAGTCCATTATGCTTATAATCAAGAAAATGAGGAAGAAGAATTCAACAATGTTGTCTGCTTCACTACAAATTCAAACAGTGAATGTAGCTTGATTTTCTATGATCACTCCACGAGAACTCAACTAAGATCAACTATTCTAAAAATAATGGAAAAATACTAAAACAAAATGAAATGAGAGAGAAAACTATTTACAAAAAAACTCCTTCTAACTTGCTCTCTACTTTACTCCTTCGTTTCGCTTTCGTATAATGACTTCCTTCTTTTTATGCGCCCTATCTCTTTCTATTTATAACTAATCATTATGGGCTGGAAAATTGAGGCAAAGTTTTCAGGACTTCAATGTCGATTTGTAGCGATAAAGTTAAATGTCGAGACATTGCTGTTTCTCATCGTCTTCAACATCACGTAGGCAGTCATGACATTCCATTGATACTTTGCCTTTTGAAAATGAATTGATATTGTCAAGAACATTATGAGTTGTTATGATCTTCAGGATTGTTGTGAATAGTCGTGACATTGCTGCTTGACATTTTTCTTGGCTTTATGTCGCGACAATTTTTTTTGTTTGTCTTGACAACTTTTAGTTGTTTCTTTAGAGACTTTTTTTGTAATTGTAGCAACAACATTTACAAGGTCGCAACAACTCTTCTTGTTGTGCACTGAAGAAAATTCGAGAAATTGTTGCGACATAAGAAAATTTGTCACGACAAAAATGAGTCACTAGATAATCTTCAAAGATGTCTTAACTTTGTCATGACATTTTTGATTGACATTCCTCTTGGGTAAATTTCGCAACAAAAATTTGAATGTCGCGATAAATTTATGTTGTTTTTCCAGGACTCTTGCCAATTGTTGTCGCGAAAAAATGTTGAGATGTCGCGACATTCTCCGCTATCGCTTCAGTTATTTCAGCATCTTTGTTGCTCTTTTGCTTTTGACAATAATTTCTACAAACAAGAATTTGCAAGATTCCATAATTTTGCAATAAAAATAAGCATTGGGCAAGCCTCATTATGCAAGAGAAAATGGACTTAATTGTAATGGTTTTACTCATCAATTATGTTCTAGTTTTTACCACTCGATAGACATCGGGTGAAGCAAACAAGAGGACCGTGGTCCTTTGACAATCATCAACTCATCACACATCAACTAAGCCCTGGAGAACTTCCAACAGAGATCCCCACTCCATAAATTTGATTTGGGTGCAGCATTTATGATACTTCGTGGGCTTATGTCTATAGGGCAAAGGCATTGAGACTTTACTGAAGATTTGTAGAATATGAGTCCACGACCAACTCAAGCCTATGGAGCCCCTACATGAGAATTTGAGTCCTACTGGATGTGCGACAACCACGTAAGAGGTGGAAGCGGATTAGAGGAGGCAGAGGCACTGTCTCCAGGCTATCAACATGAGTGCCTTCATACCATGCATGTCAGCCACTTGAGAGGTTTTGTGACAAGCTTTTTATGATGGGAGAAGAGGGGGCCAAGAGTGAATGGGATCGGAGCTTTGAGCTCCAACGAGAAAGATCTTAAACCGAGGGCAGGAACCGTATGGATTCTGGGAGTAGATTTACGTATAGATAATCGGTGATATGGCAAGGACGAGTATCTAAATACTCATTTTATCCCATGTTTTTCTTAGTTATCGAATATTTGCTATAATTAGCTTGTTTTAGGAAGTAGATATTTACGATTGTATTTTAGGAAGCAGATTAGGTGGTAATATGTTTCACCTTATTTAGGTTATTTAGGTTATTCTGATGAATCATCCGATCAAGAAGATTGGTGGACAGTTAACTCCATGTTGGTTTCATGGATATTGTACACAATTAAACCTACTATGCGATAAACCATAACATAAATGGAGATTGCTAAGGAACTTGGGGACGACATCAAGGAGAGATTTTTAGTAGTAAACATATCATGGATTCACCAACTCAAAGCTGAGTTGGCAGAATGTAAACAATGAGGCTTCATTATAATAAACTGCTACGGGAGGTTGAAGATGATATGGGAAGAACTAGGAAACTATGAATAGAACTTGACGTGTCAATGTAGAGGATTTAGATGCCATGTTGGTGCAGACCTGACATGAGTACAAAGAAGACCAAATTCATTAGTTCTCACGGGTTGGGATGACTCGACTTACTGAATGGTACACTCTAATATTCTGGCATCAACCATTGCCAACTTTGAATCGAGCATATGTTATGATTGTTCAAGAGGAGTGTGTTTGCAACATAACTCATGGGAAAGAACAGAGGGGTGAGGCAATGGCTTTTGTTGTTCAAATAGGACAAATCTCAAAAGGGCGATACGAAAATATGGATAAAGTCAAGTATGCTTTTAATCAGTAATAAGTTCCACATAATTCAAAATCATGTTTTCAACTAATTGGATATCTAGATTGGTGGGAGACAAATTAACTTCGAGGAAATGGACGAGGGGTTGGTCGTGGACAAGGAGGAATAAGACAACTCAGTGGATCAGGTGGAAAGGGACGTGGTGGACCTATTCGAGCCAATTCAGCATTTGTATTAACACAAGAGAGCACGACTCAAAGATAAGTTGTTGAGGCAGATAGAACCAGAATTAGCAGATTAAGTAGTGAACAATGGAGTTTGTTACTTAATATGTTGAACTCACAAAAAGACAGCAACCAAGGAAGACTAAATGGTACGTATAAAGTAGTGGAATGGATAATTGACATCGTAGCCAATAATCATGTGACAAGAAGTATGGAGTTGATGAGCGACGTGAATGAAGTCCTTGCATGCCTAGTTAGATTGCCCGATGGGAAGGAGGCAGTAGTAGAAAAAGAAGGAACTGTGGTGTTGAATGAACATTTGAAATTAAATAATGTTTTATATGTGCCTAATTTGAAGTGTAACTTAACTCAAAGGTCACACCGTCAAGAGTCGACTACATAATCTAGTTCACTAATAAATTTTGTGTTATATAGGACCGCAATATGAGGAAGCTGATTGGAGCGGGTGAGTTGCATGAGGGGCTCTACTACTTTCAAGGCAAAATCTTTGCTAAAGCTATGAAGACAACAAGGAAGGATACAATTGAACTTTGGCATCAAAGGTTGGGACATCCTTTTAACAAAGTTATCGAGTTGTTGCCAGTCATTGATACAAATAGTAATAAGTGTACCGAGAGTTGTGAGGTTTGTTTTCGAACAAAAGAAAGTCGAGGAGAATTTATGACTAGTGGTAATAAAGCATATCATGTTTTTGAAATGATCCATTGTGACTTATGGGGTCCCTATAAAACTCATTCTTTACGTGGTGCACACATTATTTGAATATTGTCGATGATCATTCTGTGAGGTGTGCGTTTATTGTTGAAGGATAAATCATGGGTCAGCACTTAAAAATTTCTTTGCTTTAATACGTAGACAATTCAATGGAGTTGTGAAAATAGTACATAGTGATAATGGAACTGAATTTACTTGTCTAGACAATTATTTTGTTGAAAATGGCATAATACATCAACCCCACAAAGATCATGGCTAACACAGAGAAGAAGAACATTTATATCTGCTAACATGAAATGCATCTGATTCTCAATATGTTCATTCATTGAGATTTGTGATAATCATTATTTGATTAACACTTCTATTTAAAGAAAATATTTATTCATATAATCATCAATAAAAGGATCTGGGTCTTTGATACTCGCCCATGGTCAACCAAAAAATGGCATATTTGTGAAGATGATTTTCCTACAAAGCCAAAATGCCGCAAAGAAGATAGAGAAAACAATGCACGGATGACTGTATCAAGAGGAAGTTATGATTTGATTTGTTGATTAAGAACAAGATAATGAAGTCGATTGCGAATCTGTGATAATGAGGAATTCGTTGAGGAGTTTACTTGATGTAGTATGGGGAACGACACTTCAACAACTAGCAAAGTGACATTTTGCTAATGCGGTCATGCAGCCGATAAGAGTCAATACACATCATGTAGATTACGTGGTTACACATGGTGCAAAAATTAAGCCCTCACAAACCCACACGTCTTATACATTCCTCGTGCAGTCCCTATCCCATAACTCATTATGTGAACTATGATACATTTATCAGAATATCGTGCTTTCGCGCCCATTACTACAGGTGTTGAGCCTAATTCTTTCGCGAACCCATGAAAAATGATCAATGGAAAGATGCGAAGAAGAGAGAGATACAGGCATTAGAAGAAAATAAAACTTGACCGCTGAAAGCCATTACCCACGTGAAACAGGCTAATGGCAATGGGTGTACAAAATCAAATATAATGCAGATGAAACAATTGAGCGCTACAAGGCTTGTTTGGTGATCCTCGTGGAATGCTGTGTCAAGGAATTGATTATACCAAAACCTTTTGCACCAAGAGCAAGATGGTGACAATTCGCATTTTCTATAAAGAGTTAGGCTAAAAAATTGGAACTACATCAAATGGATGTGCATAATGCATTTTTACACTGACTTTAGAGTGGTTAAGCGCACATGCATATGCCTCTCGCTTTTATTCTAACAAACTGGGGTGGATGGTGTGTTGCTTGAAAATTCTTGTATGGTTTACGACAAGCACCTCGTTAATGGTTTGCAAAATTGGTTAATGCATTAAAGGGTTTTGGTTTTAGACAATCATATTTTGATGACTCTCTTTTCACATTGCTTTGAGGGGAGGTACAAATTAATGTCCTTGTCTATGTTGATGACCTCATAGTCTCTGGAAATGATCATGTAACCATTCAAATCTTCAAGGAATATTTGAGCAATTATTTTCACATGAAGGGCTTAGGAGTGTTGAAATACTTTCTAGGAATTGAGGTTGGTCATAATTCTTCATATTTGTCAACGTAAATATGCTTTGGATATTATTTCTAAAGTTTGGCCTCTGAGCTAAGCTCGTGGGCTTCCACTAACAAAATCATAATTTGGCATTAGCTGAAGGAGTTCTTTTATCTAATCCGAAGAAATATCGATGTTTGGTGGGCTGACTTATCTATCTTTATGGTTACTCATCTTGAGTTATCTTACAGTGTACATGTGTTGGCTCAATTCATACAACAACCACGGGAAGAGCATTGGCAGGATGCCCTACGAGTTGTTAGTTTTCTCAAAGGAAATCTAGAACAAGGCATTATGTTACAATAGAAGAACGATTTGCAACTATATGCTTGGTGTGGTTCAGATTAGGCAGGCTGTCCTCTCACTCGGCGTTCTTTAACTGGTTATATATTCATCTTAGTAGTTCACCAATTTCTTGGAAGACTAAAAAATAACATACCATTTCACGTTTTTTAGTTGAAGCAGAGTATCGATCTATGGCTATGACTGCTTGTGAATTAAAATGGTTAAAGGAATTTCTGCACTCAAGGAACATTCGTGATCCACAAAATGTATTATGACAGCCAAGCAAACAGGTATCGGGCCGCTTAATCCGGCAGCCTTCATGAACGAATCCAAGCATATCAAAATATACCTACTTTGTTCGTAATGAAGTGTAGCGCTCGTGTCATTCCAATTTCATGTTTGTTTCAGACCGTTCACAACCTCGCCGATATCTTTACTAAGGCATCGTCGCAAACACTTCGAGTCTTTTTTCAAAGAAGTCAGCATTTTAATTTGCATGCTCCAACTCGAGAGGGGTATTGAACATTTGTTGTAATTAGCTTTGTCAAGTAGATATTTACTACTGTATTTTAAAGTAGATTAGGTGGTAATCGTTTTACCTATTTAGTTCTTGCTTTATTTGTCGCTATATTTTAGTTTCTTGCTCTTAGGCTTCAGACAAACATATAGGTGGCGATCCTACTACTAATAAAGGTTTTTGATCAACATATTCACATAGGTTTAGTAATGTGATGAGATAGAAACAGCAAGACATATTTATCATTCACTTATGGGATAATATTTACTGGATGAACGAAGAGTGTCGATGTTGTCACTGACATCATAGTGATCTTTGTTCAGATGTCCCTCATGGATCCCAGATAGATAGATACATTTAACTGTATTTTCAGACACCAAGATCATGATTTAGAGTCCCACGAGTAAGATATGATCGTTTATGAAAGGATCTAATTTTCGGATTTAGCGTGAGTTACTCATGCTTTACAACGTGAGTCCACTCACACTACGGTGTGGTTATGCTTGACTCATTCCAGTAGCTCCCATTTTTTGCCACGTTGCAGCGTCAGATCCATCACACTATTGCATGGATTTCGGGGCCCGAAAAGTTGTTGAAGGCAAAGAACAATTTAGGGCATTTGGGAGAGAGAGTTCGTGGAGTCAAAGAAGGGGTTTTCTTGGATACAAAGAGAGAATCCCTAGGGTTTCTAAACCCTAGGGCACAACTCTTTTTAGGGGAAGGAAGAAGATAGAGGAAGGAGAAGAAGAGGAAGATTTGAAGAGGAGATTAGGCATTTCATCTTCCATATAGGCTATTTATTCTCCTTTTTATGTTTTCTCTATTTTCTTGGGTTGTATTTCTCCTCTACATGTGCTAATCTCATTTACTAGGGTTTTTGATGTAGTATGACAATGAACTATGGTGTTGTGCTTTAATTTGTAAATCTTTGAACCTTGAATCTCATTATATTAAATGTTCTATTCTAGTCTTCATGTTTGTTGATGATTGAGACTTCATTAACATGATTGCGGGTTTAATTTGAAGTTGAGAAACAATAATTAGTTAGACTCAAGAATGGATGTCGTTTCACCATATATGAGATACTTGTGGGTTAAGATGTGGTCTACGGATTTCAATTGCTTAATGCATCCTTGGTTATGATGGTTTGAGGTAGAGATACAGTATAACATTTTCCAAGGGTAGATTGTTATTACTTGAGAAAGAAGCTTAGGTGAAATTTGCCATTAGGTGAAATTTGCCATTAATATATGACTTAGACTTCATTAGGAACAAGCAGATCCTCACCATAGGAATTTGTTAGATGAAATCAAAACCTTAGGTTTTCTTGTAATTACAATTTCTCTTTGCATATTAGAGACTTTAGTTTAGGATTTCTTTAGTTTAGTTCGTTTTCCATTTCAACTTCACCTTTGTGTCAATCCAAATAAAGTTAGGACTATTCTAATTTCGGTACGTAGTTACCTAATCCTCATGGGAGGATACTCATACTTCCATTTTATTACTTGAGGTGACTCTTGCACTTGCGCACATAGGCGTACACATTTTACGTAGCACACATCGAGCCTATCACAAGCAACAATCTAGCTTGATAACAACTCTATCCTCCCATTTGAAAGAATTATCTATGATGCCCCAAAACCCGGGGGTCCCGTTGACCAACCGTCAACCTGAGGAATACCTATGGGTATTGCATATCTTGATACCAAACTATCGTGTCTCATTCACCGAGACTCATTTATGAGTAAAAGTAGCCCTACTAGGCCCTTTCAACCATACTCAAAATATTACCCAAGACTATGTCACAATAGTCCTTAAGAGTTTATTACAACACTCTTATACAAAATCATTTATTAACACTATTTTGTTCTAATATATTTTACAAAATGAATATCAAGGCCACATGTCAACCTTCTTCATAATCACGGCCTCGTTTGAGCGCCGTTCACCGGTGTCGACCCTGTACCTGAAAGGGTTGTCCCATGAAGGATGAGCCATGCCCAGTAGAGAAAACCTCCTACAAGGGCTACTCCCCACCTAAGTGCACATGCAATGTCCACTCACCATTTCACAATCACATTCCAACAAGAACATGCCAATTCTATATGGAATCCTACATACCATGCCATGAAATGAGATGCGACTCATCATGTACCATGTGCCCGAGTCCTCACCGACTCCCTCACACAATGCCTAAGCCTATGTGTGAAAACCGCTTGTTCCGATGACATCCACGATCATTTTCAAACAAATTTCATTTGTTTATGTCCAAAAGCTTGATGATACTCACAATGGTCATTTATATTCACAACCTACGCCAGGTAGCGGATTTGGTGTCTCACCGCGGGCTTCGCAAACCCAAACACTTTTACGGCCTTTCACCGCTGGGGCCTATGTCTGACCATAATTGGCGGGCTTTTCACCCGAGGGAGGATCTATCCCTTCTTGTTGATACCCGACACATATTTTCTTTACCATTTTAAACAATTGTGCGACTCTGTTGGACATTGTCCCATTTATTGAGCCCACCCAATCAAACACCAAATGCAGTGTTGATTTATTAACCATGCACTCACACCCATTTAATGCGATGTCCTCGTGCATATGCAATGCAATATGCCATTGCCTATTTGTACCATGTCACATATATGACGAATGCTATATGGACAATTTTATTAAACATGCATATCACCAATGCATCTTAGGCAATATATCAAACATTCATATAATTTCCTATTATTAATTCATTCATGTCAATATATCACACAAGCATATATCAACATCATAGTACAAATCATTACTTTAGTCAAGTAATGAAGCACTTTTATCCTCTAAAGCAAATTACTTGCACATAACATGTCCACAAAATAGCCTACAACATACCATGTTTACACATACAATTCATCACATGTCAATATATTAATACACATATCAACATTTTATCAAACAAGCATATCATGCCATGCAATTAGTACACACTACAAGAAAAATATGTTATAGCAGCATATTTTTAGTAGGGGTCATTTAAATTCATAACTAAAAATACATATAGCCGCTTTTATTGAATCCATGCGACGAAAGGAAGTTCATCCTAACCTTTAGGCGTTAAATTAATCGCCCTTACTATATAAACTCTGTAGTCGCTAGAACATATTATCGCGGCTATATAATGGTCCAATGAACACATTAATTTTAAACCTCGCTACACAGACCCATTAATCTTAAACCGCCTCCGCCCCACGCCCTCTCCCTGGGCCTACCCTTACCTCCTATGGTTTTCTCTCTCCTCAATGAGCACTGGACTTCCTTCGATTGAAACACTCTCTTGGCTTGATTCAGTGCGAATCTGGCTTCGATGCTCAAAGTTTTCCAAATCTAGCTTTCGCCTCTCATATTTACTTTAGAAATCGCTATATTCACCTCTCCTCCGTAGTCCTAATCCTCATTTTCTTCACTATAGGGTTTCGCTCACCGTAGAGCATCAATGTACAATGACAAGACCCGGTGAGGAAGATACCCAATGTCATGTCAACATCGAATACTTGATCATAAAGCGGTTAGGTTTTCCCTTTTGTTCATTGTCAGATAAGCCATCATGCGTGGATTTCGTCTGAAACTTGATCAAGGGTCACGGCCTTCCTCCGCTTTGCCGTGTCACGCCGGGCCGGGCGTTGAATATCCCATCCTCGAGCAGGTCTTTGAGAGAGTTTCTAAAGTACTCTGCTCCACAACGCTGTGATCGTCACAATGGATTTCGATTCTCGAGTGTTCTACAACGGCGAGAAAGATCGTATCGTAGCCCTTGGTCAATCTCACCACATCTTCAACGAATTCAATTCTCTCGGCCGTAACGTCTTCGATCTTCACTTCATAGATTCTACAAACAAAGCTCTTCGCTTCACTCTTTGTTTGAATTTTTTGCTCTTAAGTGGATTTTTTTGAAGATGAGAATACAAAAAGATCTTATAGTGAACTTAGAATGATCGTGGATGCAATGAGTTTCAGGGTTTGGCGATTTGGTTTGAATGTTAGGGTTTTTTTGTTGTCGGAGGTTTGTGAACTTTAAAAATAAAAAAATCTCGTTGAATTGAGGTTGATACAATAGTTTGAGGACCTGGTGGATGTGAATTTTAGTAATTGTTTGGAAATCAAAGCAAAATGAAACGTAAGATCTGTGGATTGCATGTTCTTTTTATTTTCCTTAATTTTCTCGGCTAGTTCTGTGTAATTTGGAAATAATCCGAAAGAAGAAGGAAAGAGTAGGAATTCTCTTGCCTTATGTTTTTTTGGAAAATATAAGTGAAAATGAGATGAAATGAAAATTGTTTTTAAAATTATCGATTTTCAAATTCTTCGCTTAAGAAAGGAAGGATGAAAGGAAAATTCTAATTGAAATCAAATTTGTTTTTGTTTATTGTCTCTTTTTCGCCCTTTCGCTATGTCATCCATGATCTAGGTTAAGAAGAAATATCACCGGGTTTAGAACATTTATATGTTTATTTGGCTACTTCACAGGATTCATCAACACGCATGTTCACACTTCATCCACACCCCAATTCCCAGGAGAAAGAGTTGTTTCGCTTTGCAAATCATTTCCCCATTTGCAAATCACTTACCCCATGTCCATCACTTTGGTTAGACTGCAACATTTCTAGTGGTGTTTCATCGAGAGAAAGTGTTATCTTACAGATAATGTATAAAGAGATAATATGAACATGGAACCAACATTGGCATGTACTAAGTTAAAACAATTTTTCCTTTTTTTCTCGTTTCAAAAATAAAATTTTTCCTTTTTTATTATTTTTCATTAATTTTTAGAAAGTAGTAGAAAAATATTACTTTATTTTCCGTAACATTTTCTTTAATTTTTTCATTCATATTTTCCATGTCATCACATGCTATTGATTCGACGGATAGGGAGTGCTTCTAAGGAACTACATGGATGCTCAATACTATGGGGAAATTGGCATTGGAACACCACCCTTAACTTCACCGGTTGTATTTGATAATGGCGCTCCAATCTTTAGGTGCCCTACCAAATGTCATTTCGTTGAGTTCTACTTAATTTCAAATTCAATATAGCCAATTCGCTTATACTTTCCTTAATACATAATTGATTAATTCATTCAACTTTGTACAGATTGCCTGCCTTTTCCATTCCAAGTACAACTCTAGTTCATCAAGAACATACGTGTCGACCGGGTAATCTATCACCCTTAGATTTTTCCACAGATATGTGCTCGGTCTCAGATAATAATTACGCCTAACTTTCATGAATCCAGAAAGAATGTGAAATACATTACGGGTCGTGATCACTTTCTAGTGTCTTCTCGTGAAAGAAAAATACAAGTCAGGGAGTTCATTTTATAAAGACTGGCTGGTTCTTATTCTTATGTGTTCGTGTTTCATTTCAACTCGATTCTCGCCTGGCTGATACATTGACGGGTCATGACTGTACTATGTTCCGTGTTTTTATCAGGCCACGTGAGAGGCAAGTTTGGTTTTGCATGGGGAAAGTTTTTGATGGGATTCGGGCTTGGTTTTGATGGAATTGTCGTTTGAAATGCCACACCGCTTTGGTATGTCTCTCCAAAATCATTATTTTCTTTCGGCGCTCTTGCTCGTGGATCGAGAGGGCTCATGTCGGGGTTTCCATCCTATAGTTCTTGGTTCACCGTTTTTACGGTTCAAATTCGGGTGTACTCCACTTTTACAATAAGTATTAAGATATTTTGACACTAGTTCATCTATTATAGGTTCATAACTCCACCAACCAAGATAGAAATCATGGGCTCTTTTCGGGTTGTTATGGTATGTTTTGTTTGCTTTCTGCCGTAGGAACAAACCAATAGCAAAGACATTTGTCCCTACGAATCCATTTGTTTCTCCCGTAGCACCACAAAGATGTTAATAATCGGCCAAATATCTTTGATGTTTCTCATGTAATGAATGAATGCCAAACGTAAAAGTGAAGGTTGAGATTGCAAATTTTATCTTAAGTATTGATTTCAAAGAACCGAATGTTGATGAACACTCTTATCGCTGAATGCAATATGGTGGACAGAGATGCATACATTCATTCACCGATTTTGAGAGTTGAGGACAGCCTCTAAAGACGTATCGATCACTCGTTTGAAAAGGAAAATACATATTAATTAGAACAGGTACAGTAGATATGTTTGGTGTTCTCTAAAAATTGTTCTTGTTATCCGAATTTAGTGTTTTTTGTGTTTTTCAGAACAAAAAAGCTGGAACCAAACGTGTTGTGTTTTTCTTGTTATCTTTGTTTTTTAGAACAAAAAACAGTTTTCAAACACTTTAAACAAACGGATCCTAAATTTCCATCTTCCAGATATTTTAGGAGATATTGGGAAATAGCCTTACTTGTTGGGATGTAGGTCCAGGAGACTGAAATTAATGTCTTCAAGTGATCAAGAAGAGAGTCCCCACTCAAGTGTGTCTAAGTGAGAGAGTGAGGGGTCACGGTCGCATTCCCCATCGGGTGTAAAATAAAAGCCATAGTGGGAAGCTACTGATAAGGAGGCAAAAAAATAAAAATAAAAATGTAAAGAAAATGAGCTAGAAAGACAACATAATTCTAGACCATCATGCTTCTCACATGGCTAACCCTTTTCAGCAACTAACCCATTCCCCCAGCTTTTAGCTTATGTTGCCTTTTGTCCCCTTACCTAAATCTCCAGTAGCTAGAAAGAGGAGGTACCCTTTTGTTTTGGTTTTTTCCCGATATATATATCTTCCTTTTAATTGTTTCTATATTGCGATAGCCTTAGATGTAATGGGATAGAAACAAAAGAGAAATTCTATTCTATAGATTATAGTTATTGCAAAAGGAGAAAAGTACATCCATATCATTCTCATAATATTATTTCTTTTTTCTCTTGGCATTTTTGTGTTGCAAAATCTTGTGTCCATGAGTAAATGTTACACAAGCACATGGTTACTGCTTTAGGGATTGAGAGGGCTCTAGCTGTGGTTTTGCTCGATTTCGTAATATATGCAAATGGTAGCAATGTGACACTTGATTTAAGCCCTCCCTCTTATCTACCATTACTCATGATGAAATGCTTAAGACACGTAAAAGGAAAAGGTGAAAGAAAGATAGACATTAGATAATATTAAAAAGGAAGGTATTGCTTCATCCCTTCTTATAATTACCATTTCAGCTTCCAATCATATTTTTTCCATGTAATCGGGATATTGTATATGGTCGCTATGATCGAGACTCTCTTCATCACGTAGGTTTCAGATTACATTAAATAATCATTATCCGATTATTCCCTTGCCATAGCATTCCACCAACCTAAACATACATTCTACTTTGTTACTAAGAATTTGGTGTCTTGGTATCACGACTCAAGCATGTTTCATAAAATTAATTATAAACATTAAAAGCTAATACCACGTGTAAGTTATTGTAAAACTTGTTTTGAATCATTTAGATAAAAATCAAGGACGGCACTTCCTTTGTTTTCCATAGCTGTTAGTTGTGTCTATGAACCATTCTCATGGTCAGGGTTAACTACAAACCACAGCTATAAATCATCTTTATGGCTCCGTCAACCATAATCCATGGCTATAACCATCCTGGCGGTCGGGTCAACCACATAAATCACATGGAGTAAACCATCCCTATGGTCGGGTCAACTCACAACCACTTGGCTAGAAACCACCTTATGGCCGGGGTCAACCACAAACCGTGGCTAAAACTACCATATGGCCGGGTCAACCAAACCTCATTAAAAACTATCATATGGCCAGGGTCAATCACAAACCGCGGCTATAAACCATACCTATGGTCGGGGTCAACCACAAATCGTGGCTATAAACTATGCCAAATTATTAAATAATGGAAGAGCCTATAGCCACGGTTTATGAAGTGACCGCATCTATTGGATTTCTCCACACCACCTATAGCCATGCCATGTCATAAGAAACTTTATCTCAGAGCTATATTTTATAAATTTGCGATTATATACTCACTTTTAGTCGTGATTGATGGCCGCGCGCTTAAAGGCTTATTTCCTAGTGACACTCGTGTTCCGATCAAAATTTCAATGATGATGTGAGCACCAAATGTATCATTGGCATATGCTGAATAGATTATGCACTAAAGAGCTTTTCTTACAGTCCAAGAACACGTGAACTCCAGTTCGCAGACGAAAAAGATATGGTCGTCCTAAGTCGGAGGCTAAGCCAGAGCCACACTATCGCGCCAATCCAGTCGCAATGTAATGCTCGAGGGTTTGGTAAGCATTTTAACCCCAGGAATGCAATTTTTCAACCCAAATTCGCCTCGAAGCAACCTTTAAACGGTTATAACCCGTCCCATGCCATTAACATGGCACAACACCTGCCCAAAATTCAAATTTCAAAATAATAGCCCCAGGCTAGAAGTAAACCAAAGCAGGAAGAATCCTTACTTCAAGGGGTAGCCCTCGTCGAATCTCAGACTTTACTCCTCGTCCAATGAGTTCCAACTCCGCCGGACGCTAATGAACCTGAGGGAAGAAACCACTCTACTCCTTCCTTTCTCTTTCTTTTCCTTCCTTTATTTTCTTTCTTTCTCTCTCTTTCTTTTCTCCTTCCCTTTCTCTCATTTCCTCCCCTGCCTTCTTTTTCCTTTCCTCCGGTTGCCCCCTCCTACGAACTAGTTGTGAACTCCTTTGCAGTAGCACTTCCATGGTCCATGGCTGTGGACACATGCATTTGTTGCATGCCATGTGTCACACTTGCATTCACTACGATGCTTTTTTGCGGACACATGGCTTGCCATGTATCACCCGACAATCTATCATTTAAAAACGCGCGGTTTCTCACCGTCTCAAAATTCAACAAAATTCGTTTGGGCAACTAAATTTCACGTGACAAACCCAACGATGAGGTCTGTTTCATCATCCAAGATCTAGAAAACTTTCAGGTTTTCAACCTGTATTGTAGCAGCAAGTTCACTGTGTTTGCCCCATTTTTTTTGGAAAAACTCAAATTTACCCGGGTTTTACATTCTAACCGAAGTCATAGTGAGAATATTTGTTAGAGGCTTAGAGCAAGGTAGGTAGTTACATGCGAGGCCCACAAGGAGCAAGTCCAATAACCAACGTTACCATCCCTAGCCTAGATTGCATGCATGCATGCAATCAATCAAGATACAACTCTACAAGGTAACAACCTAGACCCACTAGATGAAAGTTTGGCTATGAATGACGACAAGAAAAGGAAAAGAACAGACCTCCCCACTTCCACCACCACAACTCTCATGGCTATAGATTCGGGAGACCAGTTGCATGCACCCATTCCCACCCTCATCGCCAACAGTTTTGAGGAGATGGTAGGTCTTGATTACCAGGCCTGGCAACAACTATGATTGGCCTTAGTTGGAACTGTCGAGGGGTTGGCAACCCTCGAAAAGTTCGAATGTTATGCGAGTTAAATAAGACTCGCAAGCCAGACTTCATATTCCTCTTAGAAAACCTAGCGAACTCCACATTTATAGAGAGGATCAAACTAAAATTGGGATTTGAAGGAGCAGTTACAATGAACTGCATAGGCTGAGGGGGGAGGTTTAGCATTCTTATGGAAGGAGGCGCATAGGATATCTCTCCTCGGTTACTCGCAAAACCACATTGATATGGCGGTGATGGAGAATAATGAGCAGCAACGGACAGGCTTCTGTGGTCTACTTGATAGAAGGCAAAGAACTATATCCTGGAACCTCTTCCAAACTCTGAGCACCATCTCCAACCTTTCGTGGTGCTGCCTTGAAGACTTCAATGACATACGTAGCAATGAAGAGAAGAGGGAAAGGCTTCCTCACCCACCACAGCTTATAAGGGGCTTTTGTGAAGCCCTCTCTGATTGTCAATTACAAGACATCCCGCTTCAGGGATACCTGTTTACGTGGGAGGGAGGCCGAGGAACATCTAGCTGGGTGGAGGAAAGACTCAATCGAGCAGTAGCTAATGTATGATGGTTCGACTGTTTTCCCACCTCAAAGTTGATCAACCTAGTTGCTATGGGTTTGGATCACTCCCCGATTGAGCTTCAAAAGGAACAAAAGCAAACTATCCGATGCAAGCAATGATTTAAATTCGAAAATGGATGGTTGAAGGAGTCTCTCGAGTCGCTAGTAAAAGATGCATGGACCGTAGGACATCTCCCTCTTTAGGAGAAATTTCAACTATGTTCAACCAAACTCTAAAGTTGGGGCTGACACCATACATGTCAGTTTAAAAGCAAGATCAGTTACCATAAATATATGATTGGTGTTTACAGGGCGAAAACCACGGCTAGGGCTGCTCAAGAGCTTAGCACACACAACTAAGCATTGTCCAAAAGCCTCCATCAGGAAGAAATTTTCTGGAAGCAGAGAGCTAAGAACCATTGATTAAGAGAAAGGGACTTGAATACCAGATATCACCATGCCATGGCTATTGCGAGGAGGAGGGTAAAAAAAATTACACAACTCAAGGATGAGGCAGGAGTTTGGGTATCAAATCAGGTTGCCTTATGCCAAACAGCGACATCCTATTTCAACAATGTTTTTGAGGAAGGGGACGGCTATAGTCAACCAAGGTTGCACCACATGAATAGAATAGTAATAGATACCCAAAATGCCGATCTGGTGAGACCTTTTTCCTTTGATAAATTTTATTGAAGCAGTCCACCAAATGCATCCGGATAAGTTGCTAGGGAGATGGTTTAACCTTGTTTTCTTTAAGAAAATTTTCCCTTTATTGGTAAGGATATTTTTCAGACGTGCGTGACATGGCTTAATAGGGAGAAGATCTCACAGGCACTCAATGAGACCATCTCCACACTGATACCGACAACAACCAGCCTTGCTACAATGGCTGACTTCCGACCCATAACTCTATGTAATGTTTTGTACAGAATCATCTCAAAAGTCTTGGCCAACAGAATCAAAGTCATCCTTTCGCACATAATCAGTGAAGCACAACCAGCCTTCGTCCTTGGGAGATCCATTACAATCAATGTTATAGTTTCTTTCGAACTCATCCATCATATGAAAGGTAAGAGCCGGGGTAATTGCGGTGATGTCGCCTTTAAAATAGACATTAGCAAGGCATATGATAGGATCCAATGGCCTATTTGTGGCTTGCGATGGTGAAGTTGGGGTTAGCATTCACATGGGATTAGGTAGATTTAAGTAATCAGACAGCACGGTCACATATAGAATCTCAGTAAATGGAGAACTTGTATGCCCTATCACGCCTAGTAGGTGTATCAAATAAGAAGATCCACTATCACCTTATCTGTTCATCTTGTGTGCCGAGGGCCTTTCATCATGTTTATTTCAAGCGGAGCGCCAGGGGACCATCCATGGATGCAAGATATGTAGAGGAGCTCCAAGAATATTCCATCTCCTATTTGCAGATGGCAAATTTCTCTTCTTTAAAGCGATTGGAATAGAGGCACGAGCTATGCATGAAATTCTAACCCGTCTTTGAGAGAGATTCGGGCCAGGCAATCAACTGCCATAAATCAAGTATTTTTTCAATAATATGGTTCCATACGAGGTGAGAGAGGATATTTCAAGAATGTTTGGTGTGTTGAAGCCCCTTGACACTGGAAAATACCTTGGGCTTCCTTCCTTGGTTGGGAAAAATAAGAGACAAGTCTTCGAGTTCTTGAGAGATAGACTGCGGAAGAGAATACAAGGGTGGTAGGGTAAATTGCTTTCCCAAGCGGGTAAAGAAATCATGGTTAAAGTTGTTGGGCAAGCCTTTCCATCGTATTACATGAGCACCTTTATGCTCCCAAAAACACTATGTGATGAATTGAAAAAAACTCTGAATACATTATGGTGGGGGCCAAATTCGGATAGGAAACGGAAGATTAATTGGTTTAGATGGGAGAAATTATGTAGATGGAAGGAGGAAGGTGGGAAGGGCTTTAAGAGTATGTCTGAGTTCATCCTAGCCTTGTTAACCAAACAGGGGTGGAGGTTAATATCCAATTCGTCCTCTCTGGTGGCTAGACTCCTCAAAGCTCGTTACTATCATTTTAACTCTTTCCTTTCAACAAGCCTAGGGTACCAGCCAAGCATTATATGAAGAGGAATATGGATTGCTCGACCAATTTTAGAGAAGGGATGCAGATGGAAAATAGGGGATGACAAAAGCATTCAGGTTTGGGATGATCCATGGATCAGGGGCATAGGCAACTTTAGACCAACGTCTACTAGAAACACAACTTACAACCGAGGGTATGTGACCTATGGGAACTCGGCAACAAGTCATGGAATATGACCCTCCTTAGAGAAATCTGCAACGACAACGACATCTGAGAAATAATCAACATTCCACTTAGTGTGAGGCATGGACCAGATACATGGATTTGACACTATGATAAGAAGGAAGTCTACTTTGTGAAGTCTGGGTATTGCCTAAGGAGAACCATGGGAGAACATGTGGGATATACAACTTCACCTAAGGCATGGAATAATCTATGGCAGATTGAGGCACCCTCGAAAATTAAACAGTTCCTGTGGAGGGTGTGCGTGGACTGTCTCCCATAAGGCAAGCACTCCACACTAGGGGCCTCTATCTTCTAGTCTCATGTCATCTAAGTGGCCATGTGCAAGAGGACTCAACCCACGTCTTTCGTACATGCTCGTATGCTTTGGATTGCTGGATCAACGCGAGGATGGACCTGGGTGCATTAGATGACTCATCCTTCCCCGAATGGCTATTAGATAGAACAGAAGAGAAGAACGAAGAGGAGATGGGCCACATGGGTTTGATCATCTGGGGGAATTCGGAATTAGCAGAATTCCCAGCTTTGGAATAACAAAGGCCTACTGATACGCCTATCTACAATACATAGAAATTAGGCAAACACCTTCTTAAAGAAGTAATTTCGAGAGAAGGAAGAGGAAGAGAGAAAATGTAAAAGGAGAAAAGAACTTCTGATTTCTCTCGTGAATAATTCCTATAGAAATCTGTGTTAGTATACTTGTAGTGAATGAGCAGTGTGCCTAAGCACCACTCCATGGAATTGGTTACAACATAAAGATACCCTTCCCACTACAAAGAAAATAAAACAAAAATAAGACCAATTGGTTAAACGACATAGTCTTGCAACCATTTGGGAGGGTTCTTGTGTGTGCTGGGCCTCGTGGGCTCTTGTCAACATCTGGTTCACTTGGGTCCAATGACGTACTTAGCTGCTTTTCCATCGGGTTGGTGCTAGGTAAGGTAGGGATGTTCATCAAAACAGGCTGGGTTGTATCACTCCCCACTCCTTTAGAAAACACCTTATGCTCAAGGTGGTAATGAGGATACAGTTTGCAAAATTCATCAAAGAACTCCCATGTTGAATTTTCTAGTGGGCTGTCCTGCCATTGGACTAAGATTTGATGTGTTTCTTAGCCACGATGGAGTATTGTGCGAACATCACAACTAATAGCAGGAAGGGACAAAGGCTGGTTGTCCACCGAAGCTTGAGGATGTGGGCAAGGGGTGGAAATGCTGGTTCCATGGAATGGCTTGAGCATGAAGATATGAAATACCATATGAATTTTGGACTAAGGTGGGAGGGCCAAATGATATGCAGCCGGACCAACAGGCTTAGTAATCGAAAAGGGCCTATAGTAGCATTTGGCAAGTTTTTGGGGTAGCAGTTAGCAACATTGCTTTGGAGGTAAAGTTGGAGGCGAACCAAAACCATGTCACCCATTGTAAGTTCAAGTTCACGTCGATAAAGGTTAGCACGCTGTTGCATACGGTGTTGCACATTGCAGAGGTTGTCTTTCAAAGAATGTAACAAGGCATCTCGCTCCCGTAACAACTCATCAAGAGCTTGGATTGAAGTAGAGCTCCTAGTATAGACTAGAATTGCCTGGGCTGGGGATAAATCAATTCTCAAATTCCTCAACAATGGCCTCGGGAGTATGTCGGGTCACCTTGTTCATTAAATCTCAAATCCATTGAAATTCAGCGATGTATGAGACCATGAGTTTGGACATAGTACTCTGGGATGATATTCAAAGAGAAGGCCTAAATCATTTTCGAGTATCGACCAAGAAATCCTTCCAAGTAGTGAACATCTAGCTTGTCCATTTATACCAAACGACCATACTAATTTCCATAAGACATGATTCGGCTTCATGGTCTCGTGTGCTATGGAATCGTAAAAATTCGAAGCAAACACCAAATCACGTGATCTGATCATGAACTATGGAACTTCCATCTCCAACTAACGAAGAAATGGAGGTGATTCTAAACCACCCGTCCCTAAATTTGCGGGTATGGTGACTCAGGAACCGCAGTGTCCGGCATTCTAAAGATCCCTTAATGGGAAATGAAGGTTTTCCAAACTGAGTCCACGGCAATGTATCACAGGGTCACCGTGATAGACATTGTCACATTCACTTTGTTTTCAAAGAGATTCTGACGGCAAATGGTGAGATCGAATATGCCATAGATAGGTCAATGAAAGCACCAATTTGATACGCCTATCTACAATACACATAAATTAGGCGAATAAACACTCTTCAAGTGAGTGTTAACTCTTGAGGAGAAGAAGAGGAAGAGAGAAAATGTAAAAGGAGAAAAGAACTTTTGATTTCATTTATAAATGATTCCTACATAAATTCAGGTATTAATCTACCTACAACAACGAGCAAGTGTGCTCACACCACTCCATTGAGTTGGTTACAATAAAAAGATTCCCTTCCCACTACAAAGCATATAAAACAAAAATAAGACAAACTGGTTAAACGATATAGTCTCAACCATTCGTGAGGTTCCCCACAGGTGTTATGCCTCACTGCCTGTTAACATCCTGTCACTGGGCTCAAATGATGTGGCCAGGGGTTGCTTTTCCATTGAGTTGCGCTAGCAAGGTAGTGGATGTTCAATAAACAGTCATCAGATCACCTACCCCACAATACGCTGGTGTGACACCCAAAACCTGTGGGTCTTCATTGACCATCGCCAACCTGCAAATTCTACCCAGTCATTTCAAAGACCTAAATTGTTCACTACTAATTACTGTATATCAGTTACTTACACTATCTTATATGTCCCTTCACCTAGACCTATTCATTCATATTTAAATTGAAAATATGATAATAATGCACTTAACATACCCGTAAGAGTCCGTATCACGACTTACCATAATTTGCATATCCGAATTATATTACTAATAGTCCAAAAGAATTTGAATACCATTCTTGTATAAATACTTCATAGAACTAGTTTGTCCCAAGCACTTTTACAAGAGTTTATCACGCCACATGTCTACTTCTTCTTCATAATCACCTACTGCTCCGAGCGCCGTCTCACCTGTCGACTCTCAGACCGAAGGTCGGTTCTGGCTTAAGGGTAAGCCACACCGAAAGTAAAGAATAAATTCTCCTACAAGCGGCTACTTCCCAACTAAGTGCACATACAATGTTCATCTAACATTTCACACAATCATCCAGCTAAGAACATGCCAATTCTATATGGAATCCTACATGTTATGAAACATTTGACTCACCAGTCCTCACTTCAACTCCCTCACATAACAAACGACGCTGAGCTAAAAACTGCTATTTTGAATGACATCCAATGATCATTTTCAAAACAAATTTCATTTGTTTATAAACCAAAAAGCTTTTTGGATGACACATCACAATGAATATTTTACATTCAAAATCCATTTTATGTTCAAAATCATGCGCCTTTGTGTGGGTAGCGGATTTTTGGTGTCTCACCGCGATCTCCGCCAACCTAGACACTTTTACTGTCTTTCACCGCTAGGGACTATGTCTGCCTCATAATGGGTCGTTTCTACCCGAGGAGGATCTATCCTCTCTCACACTGGGCACATATTTTCTTCACAATTTTAATCAATCAGGTAACTCATTGATATCATTCCATTTACCGAGCCCACCTAATCAAACACCAAACACAAAGTGTCGACCACTAACCATGCACTCACACCCATTTAATGCGATGTCCCTGCAGCATATGCAATGTACGCCACGTATACCGTTCCATGTCCTCGCAAGTAACACCTGATATGGACCATACCAAAGACGTGAGATCACATCGCATTTCGACAATTGAGTAACACACGCTATAATTTCCAAACATCAACTTTAATATAATAAAGACATATATTAACAATCTATATGATTTCAACATTTCATCCTCAATGTTAGAGAAGTTAGAATTCACATATCAACATCCACGTAGATAACTAGCACCAAGTACGCTCAATCAAACGTGAGCAAAGACAACTCTGGCGATCAAGACCAATCAGGGCATACATGCGCACAAAACAGCTCTTCGCAATGTCATAACAAGCCACACAAACATCCTATCACTAAGCCAAGCAACAACATCGTGAAAATAACCACGCTGCACCAAACCGCCATACTCGTGCCACCAATGTGGCACATATCGCCCTAAACAATCGGAACTCGCACCCCATTCAAGCTACATTGATTAAAACAAGAAAAACGTAATTGCGGAGTCTACTCAAATCGTTCCCTACACAGGCTGCGAGACAACCAAACCATCCTTTAAGTGTTTGACTAAACCAATACCCAACAAGGCTAGATATTTTTACTCTACGCATCACCCTTACATGGCTGATGGGCAACTACACTACTGCATCTAATTCCCACAGCGCTCAACCGGTATCGGCCAATGGTCCCACACATAGCCACACGACCTCACATGGCTAACCATCCAACACGGCCAAAATGAATTTCGAAAGCGGAAACATAACTGTTGCTGGCTCTACACGACCAAATGGCCCCACACTCCGCCAGACGACGCCATTGCCACCCGTATGGCCCCACATGGCCAGACTAATCTCATGGTAGAAACATAACCACATGGCTCCCATGGCCAACCAACTAGTCCCATACGGCCAAACAACCCCAGAACTCAACAATAATCTACTCCTACATTATGACACTTAGGTAGAAATTAATCAGAGTAGGAAAAAATCCCTACCTCTGGAAAGTGAATGCTTTAACTTCGCCCGATTTAATTCGACTCGTCGGATGATAGAGGAAGAAGTCGCGATCTTTCCTTTCTCCATTTTTCTATCATTTTCTTCATTTTTTCTTTCCTCCATTTTCCTCCACTCGATCCCATTTTTATAGACGGAGAATCCACATGGCATGCACAGCCACGCTGGGCCGCCTATAAATTTGGCCACAAATTTATGCTCTTGATTTGAAATTGTGGAAAATCCACCATCCCGAAATTTAGCAATTTCTTCGTAACTAGATTTCGCGACTAATCTAAAGGTGTCAGTCTCGCTTCATCATCCGAGATCTAGAAAATTTCTAGGTTTTCAAATTTGTATTGTAGCGATGATTTACTGTTTTGCCATTTTTCAGGAAAATTTGATTTTTCTCGGGTTTTACATTCTTCCCTCCTTAAAAGAATTTCGTCCCGAAATTCACACACACATATACATACAATCACATGTATATGCTATAGTCATTTTATTATCAATTATCAGACAATCGCACTCGTCTCTTAATAAAACAAGATGATAATTGCACATCGTTCTTAGATTCCCATGTTGCCTCTTCCACTCCTTAGTGCTGCCTTAACACCTTAACTAGCCTCACGATTCAGGTCTCAAAACCCCATTCCAGCCTATCAATGATATGTACTAGCCTCCTCAAGGCTCCATCTCAGATTAACATTAAGCCCGCCCTACCCACTACATGAGCGGATCTAGAGTGGAACTCTCCGAGAGCGTGGAGACATGGAACACTATATGAATATATGGATAAACTGTAGTGAAGCCTAATTCCAGAAGCAAATCGCACTCTTACTCCCTCGAGCACCTCGGCGCTTGGATACTTCGCGATAGTTTTCCCGTCACGAATCGACCACTCCTTCTTAGCGCCACCTTCAAGAAGACATGATCCCCCACCTTAAACTCTAGAGGTCACGCGCCCGGCTGGGTAGCTCTTCGCTGGCCTCGAGCCATGAGAAGACGCTCAGACAAATCCATCTTCTTGTGAGGTGTCGCTAACCAATCAGACCCGTGGAGGGTCTCTCCCCGTCCAATAAAACTGCAGAAGGCCACGGTTTCCCGTGATAGTCCTCATATGTGGTGCCATTTGTATGCTCATCGATAACCGTTGTTCTGTGTGAATCTACTGGCGGTAAATGCCTTCCCAACCACCTCGATCAAGGACGCATGCCCAGTTATCCTCTAAAGTCCTGATGGTCATTTACGACGATCACCGTTCGGGACGATAAGCTATGCTCATCATCAACTATGTCCCCATGGCTCTTTGGAAACTCTCCAAAAAATGAGTCATAAACTTGGGATCCTGGTATGATATAATAGATACTGACATTCCATGTAATCAGATAATCTTCCGTATGTACAGCCTACAAAATTCCTCTAGTGTGAAGGTTATCCCGTGATAACTAAAAATACCTGACTTTAAGAGTCACCACTATCCCCCCCCACACCCACAGCAGCCTCGCGATGAACCACAGGCAAGAGTCACAAAATCCATTGTGACATGCTCCCACTTCCACCAAATGCAATTTCCAGTGATGTGGTAATCCTTGTACCGTACTTTTCCCAAAACTGGGTCCGCTGACACTACCCGCCAACTCCGCGAATACAGCACGCTTCGCGACCCGACATCTCCACAAAATCTAGCGCAGTCTCCTTTGTACGGAGCCCAAATACATCACTTTGTCCTAACATCAATCACATGATACATATATGAATAAAACGCCTCGGGGCTCCATGTTAACAATACTCATCAATATACCAACTATCTACCATAGTTACAAGAGTTATAATATTTTGTACAACATATATCAAACTTATGTAGGTTCTAATACATGTTTAAAATCATCAAAGCCACAACCCGGCTTTCACAACCATCAGATGAGCCGTCTCCTCGTAGCTCCCGTACCCTAAAATATGTTCCCTCGACACGGTGAGCTAATGCTCAGTAGTGGAATCACCCCAAGTGGGCTACTCTCCCACCAAGTGCATAATGCCTTAAAGTAAACACACATTCAAGCAAATGCATGATCCTACTAATGTCTAACTTATACAACTCATACCCCGAGTCCTCACCGACTTCACATCGCTCTAAGCCATGTATGAGAAAAATATTTTCAACAAAGATATTTGTCTGTAATTGTGATAATCTGATATAAATATTTCGATCACTCCATGTTATATTTAGTGGACTACCCTCCGAGATATATCAATTGGGCCGACTCCGACGATTGATATTTTATATATATGGACTACCCTCCGATATTATAATGGACACACTCCGATAATTCTATTTATTAGTCAACCCTCCGAAATCATCCTCTCGAGAATCCCCTCATGCACTCATTCCTATATTTCTAGGATGCCCCAGTGCATATGGAATGCATGATGCCAATTCCATTATAATTCTAGAACACATGCAAATATATATAATCATGCATATATTCACATAATTAAATCACACAAACATGTTATGTAATTTCACATTCAATAGCACCAAAAATAGTCTACTCAATAATCATCAAACACGAGCAATCTGACGAATTACTCAACCAAGCGTCATTTTTACAAAATATTTCAGGAACACTATTCCTATTAACAAGGAAACCCTGGCGCATCGTTCCCACAAATCACTACAATCATCTACTCACTTTGTGAACTCCGACTCACCCGCTATTCCTACTTCATAAACCAATACATGATTTATTTCACACTCTACATTAATTAATTAACCCAAAATGTACTCGTAAACCGATACTCTGACTGCTCGTGGGTCTCAAAATCCTGAACACTCTGCCCAAGATTCTGAATCGATCAAACTCACTGCTCAAGGCCTCAAACCAATGTAAACATTCATATATAGCACTTAAACAAAGTGTAAAAACCGTAGTGGTGATGAAACCCCCCACTCACGGAAAGCTCATTTAAACTCCAAGAACCTAGATTTCACGCTGGCTGCCCTTCTAGAGCAAATTTATTTCGTCGAGAATTTCGACTGGCCTGGACGCTTCATATTTTGGGAAGAGAAGTGACACTCTCTCACTGGCCCTTTCCCGCTATTCTTTGGTTTGAAGGAAGAAGAAGATGCACTATTCAAACTTTTGTCTTTTCCTCATTTAATCAACTCCAAATTCACTCATTTTGGTCTCCTTAATTTCATTTTCAACATTCTAGACTATCTCTACCGGCCCATTTTCATAATTTTCTACTATGCCACTTATGGCACATGAGTACATGTTATATGTGATTTTTCACATCAATATCGCTTATCAAAAGATCCCACCGAAATGCGATGCCTCAAAATGTGTAAATTTCATCATTCTAATTTAATTAAATTCGACGTGTTTCGTTAGATTTCCTCACAGATGATTCCAACTATGAAATCTGCATTGGTCCGAGATCTAGAGAATAATTCTGGACTTTGATCGAATTACGATTTTACCCTTTCTTTCCTAAATCTGAATTTCGGGTCTAAGATAGCCTCCGGTGCCTGCCATACACAACATCTGAGCGCCCATGTGAGGTGTTTCGGGTCGCAATAAAAACCCCTTGTCTAACAATTCTTCAATCGACCTCGAGTTCCCTGTGAATCCAAGAAGCGCCCATTCTTCGTCATAGAAATAAAGGCCGTACTACAAGATAACTTAATCGGTCTACATCCCCATACGAGAACCTGACAATTCCTCGTGAAAACATCCTCATATTCACAAACCACCGGGGAGGTAGACTGACTCCAAACCTGCCTCACCTCATTCCTCCATGCAAGCAAGGCCCGCAGCCAACCCGCACTGCTCGTGCCACCTGCAGTCGCATACTCGCCGAGGTAAAGCATCATGCTTATCCCCCTGAAACATAACACGAATACCAATCCGTGTGTAGGCAGTAACTCTCCTACGATCACAATCGATGACGACACGATGAGTCGTTAGCCAATCCATTCCGAGGATGACATCAAACTCCGACATGTCCATGGCCCTAAGGTCCATAGTGAGTAGAAACCCTGAGATCTCTAGCTCACAATCCCGACGTATCTGATCACACTCACCCTTTGTTTCGAGGGGAGTATTCACATATGAAAGCTTTTCCAAGGTTTCGACCTTTAAGCCCAATTCTTTCACACATGATGCAATAACAAAGGAATGAGATACACCAGAATCAAACAAAGATTTCACTAGCAGTAGCGAGAGAGAAACATACCTAGGAATAACCGAATCGATTCGTAATCATATAATCGCGGCAATGGCGTAGACACGCCCTCGTGTCCCCGTCCTAACTTCAGGAGCCTCGCCTCGACCTCGACCCCCCGCCCATCCTGGCCCCGCTGCAAAGTAGTGGTGCCCAGGCAAGACCCCGCAATCGATACTCATCTCTCATAGCCTACGGTGGGGTAAGGAGGAACAAATCGAGACGGTACGCCCCATCGATGATCGACTATGTGTCCCATAACTCTATGATTCGCTCCGAAAATCCTCCTCAAGTGTCTAGTCGATGGCAATGGTAATACGGCCCCCGCCATGGCTAATAAGCCTTGAAATATCCGGCCACACCCAGAGATGATCGTCTGCTTTGATGGTCATACTTCGTCCCTCAAATCCTGAGAGTAAGTCTTTGCTTCTTCCCCGAGCCAGAAGAAAAAGGTTGACTCTCCTTCCCCTTATCTTTAATAACATTCGTATCTCGGATGTCCGTGCATCATCCACTTCCCTTTCAATGGCCATAGCTGTCATGACCATCGAGTCTATATCTTGTAGGAGGAGTCTCATAATTTTACCCAGGATGGACAATTTCCCGCATCATCCTCAAATTTTTTTCTTACTCGCCACATATGTGCACATAATCATCAAGAGAAAATGTGGCTAACTCTATGAACTTAGCCACTCAAGTACACAAGCCATTACCTTGTCTTAATTCTAGGAACTCGAGCCAGATGTCAAGCAGATAATGGAAATACTTTTCCATGAAGAAAGCCTCACGAACTCTTCCCATGTTATAATTCTAAGTCTCTTGAGGCTTTAATCCAATCCTACCATATATGGGATTCACCTCTAAACATCTTAAGCAGATCTGAGGTGATCTCCATAGCCCCAAGATCTTATCAACCCATTTAACCAATAATTAGCTATCACCTGGTCCCTCCTCCCCGAAGGTTGGGAGGATGATGCTAATCTCCTGAGGTAACTCGACCTCGGCTCGGCCACGCACCCAGTTTTCTGTGCAATCAGAGTAAATGGCACCAATAAATTTCTATGTAGCTTGTTAGTTGAAGGCCGATGGAGGTTGATTTGCCGTTCAGCCCATCTACCTTACGGCCCTCTTCTCAACTTGTCATCTACATGTCAAATAAGAGGATTATATCCTTTTCCTGTTTCAACTAGTAGCGCACGTATAACTACTAAGATATCAACATCCCGAACCATCCTATTCGTTTTTTTTTTCCGAACCTCTAAGGTTATGTGTTTTTTAACTAAAAATTCATTTTCCTATATACAAATTTACTTATGTATATAATTCAATAATAACACACAACAATCACTATGTAACAAATAACATGAACATACAATTTATGCAAGGGTCTAAACCCATGCCCATCAAATCCTGTGTAATCACATACCTATAGCACGAACGTAAGTTATGATATCACAAATCCCAATGAATCTAATGACTCAGACTCATATCCATCAAGCCCTAAGCATTCAGATACCTATGCTTTGATACCAAGTTAGACTTTACTTGCAAAACTTGGGTCCTGCCGACTGAAGGCCAACCTCGTTTAAAATTCTACCTTAGGGTCATTTCACACTCTGTCTGTCTCGAACTGTACCACCACTGTGAACACCGAAGTTACCAAGACTACCTCTATATCAGCCCCTTCCATCTGGGACCCATTCATTCATATTTAAATTAAAAATATGAGAATAATGCACTTAAATACAGTTCGTAAGAGTCCGATCACGACCCTCTTACCATAATTACATATCCAACTATATTGGAAATAGTTCAAAAGAATTTAATTACCATTCTTTCAGACAAAATAATCATGAACTAGTTTGTCCCAAGTTAATCGCTTACAAGAGTTTATTAAGGCCACATGTCTACTTCTTCTTCATAATCATCACTTTACTCGTCTCGAGAGCGCTCGTTCACATCTACTGACTTCGTACTGAAAAGGCTGGTCTCCGAGGTGAGCTTGTTCAGTGAGAAACCTCCTGCAAGGGCTACTTCCCACCTTAAGTGCACATGCAATGTTAACTCAACATTTCACAAATCACATTCCAACAAGAACATGCCACCCTATATGGAACCCAGCATGTCATGAAATGATGCGACTCACCATGTACCATGTGCCCAGTCCTCATCGACTCCCCTTACACAACCACCACGTGATAAACTGCTATTCGATGAGACATCCAATGATCATTTTCAAAACAAATTTCATTTGTTTATAAACCAAAAGCTTTTTGGATGATACATCACAATGGTAATTTTATATTCAAAATCCATTTTATGTTCAAAATCATGCACCTCAGGTGGGTAATGATTTTCGTGTCTCACCGCGGCCCGCAAACTCGGGCACTACGCATTTCACCGTCGGGACTATGTTCCACCATAATCAAGTGCTTTTCAATTGTGGAGGATCTATCCTTCTCGCTAATACTCTGCGACATATTTTCTTTTACCATTTTAATCAATCGTGTTACTTTGTCGACGTCATCCACTGTCGGCCCACCTAATCAAACACACTAAACACAATGTCGATTTACCACCATGCACTACACCATTTAATGCGATGTCCTCGTGCATATGCAATGTATGCGCCATTGCATATCAATTCCATGTCTCATATGTAATGAATGCCATATGGACCATACTAGCCATGCATCACATCATGCATTTTAAACAATTATAACACACACTTATAATTTCCAAACATCATTCCTTTAATATAATAGCACACATATATAAACAGTCAATATGATTTCCAACATTTCATCTCAACAATATATTGTAATCCAGTATATCAACATTCAATAGATAACCAGCACCCGGCACGCCCAACTCAAACGCGGAGCAAAGACAACTCGTTATCACACCACCGCGGCACAAGAGATGCCCACAAAACAGCTTCTCGTAGCAAGCCATAACAGCCGCAGTATTCTATCACTAAGCCAAGTAACAACATCGTGAAAATACCACACCCGACCGAATATGGCCATACTCGTGCCACTACCAAAGTACATATCGCCCTAAACAATTGGGAACTTGCACTGATTCAGGCTACCGATTAAAACAGGAAAACAACCATGGAGTCTACTCAAACCGTTTCTACATAAAGGCCGTGAGGATGCCCAAACCATCCCCCTAAGAGGTCGGGATCAACCAAAACAAATTTCTAACAAGGCTAGATGGTTCACTCCTACCAGATCGCCTCTACATGGCCGTGATGACCCCACACCCACACGGCCCACACTCGACCAACCAAATCCCATACGGCCAAACAACTCACATCCACACACGACCCCATACGGTGGCCAAATCCAGCCCCAGATGGCCGCATCGACCTTGAGGTGGAAAAACAAAATCATACGCGGCTCCCCACACGACCAAACAGTCACGCCACCGCCGCAGACGACCGCACGTACCGGGACTAGACCACATGCCACGCACTACCCACTCATGGAAAACACGTACCCATGGCCTCATGGCCAACCCGGCCCGCACGCTAAACGCACTTCGGGTGGAACTCAGTCATACGACCTACAATGATACTAAAGTATAACTAGAGTAGGAAAAATCCCTACCTCTCGCTCTGGGGCCTTTAACTCGCCCGACGAGCTCCGATCGCCTAATGCTTGAATTCCAAAGGAAGAAGCCGCAACCTTCCTTCCTCCCTTTCTTTCTCTCTCATTTTTTTATTTCCTCCATTTTCCTCCACCGATCCGCTTTTATAGACTTATGAATCCATGCAGGGTGGCGACACGCATCATGCCATGTGTCACCCACTAACTGGGTTCCTTTTTCGACCAAATTCGTGAAAAACTGAATATCCTGCACTGCAAATTCGCCCTGGTAACTAGATTTCAGAGACGAATCCAAACTGTTGTCCGTTTCATCATTCGAGATCTAGAAAATTTATAGGTTTTCAACCTATATTGTAGCGGCGATTTACTGTTTTTCCATTTTTCAGGAAAATTCGATTTTTTTCGGGTTTTACAACAAGTGTAGTCCATTTTGGTTTATCTCCAGGATTAGCGTGCAACAAAAGAAGATCTGAGCCACTAGTCAAGCATAGACCACGACCCCGCAAATGTCAAATGGAGTAAACCCCCGCCTGGGATACTCAAATGAAACGTTGATGCAGCGACAAGCCATACGAAGCCAATTGTAGGGGTGGGTATAATCCTGAGGGAAGAGTAGGGCGCTATGGTTATTTGTTGTGCAAAATATTTGCATGGACCCAACTCTCCTAAAGAGGTGGAAGCTATGGCATTACGGGAGGGACTTGGTTGGTTGAAGCAGCAACGCTCCTGTAATGTGATGGTTGAAACAAATGCTATGAGCATTAATCAGGTCCATTCCAGTTTGTAATCTCTTCACCTGTCTAATTAAAACTATTGCTATGATCATAGATCTCATCCTCAAAGATGTGAACTGCACCAGTCATTTTTTTAAAACAAAAATAATTTGTGCAGCAGATGAATGTTCATTATATTGGCAAATGGCTCCACTGTTTTTGGAACCCATTCTTTCTTCTCATGTAATTACCACTTAGCAATAATAGGAGCCTTTTTATCTTAATTTTTTTTTATATTTTTACTATTTATTTGTTAGACTAAACAATATTATTTATTTGTGAATGAAAATCTTTGACACGTTACTTATTACTTATTTGGAAGTCAAACTATATCAATAAACAAATATGATGAAAATAATATTTAAAATTTAATTACTATACTAATTAAAATCATCAAGTGTTTTTAATAAAAATTATAAAAATATGGTTAGGAATGTCATACAAAAGAATAATAATTTTTTTTGGAAATAAATAATAATAATTGCTAATACTATTTAAAAAAAAATTTAACTTATTATCGTTATTCATTGTTTTAAATAACAAACATTTTAAAAGTATTTTTTCCTTAGATCACACATGACATGACAAGTCCAAATAAGTTTTTTTATCGGTTAGCTATAAAATTAAAATGTTTTTAAAATGAAAATAAAATATATATCTTTTTTTAAATCAAATATATATCTTAAACTACATACATTCTGTGAATTTAAAAAAATAATATCATTATTTGAACCATACGAGTATCAATAGTTTATCAATTTATTTATTTATCTATTTTTCATTTTCATTCCCGTTATTGCTTGATAATGAAATAAAAGAAAATAATTATTTTATCCTCACATTCCTATACACACGTTAGAAAGTGGATTATCAAGTTTGTTTAAACGGTTTTTTTTTTTTTTTAAAACTAGAATTAGGGTTTTTCTTGAAAATCATAATGGAAGAATTTAATTTTTTTTTGAAAAGAGATAAATTTATTGATTCAGGTTACCAACTGAGAAACACAAAATAAAAAAATGTTAAAAACTTTAGAGGATGATGTAGTATTCAAGCTAGTAGAAAAAAAGGATCGATTCAAGGCCTACAGATTTTATAATCCAAAAATGATCACACGCAGATTCAGATCTACAACATAACACGAATAAGATTTGATATAAACCATTTTTGTCAAATCTTAACTTTGTCATTTGAACCCATACAAAAACTCCATAAAGAAGCCAACTGGTTTGTGATTTACACAACTACCTAATTACAACAAGTCGCTGATAAACACGCCGCAACAAGTTGATGACAAAACACGTCACAACAACTCGATGACTAAAACATAAAAAAACAAAGGCAAACTCAGATCGATGTGGAAGAAACCAAATAATTAGAAAAGAAAACACAGATCTAGGGAAGAAAAGATGGGAAATGTGATTTTAGGCCGCTGAATGACAAAAATCACCCTTCAATAATGAAGAAGGGCTTCAGGCAATCCAGAGAAATTTCATTTGAGATAATTTAATGGAAAAGTTTTCATACATCAATGGGTAGTCATACCATGATTACCATTGATAAATCTTTTGAGATTGTGTTTGGTTCCTAGAAAGTAAAAAAAAAAAAAAAACTAAGGAAAATAAATTTTTTTTATATATTATCATCTAATAAAATTTCAAAGAAAAATCAAATATACTTAGAAATGTACATATTCTTAAATTATACAATTTTTATATTAACAATTTAAAATATGTAAAATTGGTTTAAATTAGCATATAAAATAAGATTTAACTCTAGTTTTTTAAAGAGAAAAATAATTTTATTGATTCAAACTAGTAATACATCGATAGAATCATGGAATCAAAATCGTTAAAAACCATAGAGGATAAAACAATATCTAAGTTAATAGCATAATGAATTGGCTCGCAGCCTATATATTTGATAGTTGAGCCTGCACATTTGATATTACTATTGTGACTGGAATACCTATGATTCTAGTTCGACAACATATTGACAACCATTGATTTAATTTCTTATCACTGATCGGATATACTTTGCTTGTCAGAATTGCCCTCCCACAAATAAAATGTCACACCACGATGACGACAAACAAATGCCGTACCAAGACGATGACAACCACATCGCACTAAGACGATGACTAAAACACGAAAAAATAAATAAAAACCTAGATCTTGTGGAATAACCACTTCATTGAGGAAGAAAATGATGAAAAGAGGTGTAGAGGGGTGATTTCATGCCAAGAAAGGCAAAAAACACCCCCACGCTGCAGATGTTGAGCTAGCATAGAAAGCAGAGTATAAAAGATACCGGGTTTAATGGTTACATGATTTAACTAATTTTATTTCTTCCATTTCTTTATTTACCTTTCTACTTCTTCCAGCACTTTCCTTCAAAACCAAACTATTGGAAGATTATCATTGCTTAATGTGTGTTCAATACAGGTTTTCGTATAAAACTGCCATCATAACCTGAAGATCTTGAGATGGATCAAGATGGAAAAACTTTACATCTAGTCTCAAACAAATTTCGGAGCACCATTCTATAGACTGGTTCATATTCTCTTAAAAACAAATATAGCACTAGAAGATGATATTTTAACCAAAGAGGGAAGATCGATCATATCATGAGATTTCTATAGAGGAAGATATTCCATATTTATGATATTTATGGAATAAAATTATATCTCAAGAAGAAGATATTTGAGCCATTTGAAATTGATGTAATCAGTAAACCTTTATAAACACGGATTGGAGATCAACATGTAAATCAAGGAGAATATTCAAAGAGATATTGAAGTCCAAGAATAAAAAAAGGACTAGAAGATTTGGCAGCCTCCAAAGAACCAGCACGCCTGTTAGAGCGGAGTTGAAGATTCAAAGGCTTATATTTCCATAGTATTGAATATTATTCTTATGCTATGGGAGTTTCATAGAGAATTTGCTAATGCGTAGTGTTTGTGAGGGCTTGTCTGTGTTTATAAAAAGTGATCTCATTATATGTTTTACTATGAGAGAAATTAGGTGAAAGTTTGCAGTGTCTGGAGAAAGGGGGAGTTTTGTCTCATGTAAGACAAAAGTAACCTAACTGGAGACACAAAGGGAATCCTTGCATATGAGCACAGCCTCTTAGATGTAGGCCTCACGAACGGAGTAACCAATCCTGCAGTCCTCAGGTGTGTGAGCTGCAGATATATATATATATATATATATATATATATATATATATATATATATATATATATATATATATTTAATTACATTGTTTATAATAGAAATTAAGTCAATATGTCAGATAAGAATATATATAGTTTGCATAAATATTTATGACAAAGGTTCACCATTTAGTGCAACATCTCTCAATCACCTGGCTATAATGTAAATCATCGTTTTTCTCTTTCACAAACATAACCTAAATATATTTTTTTTGAGTCAACCTAATTTTTATTAGAAGGGAAGTAATGTTATATATGTATGATCATATATGTTGGTTAAAAATAAGTTTGAGATACATATTTTATAATATTTTAAGGGTAAGAATAGTTACACTTTTGATTATCCTTTTAAGTGTAAAAAGAGTTCACTTTTAAGCATCTATTGTGTAATAGGAGTTACACATTCAATCATGAAATAAAGTTGTACAATTTGAGAATAAATCATGTTTAATGAGTGGATTAAACATATGAAATGTTACAAAACTTATAGGTTGAAGAAGACCATGAGTTTGTAACATTGTTAGTAACCGTTTAATGTATGCATTAAACATAGGGAATAAGTTTGAAATGTTACAAAAATTATTAGGTTGAAGAAATAAGTTTGTAACATTTGAGAACTGTTTAATGTGCGCATTAAACATAAAGGAATTCTACAAACTATGAGGTCGAGGAATATCATATGACGCCTAAAACCTGGGTCCGTTGATCAATTCATTAACTCCATGGAATATTAGCATGTCTACCCGACGCCACTAGAAAATCTAGCGTAGTCTCCTCAGACGGAGCTCTACCCAAATAAAGACCACCTCAGATTTACTCCCGCCTCCAACAAATTCAATATATGCACATCCAATACTACTTACTCGGGCCCATAAACTAACGCGCTCATAAAACACATATCACAACTATCTCCAAATTATCTCCCCAATAATTACATACTGATTTCACTTTTATACAAACATATATTAACATCTACAAGTCTAATACATGTTATGTCCAAACCATCAAAATCATGAACTCGGCATCTCTAAATGAATTGTCTTCGAGCGCCCTCGTGACCGAAATAAGGTATCCCACGACTCGGGTGAGCTAAAGCTCACAGGATAATCGCCCTAAGGCCACTACCACCTGAAGTGCTGGGTAATGCGTCTAAAGTGTTCACACACCTGGCAAATACATGATCCACTTCAATGTCTACATGATCACCCCATGTCACGGTAGTCCTCGACCGACTCACTCCACACTCGCTCTGCCATGTATGAGAAAATAATCATTTTCAAACAAAACTTTTGATCTTGAAAATATAACACCGAAATATTCTAAGAAAATACGGGACTACCCTCCGAGGTGAATTTGGCTCGGTGAGCTTCCGAAACAGCCTACGTGTCCTCATCCCAAATGATCCAAGCCGCCCATCTCCAACCCACCCTCCTAATATCCTCGTGAAATTCCTTCGCAACTACATATCCGTTTACAAAAATACCTGTCACGCACTCACACCTAATTTAGTTACTTCAAAGGCATATGAAAATGCATTATGCCATTCAAAATCATTTACACAATATGTCAATATGCATATTTTCAATCAACTACACTACACGCATGTAATTCAACAACACACTAATCACTCCAAATATGCTCACTGAAGCACCGCTATTCCATTTCCAATGGCTTATAACACAATTTAATTCCATGTAATTGTGTCATCAGACAACACATTAAAATAATGTCTTAACCTATCTAGTTCCACACATACCAAGCCATTCATTTCATACACTTCACACACAAAATAATCGGACAATTTTAATCCATTTCATTATACAAACCCGGACCTGCTTACAATTCCCAACAGTAAGGGTCAGCCCACTGGGCAAATTCCACACTTCCTACATCTGCCTCTCGTGGAACCGATTTCCATTTCCATTTCCGCCTCTCCTACTACTAAAATAGAAATTTATTGCATAAATTCCAACACAACAGCCACCAGCGCTTTCCTCGAGGTTCACTAGCTGTCCAAAATTCTAAAACACCTGATAATTTCTGCACCAAGTTGGGATCGATCATAATACCATTCCTACTTTATACACAAACACTAATTTATTCAATAAATTATCAATTAAGGAACCATAACAGTCCGCAGTGTTCTCACTTCGCTTCAATCGAACATTTCACAAACTGGTTTCAATTTTTAATAATTCTGGCCCCAAGTTTTGGGATCGGAACAAACGACTCCCTCACTACTCAAACCCAACCGGGGAACATGAAAACACTTAAAAATGGGAATAAACACAAGTAGAGAAACTCTACCTCAAGGAGTTTGAAGAAACTCCTGATCCCGGAGTCCACGCGTAGCTAGCCTTCCCGCGTAGAACGTTTTTCCTTCTCGCCTCTCGGCATCGCCAACTACTGATCTCCCGACATCCTGTGAGAGCACCCTCTGGGTGCCTCAAAATGGAGCCTACTGATCTCAAAATGGGTTCTAATGTTTGCCTTTCCTTTAATCGAGAAGAAAGAATTATACATTATTTTTGTCACTTTGCGACTTAAAATCAAATCCTAAATGACCATTTTAATCTCTTACCAGATTTGATATTCTAGCCTATTTCTGGCCATCCATTTTCATCATTTATCTACTCATACCACTTATTGCTGTGACATGAGTACGCATTTGGTATGTGACTTTTTCACAGATCAAATTCATTTTACTAAAGACTAAACGCGACGCCTAAAACGCGCCGACCCGACCGTCTCTTAATATTACGAAATTTACGTGCTACTTCATGATGATTCCAACTGCAATCCGCTTCATCATCCGAGATCGAAAAGAATTAATTACTGATTTTAACCTAATTACACTTGTAATCAAAATTACGCTAGCCCTTATTCCTTAAATTGAATTTCTTGCCTTTACAATAAGTTTGTAATGATTGAGATTAAATATATATTTAATGTGAATTAAACATATATTTATGTTTTAGAATGTTACAATTTCAGAGGATTACAAGACTAAGAGTCTTCTCATCTTTGTAAATCCACCATTTCAACCCTAAATGTTCTATAAAGTGTGACTCTTTCTTTTGAAATCTTATATAGAAAAGTAAAAAGACTTGATCAAATCCCATGACTATTTCCATCTTACTCCTAAAGATTTCTTGAGGGAGTAGGGGAGAAATAAATTCCTTGACAAAGTTTCAAGAACTCATTGAGCCTTTCTCAGATTTTTATTTCATTTTTTTTCAAGAGATTGTGAGGCTGTGTAATTTCAAGAGTTTATTAGCACAAAGTGATATAGAATGTGTTTTTCTTGTATTAATATTTCTATTTACACACCTAAAGACTCTATTTTCAATGGAAGGAGAGACTATCAAGATCATGAACCAAGACCTTGTGATGTTTCATCGTTTTGATAGTTCCAACTTCATTAGGCGGCAAGAAAAGGTGAGATTCCTTCTCATGGCGCTTAAGATCTTCTACATCCTTGATCTTGCCTTGACACCATTACCAAAATCAAAGGAAGATGACATGCCTGAAAATAGTGGCGATAAGGAAGAAAAGGGAGGAGCATGAGCTCATATGTAGTAGTCATATTCTGAATGCCTTATCCGATAGGCTATATGACCTTTACACCAACACTATTCCAATGATTTTGGGAGACTCTCAAATAAGTAACAAAGCCTGGTGTTAAGATACCAAAAAGTTCCTTATTTCTCGATACATTGATTTCAAATTTTTTCATGAAAAGTCTCTCTTACCACAAATTCATGACTTACAAGTCACTATGAATAAGTTGAAAGTTCTCAAATCAACTTCTGTAGGCCTTCAAGTCGGGATATTGCGGGCTAAAATTACCACTAAGTTGGAAAGGTTATCGGAAGTGGATTCTCCACAAGAGCGAAGATTACTCCTTAGAGGAGATTCAAAAAAAATCTTTGAATAGAGGAAGAATCGAGATCAAGATACAAATTGCAGGTCAATGTGACTAACAAAGAAAAATGCGTATTTCAAAGCCTAATAATCTTAAAGGTAAAAAAAAACAACAAAAGAATTTCGAATTTTATAAGCCCTAACAAAATGAAATTTCAGAATCTAAACTTAAAATGACAATTTCAATAAAAATCTTATCAAAATTTCATAGGAAATTTAAGACTATTGTCGAAAATTTATAGCTCTCAGTGGTGATCTAAAATTAGGTTTCTGTAGTTTTAATTCTATTTCAGTTCCAATTTCAACTTAATTTCCCTTGCAAGTGTATACATCAATAATAGCTAAAAATGAATTCCCAATTCCATTCTAAAATCATCTTACCATTCAATGTGATCATCATGTATAATGGGTGGGGTAAGGAAACGAGTTACCTCCATGGCGAGCAAACTTTTACCAATTAACTCGAGGTGTGCTTCATGAGTTCAAGAGTAGGGGAAAACCTGAGAAGAATAGAGGGGAAATCAAAACACACAAAAGCTATGAAGAATAACAAAAAAAAAAAAAAAAAAACTAAAAATAATGCTAATGCAAGAAAGTAAATTTTTTATGCTTGGGTTGCCTCCCGAGAAGCACTTAGTTTAACGTCCTTAGCTTGATGTCTCTAGACTTCCTTATGGTGGTTTAAAGAGGCCGTCGCCATCCTTTCCAGCTCCTTCCCTTCCTCATAGCCAATCAGCAACACTCTCTCATCACATGGGCCATCATCCGAGTGTTGAGTTCTCGAAGACATGGAATGTCTTCTTCTTTTGTACTTCTAAGCTGCTTCCCCATAACATCAACAGAGAGCTCTTCCGGTGGCTAGGAATGGTCACTAAGTATAATTGTGATTTCTTTGTCCTCCTCCATGTCTAAGACAATGAAATCCCCTGGAAAAATGAATTTGCCTACTTTAACTAAGACATTCTCAATGATGCCTTTAAGGTGCTTGAGAGATATGTCCACTAGTTGCAACGCTTACAATGAAGTAAATGCGGCCTCACCCTAACTGGGAGCTTATTGAATTGTAGATAGGGCATCAATTACGTTTGGCTCATGTCACATAATGGTTTTTCAAATATTACATTCTAATAGGCATGGAGTTAAAGCTTCCTTTATCTTTAAGTTTCGAGGAGTTTCTTCTATGATAATACACTTCGCTGAGTGCAATTGTCTCATACTCACCCAACTTTTTTGCCAAAATCTTCTTCATAAACCTTACATAACTTAACATTTGTTCCAAAGCATTGACAAGAGGGATGTTAATGTGATGTTTCTTGAAGATGTCAAGAAACTTTGCAAATTGTTGTTGATTGAGTTTACTCCCTTTTAACCTCCTGCTGGAATGGACTTCTAGTAGAATCCTCGATGGCGATACGGCCCTTTCGCATTCTACTTCTATTGTGTAAACTCTTCGACCTTGTCATCCTCTTCCAACCCTTCATTTTCGATTTGATCATGGCATCTCTGTGCTCTTGGGGATCTCCTCATTTTCTGTAACTATGGCATGGTACCGCTTTCCTTCCTCGGTTTTCGTTGACTTTCAAAATGCCAGTAGACCATCTGCCGCTTCGATAGTAATGATGCACCGCTAACTTCAGGTTCTAGGCTTTTGATCTGGCAACTCGTTATGGAGTAGTCCTTCTTTCTGGCCATGAATCGAGCAAGGTAAATATAGTTGAATTCATGGACTAGCCAATCTGATCCACAAATTTTTCTCAACGCTGGCCTTCTTCGGTGGAGCTTGCCTCGCCGGGTGGAAGTGTTGTTGATTTTTTCCACAGAAAAATTCAGGTGGATTCCTTCCTACCGATTGCAAATGAGATGCATATGGCTATTTTTCTATTTAAGACTACCCGTACTCAGGTTACCAATAGTAAAGTGAAAAGCGATTACCTACTTAACATTCCGAATCTATGATGCGCACTATTGAAAAGTCACAAGTAGTGGTAAGTAGTGCGGGTGCGCATGCAATCAATTAAGGTTCTTCGGAGATATGTTCTGCTAATAAGGCCACTTGATTAACCAATTGAGTGGCATCAACTTTGAAGAAAGACTGGTCTTTATATTAAAACTCAGAATTACAAGTATAAGAGGAGGCCTTTATATAGGCTGGGGCTATAATACAACCCTAGGAAAATACAAATTATAATCCTAGGAAATAACAAAATAAATATAACAATATAATAATCTATCATCCCTCAAACTCATGGTGGCTTAAGAGAAAACCATTACGAGTTTGGAAGCTAAAGTCAAAAGTTCCTGAGGAAGTGGTTTAGTGGGAAATATCGCCTAACCGATCCCGAAGAGGAAATGTAATCGGCGTGAGTGTACTGAACTGTGATGATGACGAATTTAAGTGATAATCAATCTAATATGTTTAGTACATGTTCATGGAAGAATAATATGAGCCAATTTGAATAGCACTTCGATTATCATGGAAGTTTAGTCAAGAAGGAACCGCAACACCAAGATCCCGTAGTAAACTAACATAACCAAATAAGTTCAGCTGTAGTAGCTGCCACCCATTCCCGCTTTTTTGCATTACTGAACGAGCACCCGCTTATCAAGCTTCTTTCTTCTCCAAGAGATAAGAGAATCACCCAAAGAAAATAATATCCCGTAGTGCAGATCGAGGATCACCTGATCACTCGCCTAATCTCAGATCTCGAATACGTCAAGAGTTAATGAAGAATGGGAAGAAAAATAAAGACCTTCAAATATGGTGCCTTTCAGATATCGAAGAATCCTGAGAACAAGAAGATAATGAGGGAGATTTATATGCCATAAACTCGATCGACTACATGAATCGTATAGGGAAATATCGTGGCGAGTAACAAAGTGAGATAGATTGGGACCCCCAACAAGTCGTCTCAGAGAGTAAAGATCGATACGTTGATTCGCCATCATGAGAATCGAGGCGACGCTATACTCACGTGTCGATCATTCGCTATCGCTGATACCGTTCTAGGAAATCATATTAGAAGCATACTTCAAATTTGAAGATAATAACCATTTGCGTAAGAAGAAACTTCTGCATCAAGAGCACTATGCCGGCATCTTTCATTTCAAATCGATGACTAAGAAAGTGTTTTAGATCCCTAATACCCCGATATCATCACCTCGTAATAATCATATCATCTACATACAAGAGGAGGAATAGTAATACCATGACCGTAATCGTCTCAAAAGAGACCAGATTGAAAAGAATTGCTCGAAAAACCATCGAGATACAATAGAACCGAACTTTGCAAACCATGCTCGAGGAGCCTGTTGCCTATAAGTGCCCGCCGTGAGTCAAATATCAGAGGGAACCCCGAGGTGAGAGAACCAGGAAGCTTCTATATAGACTTCTCCGAGAGTTCACCATTAAGAAAGCATTTGACATCCATCTCGAAAGAGCGCCATTTCCGCGAATGTAAACGATAATAAGAAATCATGACAGGTTAAAGTCGTTTGATATGTATAAAAAGCCTCATAATCAATCACATACTGAGTAAAACTCCATACAACAAGGTGGGAGCCTTGTAGCAATCAATGCAAGCACTTAATCGAGTTCGACTTATAAACCCATTAACAACCGGAGCAGCGCATTTTCCGTGAGGGGAGATCAACCGATCCCATGTTCCAGCCGGCGCGGCAGCATCCAACTCTCTTCTTCATACTGTCGCCAGTGGTTAGAGGAAACCTCAATAAAAGTCCGAGGTTCCCGAGTGAGGCGTAGATCGGTGCTAAAATGAAAGTCACTTAAGGTGAGAAGCGAAGAGTAGTTACCTAATGGGAACGACGGCGTATGAGAGCCAAAAGGACCAAAGAGGGATCCACAAGAGATAAGTACGCCGATGATCGGCGCGGAAGCTCATCGATGCATGAGAAGGAACATCGCAATAGAAGGGGAGACTAGATGTGAGAGGTGGGAGACTCCTCAAAAGGGTCGAGAGGATCGATAGAGGGAACAAGGAAACAGAACAAGAGGTAGTTGAAACATTTTGTGTTCCCAAAAGACCACATGCCGAGAAACAAGAAGACGTTTGTTAATGGATCATACCATCTATAACCTTTTTCACCAATTCCATACCCCAAGAAAACAACACAAACAGAACGAGATCGAAGTTTGTTTCTTCATAATCATGGAATAAAATGTGACACATCCAAAGACTCTGTCATAGGAGGGAGAATAACCAAACAACAGATCATAAGGAGTTTTGATTCTCAACAATGGGAGAAGGACCGATTGATGGTGTAAACGATAAAGAAGAGCAATCTCCCCCAAACCTGAGAAGGAGTGTGGTTGCTGCAGAATAAGAAGAACACTAACAACATCAAGAATATGACAAAAACAAGGTCGCCCGCTTATTCACGAGAAGTGCTCGACAAGAGGAATGGGAGAGAACAACACTAAATTGATGTAGAATAGAGGTAAATTCACGGGCTTTATACTTCGGGCATTATCGATTCGAAACTTGATAGGTTTAGAAAACTATGTTTCAATCATTTCGTAAAGTCACTACATATATTTGATAAAGTTCGTAATCCATTTTTTAAAGAGATAACCAAGTATATCGAAAATCTATCCAATGTAACAAAGTAATGTGACCCACCCGGAGTAGAAAATGGGAGAGGGGCCCCATACATCGAATGAATAAGATCAAAAAGAAAGAGCATGAGAAACTTTGTTATTAAATGGTAAAGAATTTTGTTTGCAAATTGACAAAACGCTCCTGATCAAAACTCTTATTTGAAACCAAACCTAGCAAACCCCGAAACTAGTTGTTTAACTACAGAGATAGATGTATGAGGCGAGAATGCCATAAAGCAAGAGAAAACCTACGGTACGAGACGGAAGAAGCGAGAGGCAGGCAGTAATGAAAAGATGAGCTTTCAGAGCAACCCAGGCCTTGCGGGGCGGTCCCAGCGTCGTCGTGCGAGAATCATGACCACCGGTAGAGGAAAATGTTAAAGAAAAACCAAGTTCAGTGAGTTGCCCTAATAGAAAGAAGATTATGAGTGAGTTTAGGAAAGCGGTAAACATTGAAACGGACAAGGGTGGTGAGACGTACGAGATGAGAGACATGCATAGAACCATTTGCGGTGTATATGGTAGGGAGAGAAGTAGAAGTGTGTGAGGGTTACAACATCGGAGGAAAGTCATATGATTGCGACAGAGTAGAATCAAACCACGTGGGGATATGCACGATATCGTGAAGAAGCGAGTGTTGGATGCCTTTGGAAGATAAGAACCAAACGATTAACCATATCTTGTAGATCTACTATAGAGAGAGATGAGGTAGGACCAGACTTGGAATGGGAGTCCATAGATGATAATTTAGACTTGGTCAAGCCGACGGTGTTACAGAAGAATCTGTTGACGAGTGTAACGAGGTTTATGAATGACCTTTGTTCTTCTGATTTGCGGATAAGAAGGGCTTCTTATTGTTATGTCGTCGACATTATTCCCTTGCGCTGGAAGCGGAGGTAGGTGAACTAACAAAGGAAAAATAGAATGCTTGATGCGTGGAGCAGTGTTTGAAGTAGCAGAACCATGATTACGGATGAAATGGGTTCGGCTGACGGGTCCTCGTATGAAGCCTTATGAATAGCTTGTGAAGGCTTGTTGGTAAGGATCTGATGAAGAATATGACTTACGGCTAATTCAAACTCATCACGAAGCCCATTAAAAAGCCGAAGCGATCGTCCTTGTTCACGGTGAACATAAACCAATTTAGTGTCGGTAAATTGGGGAAGATGGTCGGATACGAATTAATTGATCCCAAATAGATTTAAAAGTAAGTATGATATATAGTAGATAAGCTCATTTGGTTCTTTGGCGAATCTAATAAAAGAAGTTCATGTGAGCTTGAAGTTCACATTTCTTCGATCCGGCCTCTGAGTAACAAGTAAGTCCCAAACTGTACAGTATAGTGTTGGCAAACTCATCAACAATGGATGATAGATTAATGTAGAGCAGTGATGATATGATGGTCAGCTTTCCCGATCCTCAAATCCAAGATAGCATAGCGATGAGTTTTTGTCCACTTGTTGGAATAGGACGGTCACCGAGACATAAAGCCATAACTTGTGGTGTAACACTAAAAATATCCTAACAGTTTCGGACTTGTTTAGGAGTATATTAAAGTTAAATATGAATTTTCGAAAATAAGCGAGAGACGGAAAGTTTACAAGATATAAGAGCAATCTTATGTAATTTGTGTAAAAGGATATAGAAGATCATAAAGGGAAAGATTGGGGGTCGAATGAAATTGGCTCCAGTTGATTTTCAAAAGGGAAGAATTTGGGGATGAGATACGATTAAGAAAACTTAAAAACCAAAAGTAGGTTTTGTCTTGGCTAAACATGGCCTTAGGTGGGATCAAGAAAATATCTTATATTTTTGATGCATGAGAAAGGAAAGAAAAAGCAGTGAAAGAAAAGGGAGAAAGAGAAGGAGAGAGAAAGAAAGAAGAGAGGAAGGAAGAAGAAGAAAGAAGAAGATGGAGAAGCCAAATTAAGGTATGGAACTTGGATTTGGTATGGAACTACATGGGCTTTAAACTTGGAATTGTTTCCATGGTATAGTTATTAGTTGGTTCCCAAAAACCTAGGGTTTTGTTAGGATTTCTTCTAACCAAATTCTTAAAGTAATCTTGGTAAACCTTGAATAGAGACGAAGCACATGAAATCCTCCCTTTGAAAGTTGATTCATAGTTCAATGGCAAGTAATGAGTTGGGTTTTAGAATATTTAACTAATTACATGTTAGGGTTATGTATAGTCATAACCCATATTAGGAGTGGGTTGAGAGTAATTCATGAAGGATTTTGAAATAAGAGAAGTATTGAAAGAAGAATTAAATAAAATTGAGGTTATAGGATGAATTTGGAATAGCTTTGAGGTGTGTTTATGGAGTATAGGGTTGGTTGGGTAGCAAAGTATGGAAATATGGAACAAAATACACATTCTGGGCCTTTGGGTCACATGTACGGTGCAGACATGTACCGGTATATCAAACCGAACATGTCTTAGAGTGCAAAGTCACACATATAGGTACAGCCCTCTTGCATTCCCAGTTTGAGACCAGTTTTTGTGTTTAGCCATAACACTCTGTTTCTTATCCCAGTTGATGATTCAAGTGGAAGAAATTAAAATAGACTTCAAGAAAAACCATCCACTGTAAAATAGACATCGTCAAATTATGACTCTAAAGTGGTCTAAAAATATGAAGTGGGGACCATGTGCAAACCAAATTCTGGTTTCGGTGTTGAACATAGAAGTCAGGGTTGTTTCAGAGCGTAACTTGAGTTTGATTAACTCGAATTGGGTGAATTCTAGTTGGAATAGAAACCTTAGCACCTTAGATTTAAATGATTATAAGGACATAGTGTCAAAATATAAAAGTTAAGACCACAGGAAAATGAGTAATACAGCGTCACTAGAAAAATCGGTAAAATGACTAGTTGGCATGAAAATGCCATAACTTTAGTTTGGATGATCGATTGGATTGATACCAATTCTTAAATAAACCTGTAAATTCATAAAGGAATGAGAATATATGAATGAGGTGTGATCTATTTAGACATCATACTTCATAAGTATATGAAGTGCTATATGTAATAGCATGAAACAGAAAATATAGAAAATGCAATATGTATAGATATGTTCATAAAACATGAATATGATAGGTATAAAGTCAAATAGATATGAATATGATGAATATAGGATATGTCATAAGATATGATAGTCTAAAGTACACAAATGATGAATATTAAATGATATGAATATAGAGGATTATATGATGTATTATATGATGGAGCACTCTGAAAGAATAGATGGAACATTAGAACATATGATGAAGACATAAATGATAAAACGATAGAGACCAAGCAAAAAGATGACAAAGCATAGGAATGAGAACATGTACATAAATGATAGGTACATATATGAAAATGTGAATGAGTAAAAGCCTACATGATAGGAATATAGAAGTACAAGAATATTTAAAAGCTTATGATAGAAATGTATAAATGATATAAAGAATATATTATATATAATATATGAATATATGAAGCAGTAATATGAAACTACGAGATATGAGAATTAATACGGAGTAAGAAATGTGTGATATATATGCATAAGCAATTATATTAACAATAGTTATTCATGCTTATGAAATAATAATACGAAAATGTAATAAGTGATTATGCATGGACACAGTGGGGATAGATAGGCATGCCTATGAGGAAGATCTACCGTTCTTTGCCCGGCATATTCATAAACGGATATTGAAGCCAGTTTGGGTCGATGATATAGATCCGTTTGGATCGGGTGGCCCCATGAGGGTGTCGCGCAATAGACGAATCGCTGCGCCGTGTAGTGATAGTACCTTGGTCTGGAATGGCATATGACATGGGTCCTTTGTCTTAAATGCAGTGATGATACGTGCATGATGTGCAGACGAGATCAACGCCTCGTGCGGTGATAGTACCTTCAGTTTTATAGTTTCCCGTATCCGCTTCTAAGGTAATTGCAGACATGAAACCAAAAAGGAAATGACATGATATGAGAAGCATAGCCCTGCTATGCGATGAAAGTACAGATAGTTACAAGAACAAGTAGTACACTATAAATTGATATGAAAATAAGTATATGAACACAAAAAAAGTAATGAAAGTATACAAAAGCACAACGTATATGATAGATAGAATATGAACATATGCGATAGTACAAGTATGAATATGTATGTATGAAAGAAATTATACGATAGAAGCAAGTGACAAGGAATAGGCCAAAGTATATGTGATAGATAGGAATGATATGATGTAATAATAATAGTACATAGAGATGTAATAGAATTATGGAACCGACGGATAGAAAAAGACATAGACTAAAGACATGATGTAGCAGCGAAAAGAACATTTAAAAGACATATGATAAGCGTGAAAGAGGAACACATGACAAGGATAGGAATAGGTAAAGTATAGAAATAGGAATACAGTAAAAGTATAGATAAGAGATAGGCCAAAGACATAGAATATGTAACAGAAAAGATTGACATGCAATAGAAATGTAGAGATGATAAGTAATTAAAGTTATATAAATATGTATAGATAGATAATATGCATATGTATAAGCTTGTGACGGTCACCATTGGTGGTTGTCCATGCTTATGTTCCCACTAAGCGTAAAGCTTAGCACGGGTGTTCAATCCGTGTAGGTACCGAAGAGGAGGCTAGAGGACAGGACATTCCACATCAGCAAAGAAGGCCGACTCAGAGATAGGTGCTCACCAGCGCTGCTTCCGCAATCTCTGAAGTTTTGTAATAGTAAAATTGTAATAGTACAAGTAAAGGGACTCTTGTGTATATGTGTATAGATTGTGATGGACACCACTCCGGTGGTAGTTCTTTTGTATATGTAAAATGATTTTTGTTATTACAAAAATTATTTGTATACCCACAGGTACAAGTACAGCTCTGAGAAAGAACAGGTCAATGAGAGTCCCAGTAAAGTATAGTATATAGTATATAGATAGTCTCGCCTCGACCGTTCGATCCGCCAATCGGCCTGGACCGGATCTAGGGCGTGACATGTGGCCTGAGATAACTACGCATGAAGTTGCTTGAGACCACTGGGCAAAATTATCTCCATTAAAAATAACATTAATCGGATGAGAAATCTCATCACTTGGCATATCGAAATTCCAAATCGAAAAACAGACATAAAAAATGGAAGCAGGACGTGAAAATAAGTCAGAATGCACCTGGTCAAATTTTTGGTCAACGTTAACTGCTGACATGGCAAAGTCAACGGGCGTAGGTCAGCGGACAATGGGCATGAGTAATGGGCACCCGCACGCAGCACGCAACGGGCGCTGAGGAACTGGCAAACGTGGGGTTCACTGAAAAAGAAGCTATAATGGCCGTAATGCCTAGACCGTGAGAGCAAATTTAAAAATCGTAGAGCTCCGGCTCTGATACCATGAAGAAAGACTTGAGTCTTTATATTAAAAATTGTAAATTACAAGTACAAGAGGAGGCCTTATATAGGCTAGGCTATACAACCCTAGGAAAATACAAATTATAATCCTAGAAAATTACAAAATAAATATAACAATATAATAATCTAACAAACTTCATGAACCCCGACCACCTTCTTTAGTGAACTTTGTTGCTTACTTGGCCATAAGTAGTTGTTGGATGCCATATCCTCCAATAACTCATGTGCCTCATCCTCATTCTTCTCCATTATGGCTCATTTGATTGGTGCATCAAGCAAGGTTTGAGCTGTACTGGTCAATCCCTTGTAGAAGTCGTGGATTTGCATCTATCTCGAAATCCCATGATGGGGGCACTTTCTCAATAACTCCTTATATCTTTCCAGGCCTCATGCATGGGCTCAATGTCATACTAAGCAAAAATGTAGAGCTCCATGCCCAATCGTAGTATCGCTGCTGGGACTAACTTAAGTTAAAATTCTGCGAACTAAATCATTCCAGGTGGTGATTGAGTTTGACGATTGTTGGTTCAGCCAGTCTTTTGCCTTGTCCCTTAATGAGAATGGGAATAGGCGGAGTTGGATGGCTTCATCTTGTACACCATTGTACTTCATTGTGTCACGCATTTCTAAGAAGTTGGAGATACGCCTGTTTGGATCCTCACTTGGTAGTCCGACAAACTGAATGTTCGGCACCAGTTGCAGAGTAATCGACTTTAGTTCAAAATTATTTTCCTGAATAGCCAACCTTCGGATTCCCGAGTGGATTCCTGTAGGTAGGACTACATAGTCTCTTAATGCCAGTAGTGGATTGTCGACTTGAGGGAGATTGTCGACCTTAGAAGGATTATTGTTCTCTTGCATGGCATCCTCAACTTCTGTCGGATTATTGTTTTTGACCATGTTGTTTGGGTTGACTTCAAGTTTCTGAACTTGTTTAGCTCTCAAAATAAGACGCTCTGGCTTCGGATTGTAGGGAAAAACTCTCTCCCAAGTCGTCTTTGCATATACGACCAAGAGAAACCTGTAAAGAAGCAAACAACCAAAAATTTAAAACTTAAATAATAAAACAAAGCAAATAAAATAGAAGAAAATAAATTTCCTAACTATATCCAAATCAAGATAGGATTATTTCAATTAATATTAATAAAAAGCCGTAGTCCCCAACAACGACACCAAAAACTTGTTGTGATTTCTTAAGCTCAATTACTCACCACAAGTGTACGGATTGTGCTCGACTTAATAAGTTCGGATGTCGAATCCACAGGGACTACATTAACCAACTGCCAACTTAGTTTAACCCTAGTTTTGTGTGGATGCCAATTTATGATGAGTTGTAACTAAATCTAATTAACTATGAGAAGATCAAATTATAAAAGCATCTAGGGCTTTCGATTTCACCCAGGTTCATCCCAATGTTTAAAGTAAGATAAACTTTTAAAGCAACAATTTCATATATTAAAGGTCGATTAGGCCTCTTATAGTGTTGACCTCTCTCAATGCCTCAACACCTTATCCGTATAGACTAGATTGGTGCATCTTTACTTCTAACCCCAAATCTACTGGAAGCATTACTGCTTGGCTAATCTCAAGACTACATGGGAATCATGCATATCTCTAGGCTATGATCATCCCTCGGTTCTCTATTCCTAATCACATTCTCCTCCTATCTCCTCTCGGGTTTCCAATTTAAATGCAAGATCATGTAAATATTGGCCATACATTCACACACATTAAGAACATAATAGAAAACTCAGTATATAAAGGAACTTGTGCTGAAAGATTAAATCAAAACTTTAAAAAATTGTTCATCCCCCGGCTACATCGTAGCCCTAGATAAGGGAAACTAAAACAATAACTATAGAAAGTTCAAAGCAAAAACTAAAAGAAGACATAGAAGGAGAAGAATAAGTCTGGAATTTTGTAGAATTCCTTCGTCGCTTCCTTCGATCTTCACGTCTCCTCTTGAATCTCCTTATATTCTTCAAAATTTAGATCCTCTTTTTCTCGTCTCCCTTTTCTTTTTAAAGACCCGAATCAGAGCCTCTAACATCCTCCTTCCTCATTCCTTTCCATATCTGCTACTCCCATTTCTTTCCTTTTTGTGTCTTTCGCGCAAATTTCGCAATGGCTTGGAGTGGTTGCGAAATTTTCATAGCGGCTTTAAGTGGCCGCGAAATCATTCAAGGAGGAAAAGGCTGCACTATAAAATTTTCGCAGTGACTTGAGGTCATTGTGAAACTGACCAAAGGCTGCCCAATTGCACTGTGAAATTTTCACAGTGACTTAGGGTCATTGTGAAATTGAACAAGGTGTGTTTGAATGCATTGCGAAAATTTTGCAGCCACCAATGGTGATTGCGAATTGACTATGAAATCCTCAGGCACCTCCTTTATGCTTCAAATTAAATTCTTGCTCATTCCCAGACATGCTTAACAAGTGCTATCAACGTTGGGATGCTTTTTACTTGCCTCAAAACCTCAAATATTGCTAAATTGTACCTAATTACTTGCAAAATCACAAAACTCACGATTTTCTTTAGATAAGTGCTTATGAACTAATAACAAGCTAAATTTGCGGATTAGTGGTGATGAAAACTCAATTTTGGCTTTGAATATGCATGTAAAAACACGTAATTTGAGCATTCATCAATTATGCTTTGAACAAAACTCACTATATTAAAAAAGTAGTTAGTAAATTTAGTAATCTCAAGATTAAAGATGCTAATACTCCATTTAATTCATAAAGCTTGAAAAGAATGATGGTAGAATAGTGGCTTAACTTGAGTATGCAAGTGCAATTGGACATCTTATGTATACTACTCAATGTACTAGGGTTGACATTTTAGTTTCAATTAATAAACTAAGTAGGTTTACTAGCAACACAAGTGTAGAACACTGGAAAGCTATTGGTAGAGTTCTCGGTTATCTAAAAAAAATACAGTGTTAACTAAGCCTCCAAATTTCCCCGCTATACTCAAGGGTATTTGGGATGTGTTGATGTCGTATGTGGGAGATAATTTATCTACCATAGGTTGGGTGTTTACACTTGGTGGTGGGGCTGTCTCTTGAGGATCCAAGAAACACACTTGTATAACACACTCAACCATGAAGGCAAAGTTTATAGCCTGAGCTGCAACAAGAAAAGAAGTTGAGTGGCTTAGGGATCTCATGATAGACATCCCTTTTATTGCAAATAGTATGTCAACAGTATTGATACATTGTGATAGTCAAGCCACTCTAGCTCGTGCATACATTAGAGTGTACAATGGGAAGTCTAGCACATAAGTATCAAACACGAGTATGTCAAATAGTTGATTCAAGATGGAATCATCTCAATATCATTTGTGAGATGAAGTGGAAACTTGGCGGATTCTTTTACTAAACCTCTTACAAGAGATTTAATTAGGACAACATCTAGAGGGATAAGACTAAAACTCCTTAAATAAAATTCTCGAATAACAGTAACCCATTTTAATACTAAGAAATGACTAGTCTTAAGTTCAATGGGTAAAAATAAGTCATTGATACGTGAATTGTGGCAGCATTAGAATTTTTATGTTCCATCTGTGATGAATAATACTTGTTGTTACCATTGGAGAGTTAAACTTAAAGTTTTTAATTAAATTCAGTCCATGAGTGACAAGCATCTTAAAACTAGCAAGGATGCTAGAAGAATTTCACCTATGTGAACTTAGGGTGGTGCCGCCTCTCATGAGAGTTGGAGTTTCTCTCAAGAAAGTCATGAATGGATTGAGCACATGTCCATTGACATACAAAGAAAGAAATTTATTGGACACCCATGTGGTTAGTGGAAGTGTGTGTTGTTATTGGTTTCATTACAAGGAATAACTGGTTCAATTCTACAAACAACCTGAGATTTCAACAAAGCTTTGTGACAATTACACTAAGGTAAAATTCAAATCGAAAGATATTTTATTTTATGCATTTTCACTATTGTGGTTACAAAGGTTGATTTTATTTTTAACCAAATGCGGGGATTGTTATATGCATAATCATATATGTTGGTTAAAAATAAGTTTAAGATACATATTTTACAATATTTTAAGTGTAGGAATAGTTACACTTTTGATGATCCTATTAAGCGTAAGAAGAGTTACACTGTTAAGCATCTATTGTGTAAAATGAGTTACACATTCAATGGCAAAATAAAATTATAACATTTGAGAATAAATCATGTTTAATGAGTGGATTAAACATATGAAATGTTACAAAACTTATAGGTTGAAGAAGACCATGAGTTTGTAACATTTGATAGTAAATAATGCTTAATGTATGCATTAAACATATGAATAAAGTTTGAAATGTTCAAAACTTATTAGTTTGAAGAAAATAAGTTTGTAACATTTGGAAGTAAATCATGTTTAATGTGTGCATTAAACATATGAATAAAGTATTGGATTGTTACAAAACTTATGAGGTTGAGGAAGACCATAAGTTTGTAACATTTGAGATTAAATATATGTTTAATGTATGAATTAAACAAATATTTGCGGTGTTTTAGAATGTTACAATTTCAACCATCTTTTGTAACTACTCTTTCAACCATGTTCTTACAAAGTGTAATTGTTCTTCTTTTGAAATCTTTTGCAGCAAAGTAAAAGGTTTGATCAACCTAAGGCTACTTCCATCTTAGTTCTCTAAAGATTTCTTGAGAGAGAGGAATTAGAGTCTTTGGACAAAGTTCCAAAAACTTGTTTGAGCCTTCTTTTTGTATTATTATTCTTCTTAATTTTTTTCAAGAGATTGTGAGTGGTTTTGTAATTTTAAGAGTTTATTATATAAAGTGATACTAGAGTGTGTTTTTCTTCTCCATTATATCAATCTTTATTTGCAATAAGTAATAGCCCACAATTTAAATAAGTAGATGGATACAACAACATCTACAGCATGTCTGATCAAAACTCACATGATTCAGAAAATATAGATAAAAATAAACAAGGAAGGATTAAAATCCATCAACTTAAATAAAGTCAAGACACGCAATTCTTAATGTTAAAAAGGAAGTCAGGGAGAAAATGACTGCAGAAGCTGAAGTCAAAATTCAAAATTCAAACCATATTTTTCTGCAGAATTGGTTTTGAATCCATTTTCAAGTCTTCTCTGCATTCAACCCTCAGACCCTTTTTTCTTCTGCCTTTTTTGGATCATATGCAGTTGAGAACGAAATTACCTTTGAAAAGCTCAGTTGATTTCGAAGTCATACGAATAAGACAGTATAATCACAGAAAACTGCGTCCAATAAAGTAAAATCCGATGGTTCATAGACCACTTCATTGACATCAACCCTTATCTCTTGATCTAAAAATTGGTCTATTGATTTTTTATCATGTTCTTCTAGAGGCGAATACCATATATTTTGCCATAAGTGGCAGTCCCTTTCTTAAAGGAATGTGGCCTTATTTTTTCCGGTCTTAAAATCTGAGGGACTAAAAATGGCGAAAAGAAAAGAAAATACATTTATCTAAAAGAAAAGATGCATGCTGATTTTGTATGAGTAGGTAAGAGTGGAGATGGTTACACACTATTCTAGGGATGGCAGCAGACGGGTTTGGGCCACCCATTCCAGTCATGTCTTGTTTATTTAAATAATTTCTCATGCCTCACTTGTTTACAAGAATTAAAAATTAAACATATTGAGTGAGTTTGACCGGTATGGAAAATTCCCATACCTGATCCGTTTAGATTTTACTTTTATTTTTATATTTACTTTTATTTATTTTTTATTTTCATTATATTATTAATATTTCATAAAATAAAATATTATACTTTATAAATTATTTAATCATTATTATATCATTAAAATATAAAATAAAATAATTATAAATTTATTTTTTAAATATAATCGAGGCGGGATGAGACTAAACAATACTCTAGCCTGTTTGAACCCGTCAAAGATTTGAGGAAAAAAAACCTACCTATTGTCATCCCTAATACTACAACTATCAAGACTATTAAAGTTAAAGGGTCATGGGTGTATTACCTGGGGTGATTAAACCCCACCATTCAAGTTAAGCCCGAGATGAATATGACTAATGGCTAATGATTCATGGCTAATTAAGTCATGATGAGAAAAGGATGGTTAAATTTGCAAAGAGCCATAAAGTTTTGTGAAACCTTTGGTGATTCTACGAAGATTTGAAATTCGAACAATGATTATTGGGAAGCAAATTTTCCCTAAACTCAATGACCAACTAAACACCTCTTTGGCAAAATATGAAATTGTCTTTGTCATTTAATAAAATATATTGGTAAAAAATTACAAAAAAAGAATACAAAATGTCCAAAGAATTTAAAGTGATTAAAAAATTTGAACAAAATTTTTGTGAGTTCATAAAAAAATTATTTTTCATTAAAAATATTTTACTTAGAAAATTTTATTATATAATAAGTAAATAAAGTATAAATAGTTATTCTTTTAAAAAAGTATAAATTAATACTTATTAACATTTGATATATATATATATATAGTATATATATATATATATATATATATATAGTATATATATATATATATATATATATATATATATATATATATTATTTAAATAGATTTATATTCTCATGGTGGCGCAATCCATGTAATCAGTCATTTAATTCTCTGGTCCTACTCATGAAGAAGCTGATACCATAATATTTAAATCATTTGTGTCAATCATTAACCTATAGTCAATACAAACTGCCTCGTATTCTTTCCTCCCCATCTAAAGTTATAGGTTAATTATTTTGGATCTCTCTCAACAGCCCACTGCTTCTTTGTAAAATATAGATGAAAAAACAGGATAAATATATAAAATATCAATAGAGATAGGAGAGAGAGATGTTGAGTTTTTTTTTTTAAGTTTTCAAAAATGTGGTTCTTTCCACATTCTTTGTGATTTTTTCTCAATTTCTTTCATTTCTTAGTTTGATTGCAATTATGATTGAGAAAGATATATAAAGTCGTCCACTATAAATTTGACTATATATTCTCAGAAAAGGAGATCAATAAAAAGATTATTATCCCTTTGAGTATGGTATCAAAGCCATCTCAAAACTGTTTTATTGGCCCCTCAACTTGTTTGAAGGTGAAAGCCTTTGTGTCCGCATCGAACATAGACCATGCTCATGTGGGTCTTGTTCCTTCTTTTTCCAAAGCGTCCTAAACGAGAAAGCAAGAAACTTTGGGGGATTTTTTTTTCAAGAGCTTTGAAGGGTACCATGATTTTAAAAGAACTCCACTTCTGCTCAAGACTTCGACAATCACGCGGTAACCACTTGTTTTTTCCAAGGTATGAACTATCCAATTTTTTTTTTTTTGGAATGAGTCTCATTATGTCGAGAACAACACCATCAAAACTCGTCTTATCCTTCACTAGATATTATTATTAGTACTAGTATTATTATTTGTGTTGCTTCAAGTTCGAGACCTTGAGATTCGGTGATTGGTTTTTTGCATTCTCTAAAAAGATGAGTGAAAAAAATATTGTTGTCTTTCAATAAGAAAATGTGAGAACTTGAGTAAAGTGAAACGATAGATTGCCAAAGATAGCCGCAAGCCCGAACTTCTCTAGATCTCGGATTACGACACCCGACCACACCACAGCTTATCTGAGCAACTGAAGAGACACCACGCCGACCGACGTTTCTAATTTCACGTGATCGAGGAGAAGTGGACGAATGATATGGCAACACATGGCATGAGGACACGTGCCATGTGGCACCAAACGAATGAACACTTGGCACATGGAGCAAAGTGTCATCATGCATGAAATAAATGGGGAATATAGAAGAGAAACACATGGCATGTGGTGATATGTGTCAAGATGATCGAGAAAGGTGTTTTACACCTAGACCAAAATGAAAGAAAGGGAAGAATGAGAGAAGGAAGAGAAAAGATAGAAAGAGAAAAAGAAAAGAGAAGGGGAAAGAAAGGAAAAGGGGAAGGAAAAGAAAGAAAATGGGAGGAAAGAAGATCCAAATTTTCTAACGTCTTTAGCATCCGAGCAACAAGACGTTCGACAGGTCAGGAAGTGAGCTAGTCTGCGCTCCAAGAGGTAGGAGTTCTCTCATACTCTAGTTAAACTTTGTCTAAGGGCCATTCAATGGCCATGAGGTGTAGCCCTAATAGTGGGGCTGGTTCAAGAGTAGTTGTGATCAAACTGTTGATGATTTACGGACCAGTTTCTGGGTCCATTCTGTTTCTAGAGCTGTAGTTCTGGAACAGGTTGTGTTTGCTTGAAAATATGGGATTTGAGCATGATGATAGTGTGGTGTGTCATTGCTGGGTATGGACTGACATGCTGAACCGTATGTGTTGTTTTTGGATATGAACTTAAATATCTAGTTTGTGTGTCATTGCTTGATTGAATGACATGCAGGTGGTGTGAAAAATCACATTGCTATGTTTACTTGATGTATTAATACGGGTTATGATGGATGTGAATTATATGCAGTAGATATAATTATCCATGAATTGTAAATGTTGCATGTAACTCTGATTATGCATGTAACATGAAATGACATGCAATGGAATTTCTGCATTGCATATGCACGGGGACATCGCTTGAAACATTTGTATGCATGATACTTAATTATATCAGGTTTGATGTTTAATGGCGGGCTATGTCAGCGGGACAGTCATTCTAGAGCTCCAGATGGTTTAAATTATGTGTCGGGTAGTAACAAGAAGGGATAGACACCCCCTTAGGTGAAAAACCTGCATACTTGGTTAGGCATATGTATCTAGCGGTGAAAGCTCGCGAAAGTGTTGGAAGGCTCACGACGCCTGCGGTGAGACTCTGGAAAGTGGTTACCCACAAAAGACACATGACTTTTGAATAAAGCAGTTTATCGGAGGTTGTCTAATGAGTTGAATTATAAAACAAAAATCTTTTGTTTTGAAATAGAGGTTTTCATACATGGCATATGCATGTGTGAGGGAGCCAGTGAGGGCTCGGGATATTGGCATGACATGTGAACATTCATGTAGAAATGCATGTTATCAAGCCAATGTGCTCAGGAATGATCAATCATGGCATTGCATATGCACTTAAGTGGGAGGGCTCCTTGTAGGAGATTTCCTCTACTGGGCATTACTCATCTCGTCGTGGGAAAATATTTCGTACTAGAGGCCACCCAGAGATGGAACTCATCCAAGACCTTAGTGGTGAAGAAGAAGGCCAGATTATGGCTCCAGTATATATTTTGTAAAATTCTGGACAATATGTCTAGTTCCTGTTTATGTAAGAGAAAAAGGGTTGTAATAAAACTCATTTTGATTTGTTCAATACAATTTGGCAAATTTTTCCTAGATTTTATGTTGCCTTTATTATACTGAGGCTATTGTATTGAATTTACTATGTTTTGGGAAAGAGTTGGAGGTGCAGGAAATGCCAGGAAGGCTACTACATGTTTTGGCAGGTTTTAGGTCGCGACAAGGGTTTCCTGGTCGCGACAGATTTCTTATGGTTCCGCGTCATGACAAGGGTCCTTGTGTTATGGCTACGGTTTCAAGCTTGATGTGCGCTGTTAGGTCGCGATACGTTTTTCCATGTCGTGACAAGAGCCATTTCTTTTGTTGCGGATAATGTCGCGACAGAGGATTCCTTGTCGCGACCGAGATGGTCACGACAAGAGGTTAGGTGTTGCAACCTTCATATTGCAATAGGTTTGGCCTTGGCTAGGGATTTTATGTCGCGACAGAGCTTGGTCAAGGTCAAGGGATTTCATGTCGTGATAGAGAATTTTTATGTTGCGAAAGAGTTTCCTGGAGTGGTGTCATGACAGAGTATTTTATGTCGCGACAGAGTTTTGTCAAGACTAAGGGTTTTCTTGTCGTGACAAAACACTTTTATGTCGCGACAGAGAATTCGATGTAGTGACAGAGTTGCCTGAAATTGCGTCGCGATATAGTATACCTTACGTTAAGATAAAGTGTTCCAAGACATGAGGTTTTCCATGTTGCGACATAGTGTTCTATGTCGTGACAGTGGGGCATGGAGTTGCGTTGCAACAAGGTGGGACGTGCGAACAACAGAGACACGCGCGCGATAGAGGTATTATGTCGCGATAAAGATTTCTTTGTCGCAACAGACTTGGTAAAGTGGTAAAAAAAGAAAAGGGACCCCCGATATTTGTGGCGTCACGTAAAAATGTTTTTAATCCGTTGATTATTTTGACAACTCAGCTACATGTTTGGTCGCCAACTATGAGATGCATATTACCGAAGGGAAAAAGTTTTCCTACATTCGGGGTAAAGTGAAACAACCAATAGAATAAGAGCATTGATATGAAAAGTGGTATGCTGAAAATCAAAAGGTGAAAAAATGATTGTTAATGTCCATGAGCCTTGAAATTATGAAGCATTATTTACGCCTACCCATTGCTCAAGAAATTTGGAGTGCATTATCAAAGGCCTTTTATGATAGAAGTGATGAATTACATGTTTTCATGTTGAATCAAATAATTTTCACTGCCAAACAAAGTGACAAATCTCTTTTTGAAATTTATAAAGAATTGATAGAAATTTATCATGAGTCGATAGATAGCAGAAGTCATGAAAGACTGCTGGGCACAAAACATGTCTTAAAATCGTGTCTTGTACACAAGTGCACACGCGCCTCAAGTAATATAATGATTACATGAGATTCGATGAGGATTAAGGTTTACAAAGTACCAAATTGGATTAGCCCTAACTTTATCTAGATGATCATAATAGAGAATTTTGAATTAAAACTAAACTAATTTAAAAGAAAACTAATAAAAAAGTAATCAACTAACAATAAGAAGATAGATTAACAATAATGAAGGTCTAGGGTTTTGACATCATCTAACAATTCCTTATGGAGAGGTCCTACTTAATTTCTTTGATGCTTGGATTATATATTGATGGTGAATTTCTCACTACACATGTTATTCTCTCTCAAGCAATAACAATCGATCCTTAGACAACGTTCTATTGTATTTCTACCTCAAACCCTTATGACTAAGCATGCATTAAGCATTAGAACTTCAACGAACCACATGAAACCCACAAATATCTCTTTTCTATGGTAAAACATGATGTTCTATTCATGGTCTAACCCAATAATTGTCTCTCAACCTCAAATTAGGTCACACAACATGCTAATGGTGATCAAGAAAAAGCAAGGATGAAGAACTAAATAAAACATTCAATATAATGAGATCTAAACATCAAAGATTACAAATAAAACCTTACTCCATAGTTCTTTGTGAAACTACATCAAAACCCTAGATTTATGAGTTTAGAACATAATAAAGGGGTTTACCATCCACTATACACATGAAAACATAGAAAAGAAGGGGGAAACTTGGATTTGATGAAGAACTATGATCTTTTCCCTTTTGCTCTCTAGCCCACTCTTTCTCTCAAGAAGTTATCCCTAATGACCCCTAGCTTTTCCCTTTATAAGCCCCGATTCGAAAGCTGAGCCCTAACTTTCCAATTTGATGGGCCTTGAATTCCATGCCTCGGGTTGACATGGCTCACGCTGTAGAGTGACAAAAACTAGGTAGCTTCTGGATTTCTCAAGTCCAAATGGTACTGTAACGTGGAGACTCACGCAGCAACGTGATGAATCTCATGTTGTAGTGTGAAGAGAATCACGCCGTAGTTGGAGGAACATCACGCTGCAGCGTGATGCATGCTGCTTCTTACAACTCCAAATCTGCACTATCTTCTTCACTACAACTCCATTTTTGCCTCAATCACCTTTTTTTCTCCCAAAAGTTATCTGCAAACAAAATGCCAAGAAAAGAACATTAGACCATAAAACATTACTCAAAACATCCTAAAAATTACTTAAACATACGTGATGTCGTGGTATATTTGAATACTCAACAACAAAGAGCTTGATGATATTAAGCAACATACCGAAAAATCCATTGAACGACAACAAAAATACACCTTTCTCGTTGGATTAGATGGAGATTTCGAAAGCAAGTTCAAGGAGAGATACTACGCAAAGACCTAGTCACGACGGAAGAATGTTAGCACTGGATCCGATGAGAAGCATTTTTTGTCATGCCATAAAACGAGAATATAATCATGATACCTCAACTATGGTAGCCCAACAACGATCAAATCAAAGTTGGTCGAATTAATCTAAGACTAACCATTCTAAGGCGGCCTCTAATATTTATAGGTCTACATTAAATGCACCTATCGCACAAGATCGCAACATTAAGAGTTGTTTCCTTGAACTTGTAGGGTATCCAGAAGGGTGAGATCATAATCATGAGCAGCGAAAGAAGGATATATTCTAAGAAAGCCCCGACTGCAACTATTGCTGAAATAAAAATAGAAGATAATATTGTCAAGAAAGCCTCTGCATTGGTGTCAATGTTCGACTTTGGTGGTAAGGTTTTAAATACTTTCGCATATGTTATTAATAATACATGGATAATTGATTTTGATGCTAGAAATTATATGAATTTTTTTTCTAGACATATCTCATCCCTTAGACATTCTTCATAGAAATTTATTTCTACTGCCAATGGTAATATGAACCCAGTCTGTGACGCCCCAAATCCGGTGGTCCGTTGACAATCTGTCAACCCGCGGAATACATGTACCCATTGAGTGTCTCAATGCCACAAAACGAGTGTCTCTCTACACGAGACTCAAACCTAAGTAAAAATGGCCATGTTGAGCTCATACATCCATACTCACCAAAATATAACCAACTACATTACAATAGTTTCAAGAGTTAATTACATTCTATACAAACACGCATCAATCGAATGTTTCATACATGTTTAAAAATATATAATCAAAGCCACATGTCGCCTTTCTTCTCGGCGGCCTCTAGTGAGTGCAAATTTCGAATTTCTGACCTAAAAGGGGGATCCCACGATGGGGTGAGCAAAGCCTAGTAGTGATAATCTCCTACAAGGGTTGTTCCATACCTAAGTGCTCATGCGGTGATCAAACATACACACATTCAAGTGAAAATATGCACATTCCTACTTGAATGTCTATATTCCATGGATGAGAATGTGACTCACCCTATCCCATGTCCCGAGTCCTCAATTCTAATTTCCTTTACACATGAAAAATTTTCCAAATGTGAAAACCCGTCATATCGTGTTTCACCCATCGATCTATTTTTTTTTTCAAAACAAAAGCTTTTTGTTTTCTTTTTAAAACTTGTAACCCATTGAACAAACCCCCAATTTTCATTTGATTTGGATCAAATCTGTGGTGTTTATGCATTCAGGGCCACGGATTTTCTAGATTACATCGCCGACGCCGCACCTTTTCGACATTCATAGTTTTCACCACGGTGATCATGTTGGACCTCAAAAAATTTAGGTCTTTCACCCCGAGGGATCTACCCCATCTTGCTACGCCCAACACAAGCATATTTATTTTCATTTCTTTCATTGTAAACCACCATGAGTCTCATTTGGACGCTGTCTGTTTTGAGCTCACCAAGAATGGTGAATTAACAGTTTCTATGCACCCACACCCGACTCGACGCGATGTTACCGTGCATCAATGCAATGAAAATATGCCATTGCCTATTACCATGCTACACATATGATGAATACTATATGTGCATGCCTTTCACGTATTTCAACACATGCAGCTTAATTGACAATTCATATCACCGAAAGCATACAAATTTCAATTAAATCGCATAATCATGTTAATATTTAATAAGAAAATACCAAGATCAATTTCATACAACTCAAAGATACCCCTCAAATCAAGCAATGACACACACAAAAGAATCCTTAATTTCGGATCCACTATAAACAGGGTATAACACTGTCCCCCATAGTCTTGAATCAGTCTTGGTTCAAGACATCACTCAACCTCGGTTCAGGTTATAAACAACCCCGAATCACTTAGAATCATACCCATCCCCAAATAGTAGCTTCGGGGTGAAGAAGACAAAAAAAAAAAAAGGTCCTAGGTTACTCACAATTTGTTCCGAATTGGGCTCCAATTAGCTCCTATTATGAGAACTAAACCCCAACAGCCATGGAATGGCTCTTAAACAAGGATTAACCAAGGTAGAGAAGCACTTACATCGCGAAGGCCTTGTTAAACCCCCGATCTTGCACTACGCAGAAATTTCCCTCGACGCACCAACTTCTCCTTTCTTTCGACTCCGGGTCCGAACGTTGTAGATTTTAGAGAGAAGGTAGACTCTCTTTCTCTTAACTTTATTTTCTCCTCTCCCTCCCCGGATACCAGGCCAAAAAATGGAGAAGATGATCTTTTTCTTTTCCTTTTATTCCCTTTTTGTCCTCTTAGTTTGACTTTAAGGACCACTTGACACATGGCTTAATAGAAGCCATTTATCTCTTATCCTTTCACTATTCGATATGTCACACGACACGTGAAGAGCGCCCTGTCACACCACATGCCCCTGTGCCGTACCACAGCCACGGGCACCCGATAATTCTAAGGCTCGAAAAACACATGAAATCCCAACCACACTGAATTTAACGTAAATTCAACGGATAGCTAGATTTCCAAGTGGTGCATCGCATCCCAAACGGGCAGGTCCTGCTTTCATCATCCGAGATCTGAAAATTCAGATCTTCAACCGAAATTACCGCTTACCCCTTTCTCTGCATAAATTTGAATTTCCCTGCTTTTACATAGTCATCAGGGAAGGATCCTAACCCTTACCGATACTTTTGAACTTAGACTCATTTTAGTTGTTTCATCCTTAAATTATAACCTTTTGTTTGTCTCTTAAATCACAGTAGCCTTATCTTGTATTGTCATTTTTTGGTTGAATTTTATGTTTTTAAGGATATCCGAACAAGGCGTATGGATTATGCCATGGTGCTGCTTAGGAAATCTTATTACTGACTTGTAGTCAAAAGATTCTAAACAAGCTGTAGCAAGCCTTAATGACATATAAACTGAGGGGGAGAAAAGAAGCGAAATTTGGCTATGACATCAACATTAGACATGCTTCCTATGACATCAAAATAATTTACTTTCTAGTTTGTTTACAAAGTGTGATGTCTCTAGTCTTCACTGTGATGTTTGTGAATGGGCAAAGAGTCATCGTATTACATTTCCATTCAGTTTGAATAAAAGTCCACTTCCTTTTATGGTGATACATTATGATGTTGGGGTCTATCCAAAGTTCTAACTTTGAGTGGATCACGTTGGTTTGTTACTTTTATTGATGATTGTACCATAGTGACATTTATGCTCACGAAAACCAAGGATGAACAGAACTTGTTGTTAAAAAAATTTCGTAAAATGATTGAAGCTCAATACAATACAAAGCTTCAAGTTCTAAGGAGCGACAATGGTAGAGAATATCAAAGTTCTAATCGTCAAAAGTATATGGAAGGACATGACATCATTCATCAGTTACTTGTTCTAATACACCCCAACAAAGTGGAGTCGTTGAAAGGAAAAATCCCCACTTGCTAAAGGTTGTCCTTGATAGCAACACAAATTCCGGTATCTGATTGGGGGAGAAGTAGTTACATCTGCCACATACTTAATTAATCGGGTACCTTCTAGCTCACTTGATTTCCAAACACCTCTTCAATCTTTGACTGATGCGGTAGTTGCCCTAAATGTCTCTAATCTACCTCCTCATATTTTTGGTTGTGTGGCTTTTGTGCACCTACATAAATACCAACACAACAAGTTGACTTCCCAAGCATTCCGACATGTGTTTGATGGTTATGCATTGCACCAAAAAGGATAGTGATGTTACCACCACCCAATCTGATGCATGTTCATTACAATGGATGTAGTTTCATGAAGATTTGATGTATTTTTCATCTGACTCTATACTTTAGGGGGAGTGCCATAAGGAAATCTAGCCACTTGATTATAATTACCACATCTCCATAACGGGTGAATCTGAACTATTGAACTAGGAAGTAAGTGAATTGGATAAAAGTGGGGCAACATAGCAACCAAGTAGCATTAACCACCCAAAAGCTGAAGAAGTGATAGAAGAAGAAGAAATAGTAAAACTGATCCATCATCACCATTTGAACAAACTAGGTTCGAGAATACCTCAACTGACATACCACACCAATTGTCTTCTAGTGAGGGTGTTCTTAATTTGGAAATTGAGCCATTTAACACATTGTCATAATAGAGGTATCCCTAAAACCACATATGAATCTGAACTATCTAGAAAAGTTAGATATCCCATGAGCAACTATGTGGCTAACCATCATTTGTCTGAATCAAATAAGTCATTTGTTAATTAGTTCATCGTAGTTGGTTCCTAACAAAGGTGTAGGAAGCCTGTTGATTGAAGATGGAAAGAAGCCAGAATAAAGAGATGAAATCATTGCAAAAAAAAAAAAAAAATGAAACATGAGTTCTTATTGATTGCCCACTTGGAAAAAAGCTAGTTGGGAGTTGTTGGATCTATATTGTGATACAATATGTGATATAGTATTGAACAATATAAAGCAAGACTAGGAAAAAGCTAATTAAAACTTATGGGATTGCCACGAAGACATTTTAAAACTCACAAATAAGACCACAACCCCATTATTATTATCTTTAGTTGTAAACTTAAATTGGTCATTACAAAAATTTGATGTAAAGTATGTCTTTCTACATGGCGAGCTATCTAAGATCAACACAGTTCGAGCTATCTTCCACCATGACGCTTGGTGTCAGAAAAGCAAAGTCAAAAGGTGTGTAGATTGAAGAAGTCGCAAATGGGCTGGAAGTAACTCAAAGAGCATGGTTTGGAAGGTTCATAAAGTCAAAGAGAGCCTTTGATTACCGTCAAAGCAATTCATATCACACTTTGTTCCTAAAGAAGCATCATGGTAAGATTACAACACTCATTGTATATGTGGATGACCTGGTGGTTATCGGAAATGACCTAGAAGAAAGAAAAGCTCTATAAAATTATTTGTCTAAAGAGTTTGAAATGAAGGATCTAGGTTCTCTAAAACATTTCCTTGGGATTGAAGTTTCTCAATCAAGTTCGGGAAATTTTCTATCTCAAAGAAAATATGCATTAGATCTATTACAAGAAACTGGAATGTCAGGATGTCAACCCGTCGATACACCAATAGAAGGAGATATGAAATTATGGGGTTAACCTAATCAAATACCCACTGATACAGGAAGATATCAGAGACTTGTGGGGAAATTGTTGTATTTAGCTCATAAAAGACCAGATGATCAAATATTGCTTATGCTTTAAGTGTAGTGAGTCAATATATATGCATAATCTTGGAGAGCAACATATGAATGCAATCATTCACATTTTGAGGTATTTAAAAGGTGCACCTAGGAAAGGTATCATGTTCACCAAACGGCTTAATTCTGTAGCTGCAGTATGCGCGTATACTAATGCCGATCGGGTCAGGCAAGATGGTAGGAGGTCTACCTCTAGTTACTTTACCTTTGTAGGAGGTAATCTTGTGACATGGAAAAGAAAGAAACAACATGTCGTTTCTCACTCAAGTGTAGAAGGTTATAGAAATTCCTCCCGTATAAATTGATTGTATATTCTTAGAAAAATATTAATAAAAATATGATTATCCTTGAGCAAGATATATATATATATATATATATATATATATATATATATATATATATATATATATATAGAGAGAGAGAGAGAGAGAGAGAGAGAGAGAGAGAGAGAGAGAGAGAGAGAGAGAGAGAGAGAGAGAGAGAGAGAGATGCATGATATAAAGTTTGGTAGAGAAAGCTACTCTTATTTTTATATATGATGAAGTGTACAAACTTCACATGGTTACAATATATATCAAGAGCATAGACCTCGTCTATGTTATTCATATTCCACAAACTTCATGAAAAGATGAAATATAAGATAAACACATGACCAAGGCCAAAATGGCTTGGAAATCACTTTAATTATTGAGATGAAAATAAATTACGTATACTTGGCATGTCATTTGTGAATGGTAGCCTTGACAACCGGGGTGGTGGCATGTCACTTTGGAGGAGATGCAGGTGGTGTTTTGCAAGGAGGGCCATTAATGGGGATTTTCTCACATGAATTTGGTGAAGAAGGAGGGACAGGACCCATATGCTGAGGGTTTTCTAAAAGACTAATTAGTCTTTTCTCTATCAAGTACTCTTTCTGCTCTCCTTCAAGAACCCTAGCAGCAGCATGATGTGGTTGGACAGTCAGAAGAAAAGCAAGTGCCATGATAGTGAAAACAACGTTGAGAAACTTCATAATGACAGCCTTGGAGTTGAAATCAATTTGGTATGTTTGAAGGGTGATATGAATATGTAGAGGAGGTTGCATTAATCGTTCGTTATTTATATGCATGCAGGTCCAATAGTATCACTTGGATATAGTTTTCTTTGTGTGATTAATTGTTTGAAGGGTTTGGATTCTTGACTGTTAGGGTTTTGCCACGAGATGACTAGAAATTGAATGGTCATAAAGGAGAAACTGCCCTTGAATTACATGAATGTCAAAGTTCAATTTCTTATTATCTTTTACTTTCACACAAGGTTAGGCTTCTATATATATATATATATATATATAATGTCAAGAACTTTCCCCTCGTGATGTGTTCCCCATCTCATGCGATTGTGGAACCAAATTGAATAAACAAATTCCTCCTAACGGTCACATCAGGGTCGGGATGGACTTTGATCTCATGCTTGCACCCAACCATGTAGATATTGTTAGCTTTGGGTCTACACGCCCTTCACAGCTAACTTTGAAACACGTCTACTAAATTAAGATCGAGACCTATACTTATATAATGTTAAGAACTTGTGTTATACGATATAGAATGTAACAATTCCAGTAACGGTCCATCTAGGGATCATAATGTGTTATTATACCATAATTTTTTCTTATCTAGAACAAATAATTAATAAAGTTTTTACGAGGACGTGCTTCCTTGAATTGGGGTTTGGTCACGGTTCAAGATGTTAAACTGCTTTTTTCTCGTAACATATACTCCTGATAAAGAATTGATCAAATCTTTGGAGATGATTCCACTTACATGCAACAACTTTTGCATTATCAAGACCTAAGACACATTATCCTTTCAAGTGTTGAATGGGTTGGATGGATGATGGGTTTTCAATATATATACCTTAGCCGAGGTGAATAACATGACATGAAGGACTGGTTCTATTGACATGCATTTCCAATTATAAAAAAAGTTTAAAATATTGAAAACATTTCATGTTTCGGAAAAGACTTCAGTTTTGTAAAATGTTCAAAGAACTATTTTTTTTTTTTTTAGAATTGTTCTCAAAAACATCTATCAAATATGCATTATATTTTTTATTTTATTTCTTAAAAAAAGGAGAAAAAAGCATTCTAGCTAAAAGCTAATAATACAACACAAACAATGCTGTAAGTGAGCACTAATCCGGCTCAAGATGTCATGTTATACACACTCCGATACAAACGTCAGAATAAATTTTGCATTCTTAAATATCAAGTATTCCAAGTTTGATCGATATAGCAAATGCCAAGCAGTTTGACTTGTTTCATTTATTTGAAAGGGCTTTTTAGCTTTTGAACGGCATACACTTAGAAATCGAGAGGGTCACAAAGATACTAGGTTTGAATTACACCAAAAGACCAAGTCTTTCATATGTCATTAATTCCGCGTAAGCATCTCTTTGCCAAGCCCATAAAAATAAAATTAACAAAAAAAAAAAAAAAGAGAAGGAAAAATATAATATCCCTAGCTTTTTTGAGGAAAATAACGTGACTATGCCATTTAATTCTTGCATTTAAAGATAGAAAAAAATACAAATAAAAAATTATTATTATTATTATACAATAATACTGTGATTTTTTGTTAAAAGAATAATTAATTGAATAAAAATTTATGTCCTGCTTTGTGTCTGTGAATCGTTGCTTCTTCAAATTAAATGAATCATATTGAAATATTGAAAAGCATGACTCCAATAATTTTGCAATGACATCATACTTTTGCATGAAGCTTCCCAATCGAATAAAGTAGCTGCATGAGGGCCACCAAAACCCATTTCATAACAAATATTTTCCAAAATAAGTTAATATTGGTCTCAGCTAAACTACTGCACTTAAAAAAAGCTAGCAGCTGAGTCTCCCCACAAGCTTATTCAGCGGATTTCTCACCGGAAAGGTGCTTTCCTTCAAAGCATATGTTTAAGTTGCCCTGTTTTATATAATGGGCCTCCTTCTTCCACCTCCGAAGGATGGAGGGGGTATACAGCAAAAGAAGCGTCCAGGGGGTCATCCTGGGAAGTGAAAAGCAACGAGACTGCGGGCTGCTGGAAGATGTTCAGTCTACGAAAGCTTATATGGCTAGGTCCTTTCCTGTAAAGTGGATTGAACTTTTACGGTTTGTATACCACTTTTCTGGTGAATTTCTTGCTTTCTTCTGCTGTTTACTTCCTTTTATGGGGCACTAATTTCGATCAAAAAATAGATTTATAAGGTGGGAATGGATTTTTATTGAATGTTGGTTGGTTTGGTCGTAATGCCCCCAGCTTTTTCGTGACGTATTCCTTAATTAACAATCAAATGTTTGAATAAGACTTATGACTCTAGCTACGTGCTCACTTGAAATGTAGAAACTAAATAACTTAATTGTACGTGTTGAGTAGTGTTGTTTTTTTTTTTTTTGTTTTCTTGTTTTTGTGATGTTTTATTTCTATTAAGTATTAAAAAGTAAAGAGATATCAATATGTTATGCTTTTTATTCGGTAAAAGAAATAAAATATTTTACCTTTTTTCCTAAGAAAAGAGTCTATAAGTCATGAAAATGTGATGTTTGAAATGAAACGAATTTTTTCTCGAATAAGTTCAATATTTACCAGATCTTTTTTTTTAAATTTCATCAATAAGTCATGAAATTTTAAAATAAACATCCGAATGCTAAGCTATTTTTATCTTTGCTGTAAGTAAAAAAAACAAACAACCCCTTAATGTCTAAAAGCAAATTTCTTCCAGTAAAAAATCAAAAACCAAAAAACACTCTAAGTGGTTTCACATGCATGAAGGTTTGATTAAATAAAATGTTGTGGTATGTGGTCTATATTGAGGCCTGCTCGGTCTTTGCCCCTTCATGCATCCTCCGGTTGTTGGAGATGACAAAATAATAGGTCAGAGAATGCGACGGGGTTCACAGACGATACAATATGTTCATGGTATAGGAATATTTTTATAATTTGGACATATCCGGTGTTATTATAAATACCCTCCTATATAACCATATTTTATAGATAGTGAAAAGTTTTAGCCGCTATTCCCATGGATGACAAATCATGTAAATCCAGTGTGTTCTTCTTGTTTTCTTTCTTTGATTTTTAATCACCATTGCATTATCCTTTTAATGCAAGCCTATTTCAACTCTCTAACTTTATAATTTCTACCTCTTTCCTCCCCACATCAGACTTCAATGTTCTCAATAATCTTCTTAATATCTTTTCCCTCTCTTAGCAATTCTTCTAAACATACATACTTTAATAACTTTTCTTTCCCACATTTCTTTGTTTTAATTATTCCCATATTTTCTTATTTTACAATTTCCCAGGTTTTTGAGTTTCGTATTTTCATGTTTTTTATTAACTTCCTCAATTTATCTGCTGACCCTTTCTCTTAATAATTTTTTTTTCTCTCACTTAAGAATTCCTGCTGTAAGTTTCTTTGTTTTGTGCTTCAAATTCTCATAGTAGACTTTTGTGATTTAATAATTATTGAGACGCCCCAAAATCCGGGGGTCCGTTGACCAACCATCAACACGCGGAAATACCCGTGTATATCGTGTGTCTCGATACCACACTGTCCAATCCCATCTACCGGGATTTGTTTATTTACATTAAATTAACATTTTATGTTATTTTCAAAACATATTACTATGAGTTTAATTTCAACCTCATAAAAAAGTATATTACAAAACTTGTTTGTCCAATAGTTTTAAAAAAAAGGTTACAAAGCCACAATCCGACTTTCTTCACAATTGCGGCTCCTAATGAGAGCTGTCCACTGGTTTCTGCTTTGCACTTGCAATGTTATCCCATATAGGGTTGATGAGTGCCTAAAACACTCATGTCATACCCGCATCCATTCTATGTTTTTAGTCCACTTTTATATTTAAATAAGCGCATTATATCCCGATATTTGATTTCTTGGATCTTATGTGCATTACAGGTGAAACAGGTGGTTTTCAGGATCATTTTGGAGCAGAAAAGAGGAAGGAGAAGAAAACTGGCAGCAACGTCACGACGCCTGAAATACCGTGTGACGCGGCCAACGCCGCGACGCCCAGCCGCCGTGTGGACGCCTCAACGTCGCGATTACTGGGTCAATAGGAAGAAAGGTCAACGCTTGCGACGCCTCACCGCCATTTCGATTATCGTAATCATAAAAGTGTAGGGACATAAACGGTGATGATAGAAGAACGCGCGCATCGGGAGCATGAAAAACAGAGAGCAACGACTCGAATCATTGGAAAAGACAGTATTTTTGTATTTCCTTTTTCTCTTAAACGACTGATGATTTATAGAATGAAGCGTATATTCAATTCTACTATGTTCTAGATTTCTTTCTAAGGTTTTGTTGAACCCTGTCACAATTGAATGGATTAATACTTAAACTTATATTATTCAGTTTATTTATGATTTAATGATCGCCTCTATATATGTTTATATTCATGGTAATGTTCGCCAACATTGACGTGGATTCGCTAGATCCGAGATCGAGAGATAAGGACTCCTGTGGATCCGAATAGAGAGATCCCGCTAAATCAAGAATGTAGAGATATCTCGATCTCGAGAGTGGCTATTAGGGTTCGAACATTTAGGCGTTTCGGAGTATTGGGTCGGGGCAGAGATGCACCTAACCCTATTAGCGAGATAGGCGGATATACCTTGAGAAAGGATATTTTGTAGGCACGATCACCCTGTCATCGAGAAATCATTAATAGAATGAATAGTAATTCCTCTAGATAATAATCCGTCAAAGGTGGCAGGGGGAGACAAATCCCTAGTCTTTACAAGCAAAGTAATTTCACAAGTTAATTTAGCTTTAGTTTTAATCCCAAACATTAGTTAGGTCGCCATTAAGAATTTAAGTCCGGATAATATTATAAGGCCAATTTCAGTAATCAACGCACTTCTCCCTGTGGATCGATATCTATACCAAGGTACACTATATTACTTGATACAACGCATGCACTTGCGCACTTAGGTGTACACATTTACACATCAATGCTAACGACTTGTTTGCTTTTTAAGGCCGCGTTCGTGGACAAATTTTAGTGTTGATATTGACAGAGTGCAATTAGATATTACTTTGGAATTTTTCCTTTTTATTTTATTTTTCTTATACAAGTGCTTATAATTTGGTTTTTGCGTTTTGTGTGTGATTGCAGTTAAGGTTACCGTGAGTGTACGCGGCTGTGGTTAAGTGGAACTACATCCGCTTGATCTCGAATCAGAAGAATCTTACTACTGCTTACGCAGAGAACAAAGAGAAGCATAACATAGAAATCTAGCAATCATGCAGAACAATGTAGAGCAAGATCATGGCCAAGAGAAAAATGAGTCGCAAGGGGGTCACAACGTGAAGAATGGAATCAAAGGCCAGGCCATTTATAAGTACAAATTAGATGATCCGCTTATGTTAGTTAGAAGAGTTCGGCTTTTACCACCTGGCTTGTTTGGGACACACCGAAGACCACACCATTTAGGAAAACAACTTCAGCTCAAGTCAAGAATATTGCGTGATGCTTCGTAACATCTTGTTCCATGGATCGCAAGAGAATCCGAATATGCACTTGACCAACTTCATCGAAGTATGTGACATAGTCAAGTATAATGGGGTAACCGAAGAGGCACTTAGACTGAGATTGTTCCCGCTCTCACTAGGTGATAGAGCGAAACATTGGTTGACAAGTTAGCCATCGGATTCCATTACTTCATGGAATGACCTAGTGCAGAAGTTCCTGACAAAGTTCTTCCCACCTGCGAAAATTGCACAATTGGTGCAAGAGATCAATACATTCAGACAACTAGAGGGAGAGAACTTGGCAGAAGCATGGGATAGATTCCATGAATTGTTAAGGAGGTGCCCACATCATAGGTTGACCAAGATGGATGCAAGTCCATAATTTCCTTTATAATGGTCCGAGATGCGACTGCACAAAGGATCGACGCCTGTGAGGAGGTGCGCTAATGAAGAAGACTACGGACCAAGCATAAGGAAATCCCAGAGTAGGACGCCGCTACTAACACCAATAAGTGGCATGTGGATGATTACACCGCTGAAGCCGCGCAAAGACAAATAACGAGGTTCTCAACAATCCGTTACTCGCGAGCGCATTCACTGGGGCCAGTCGTAGACGCCAAAGTCCACTAATGCCGCTCGTACTCATCCTACGGAGTTATGCCAGTTTCAGGAGTGACAGCACAAGAAGGCGTACGCTACCAAGACAAGAACAGCAGAGCATGCCCAAGATGTGTCAAGGTTTAATTAACCACAAAGAATGGGTCAAGAGTGGAGCAATAATTATCAGAACCGCACTGGGTCAAGGGGGTGGCGTAATAATCGTAATAATCAGAGCAATCGTGAAAGGGCGATGCATGGCAATCGTAACAACATGCCACCACCTGCAGAGCTAACCACCTCCGAGAAAAGTGGACTTGGAACAAGCGCTAGCTCAAATACTTACCTCTCATACCGTTTTCATGAATGAGACAAAGGAAAATATGTAGCATAAGGCCACTAACTTGAACAATCAGGCAGTGCAATTAAGAAACTTAGAGGTGCAAATGGGCCAAATGACCAATATACTAACTGAGAGGCAGCAAGGTTCCTTACCGAGCAACTCCGAGGTGAACCCGAGACGAGAAGGTAATGAACATGTAAAAGCACTCACCTTGAGAAGTGGTAGAGAATTAGCAATACCGGGGCAACCACCAGTGATAAAAGTGGTGGAAACTAAGAAGGTAGTCCAAACCAATCAGAATGACAAGACAGAAAGGGAGCAACCCCATGAGAAAAAGTCTGTGGGAGAAGAAACCGAGCCTGCTGGATCAACCAGCCCACGATCAACCCACGGTCCCAATTCCTCAATTCCTCAATGCCTAAAGAAGAATAAACTGAACAAGCAATTCGCAAAGTTTATGGAAGTGTTCAAGAAATTGCACATCAACATTCCGTTTGCTGACGCGTTAGAACAGATGCCCAATTATGTCAAATTTATGAAGGATATATTGTCAAAGAAGAGAAGACTCCGCGACTCGAGACAAGAATCTCATCGCAGGAGTGCAGCGGCTATCCTTGGGCAGGTAGCATTGCCAAAAAGCTAAAAGACCTGTGCGCTACTATCCCGTACCATCAGAATTCCATCTTGAGAGAATTCGTATGACCTGGAGCCAGATAATCTTTACGCCTTATCCATATTCGTATGGATCGGGATTAGGTGAAGTCGACCAACTACAAATACACTCCAAGCAGTCGACAAGTCACTAAAGCATCCAGCGGTGGGGCGATAAGACGCCTTGCAAGGTAGACAAGTTCATCTTCCCAGCGAACTTCATCGTGCTAGATATGGAAGAAGATAAAGAAATACCCATAATATTGGGTAGACCATTTCTATCAACTAGTAGGGCAATGATTGATGTATAGAGAGGAGAGTTGAAGTTGAGAGTGCAGGATGACGAGGTCAAGTTCACTGTATTTCCAGGCCGTGAGACCCTACTGAGTGATACATGCTTCATGACGTAAACCGTGATACTATAGCGGTTCAGCCTAAAGTGGTCTCATTAACCCTTCGAGGCCAGCCCGGTATAGAGTGATCTCGTAAAAATTCGGAAGAAGAGGCCGAAGAGTATGTGAAACGGATGGACTCCTTCGAACTCCAATACAAGGAAATACTACGAACCTCTAGAAATACCAAACATCAAGGTCAGCCCTTTGAATAACCACCCAAGATGTAGAAAAAGCCACTACCTAGCCATTCGAGGTATGCTTTATCTCTGGGAATACCCCACCTTACCAGTAATCATTTCAAAGGCCCCCGATCGCGAACAGAAGAAGATAAGCTATTGAAAGTACCAAGACCATGCACGCGCTGTCAGTCTCTGGCTAATTTAAAGGGGATTCGCCCCTCTATGTGCATGCATCGAATTCTGCTAGAAGATGGTCATAAGCCTTCAGTGGAAGCATAGAGGAGATTGAATCCGACCATGAAAGAAGTAGTCCATAAGGAAGTACTAAAGTGGTTGGATGCCGGGGTTATATATCCTATTTCGGGAGTAGTGCGTACGTGGTGAGTTCACCCAAGTAAGGCTCTGCTATGGAGGAACAACAAAGGATTAAGACAGAGGAAGAATACATCAAGGCTCTTCTAGAACGCTTCTCACAGTTGGAGGATTTGGCATCAACTACCAAAAATTGGAATAAGGCCCGCAAAGACCATTTCCCACCGGCCGCTTTGGATTAGATGTCGATGTGTCAAGGTGGCATGAATACTACCGCTTCGATGGGTATTTCTGTATAATCAAATTGCTATAAATTTCAGAGAGGATCAAGAGAAGATGACATTCACATGCCCATATGGTACATTCGCATTCGGGCGGATGCCCTTTAGGCTGTGCAATGCACCAGGCACATTCTAGCACTGTATGATGGCCATATTCTCAGATATGGTTGAAAAGACAATTGAGGTGTTCATGGACGACTTTTCAGTATTGGGGAACTCCTTTGACATTTGTCTTGAAAACTCGAGATCGACGCTGATTAGATGAGGAAACCAATCTTCAGGCTGACCGGGGGAGAAGTGCCATATTATGGTACAAGAGGGCATAGTACTTGGGTACCGGAGTTCCGAAGAGGAATGTAGAGGCAGACAAAGCAAAAAATCAAGGCAATGAGAAACTACCACCTCCATCACTCCAGAAGGGCATAAGAAGCTTTCAGACACATCTGCTCCTATAGGCGGTCTACATTTTTCCTGGATTGCAAAGCCCTTGTCTAGTTTTCTGGTTCAAGGGACATCATTTGATTTTGATGAGCAGTGTGTGCAAGCATTCTCAATTCTTAAAGATAGATCGCATTAGCCCCATAAAGTAACACCAGACATCTTCCATTCGAAAGCACGTATGACGCGCTGACTATGCACCTGAGCAAAGGCTAGACAAAGAGAAAAGGATATTTCAGGCTATCTACTACGCTAGCCGGACTTGAATGATGCCTAGCTGAACTATGCCACCACTGAAAAGGAACTTTTGGCCATTGTTTTTGCCTTTGACAAATTTAGGCCCTATTTGATTGACAATAAGGTAATAGTGCACACTAACCACTCATCCATAAAGTACTTAATGACTAAAAAGGATGCGAAACCGAGATTAATACGGTGGGTACTCCTACTGCAAGAATTTGACTTAGAGATAAAAGACAAGTAAGGAAAAGAGAACCTAGTAGCAGACCATCTTTCAAGGTTAGAAGGGCCTAGAGATGAGGTGCAAGTTAATGATGATTTCCCAGACGAGCAGCTCTTAGCAATTGAAGGCACAAAGTCGACTCCATGGTTTGCCAACTATGTGAACTACTTAGTGGCCAAAGTGATCCCTCTAGAGTTTAGCTATCAACAGAAGAAGAGGTTCTTTGCACAGTTAAAGCACTACTATTGGGAAGAACCTATTCTATATAAGTGTCATAAGTGATCAAGTGATAAGGCGATGTAAATTTAAAATGAAATGGATAGTGTTCTGACCATCACACACTTCACATAGTAGTACTGAGGCCGTAGTGGACTGCAAAAAGGTACTTCGATTAGGTTTCTATCGCCCAAATTTTGTTCAAGGATGTCATTTGTTCAGATTCACCAAGGAGTAAATTCCAAAGAAGTGGGAGCATTTTGGGCAGAAGATTAACCACCCATGAGCACAACTTTTGAGGTCAGCTATTTGATTTTGGGACGGATTTTACGTGGGCCCATTTCCCTCATTCGCTCACTTGTATATCCTCAGTTGGACTACGTCTGTAAATGGGTAGAAGCAATACCGACACGCACTAATGACGCCAGTGTGGTAGCTAAGTTCCTTCGTAGCCACATATTTACACTGTTCGGCACGCCACGAGCACTGATCATAGATAGAGGTACTCATTTCTGTAATAAGTTGGTTGATAAGGTCCTACAGAAGTACGGTGTGCGACATCGCACTTCACTCGCATACCACCCATAGGAAAATGGACAAGCAGAGGTATCAAACCGAGAGATAAAGTCTATTATGGAGAAAACGATCACGCTAAAGGAAGCGGATCGGTCGGGGTTAAGATCGATGATACTGGGCACGCAGGATAACATTTAAACCCATCGGGTATGTCACCATTCTCGCCTAGTTTATGGAAAGCATGTCACTTTCGCTGAATCGGGAACATAGAGCCTATTTGGGCAACTCTGATGTCGAATACGGATGCAAAGTGGCTCTGAGATATTTCTGACGCTACAACTTAGTGAATTGGATGAATTCCGCAATGAGGCGTACGAGAATGCTTGAATATATAAGGAAAAGACGAAAGCCTGTCATGACAAACATATCATAAGGAAAGAGTTCAAGCCGAGTCAGCGGGTCCTCCTATTCAATTCCAGACTCAAACTTTTTCCAGGGAAATTAAAGTCACGATGGTCGAGACCATTTACTGTGACCCAAGTTTTTCCACGTGGAGGAGTGAAAATTATGCACCTTGAGAAAGGAACATCTGCAATACAAAATGGCTGCCATACCAGGCGATCCATGCTAATAAGCAAACCATTTCGCTAAGTATACCGTGGCAGTGCCGCAGGAGTCCGCGCCCCGTAACCCTCGTGATTATTAAGATGCAGGCGCCGCTAACGATATTAAATAAAGAGCTAATGTGAGGCAACCTAAGCTGATATCTTTCGTAGAATAGTTTTGAGTGTTTTCAGTTTTTGGCATATTTTTCTGTCTCTTTTTCCGTAATCGGGATTTTCTCTTGATTTTCTGTTTTCAGGACCCGAGATAGCAACATAAGTGGAGGGATAGCTCATGACGGTCATTCCAAGAGTGCGAAGGGGTTAGAACTTCATTCAGGGGGGCTTTCTCACACTTAGCCACTTTATGCAGGCAATTTATAATTTCGCTTCGTGACGCCATGATGTACCAAGGCTCTCAACGCCGCGACGCTGAAGGAACCTTTGAAACCAAGCTCGTCACATCTCTACGCTGGATCTCCACGCCACTAAGTCGCTATCCCCCGCTTGGGGACCGTAACGCCACATGTTAACCCCAACATCGCGACACGCTCGCACCACAATCCACGGCACACGTAACACAATAACACTAATTTTCTTTAACCCCCCATGCCTCATCCTCAACGTCGCGACATTATGATTTACCACTCTTTGGAACGTCACGACGTTGGTCTCAATGTCACGACATTGGCAAATAAACCCCCGGAAATGTCGTAACGTTGAGCTCGAACGTCGCGACATTGCCCCTGTTTTATGAGCAGACACCCTCATTCTTCTTCCCCACGCAAACCCTAACTCTCGCCTTCCGTGACCGCTGGCAGCATCCAAATGCGACCCATCTCCATTTGTCCCAAATCCAGCCCTAGACACCTCTACGTGCCCTCGCGACCATCTCTCAGAGCCTCCGTCCCATCAACAACCCGGTTGCGCCCTAATCCAAAGTATTTACGTCCACGGCTCCATTTCCTTTCGTTGGAGCCGTTCTGTCTTACTATTTAGGTTTTGTTAGGGTTAGGAAGGGACCTTAGGAGTGTTTAGGGCTATAGGAAGTCCTCTGGTAGAATCACGAAGCCCTCAGCCCCATTGTGCACACACTAGGTGTCTGAACACCGTCTAAGTGAGCTGGGGTGGTTTACTGAGCCACCCTGGCTCCACCGTCGCCTCCCGGTGGTTGGGGAGGTCGAGACCACGTGTAGTTAAGGCAACCTTTGACCACCATCTCTGTCCACCCATACGCACCAATGTCGAGTAAGAGGCAAAAGATGACCGTAAAGAGAGGTCGGGCCAGTGAGGAGCCGACGCAGAGTTATGACCACACCAAGTTTGTAAATGAAGGTGCGGCTGAAAAGTTCGACCTCATCTCCAAAAATGAGTCATTCATTAAGGAAAAGGGGTTTCATCACCCCAAGGACTTCTTTCGCAAAACAATTGCGAACAAGGGGTGGCGCGCACTATGCTAACCACCTAAACCGGCTGCCACTATGATAGTCCGAGAATTCTAAATCAATTTAGCCACCAATATGAACAAACGGGTTCGAGTGCATGGGATTTGGGTCGACTTTGGTGCGAAGTCCATTAACGAGTTCTACAATTTGGAACCCATGGATAATGGGGAGTTTGACAGCTTCTATGCGGCCCCGAACTACCCCGAGGTCATTAAGGTACTGACCAATGGGCAAGGTGAGTGGAAGATAAACAGCGGCGGGCATGGCAGCATTTCAAGGCCAAACATTTGGCTCACATCCCCAGAGCTCAGATCACTTCATCACATCGCGTCTCATTTCGACGACGAATGTGTGTGAAGTGATGGCCAAGCGCAGTTCTACTAATTATGCCATCATCCGTGACACATACCTGGCTGCCAAAGTGTGTTATGCAGGATGCCATCCTCCGTAATGCGGATGCCAAGATGAACCCAGTGGCACCCCCTTCCTCATTTACGCCTATAAGCAAGTCAGTTCTAGAAGATAATGAAATGGATACACCCGATTAAGGCAATCATGGTCGCTGCGACGTCGTGTACTAAGACTAGAGGCGGTTTATGACTAGGGAAATGAACCCTCGGATGAGGATGAGCTTCGAGAGTATGCATCTGTGTTCGGGTCTCTGGTAGACTCCTTGTGTGGAGTAATCGACATGCCTCCTCCCATCCCCACCTCCACATACCTCCACCCATCCCCACCACCACAGCCTTCCCCTGAGGACGATTCGACCAGTCCTTCCCATATCCTGGATGACCCGGTGCTCAACCTTACCGCTTGTTTGGAGGCCTTCTAGATTTGCACCCAAGAGCACCGAAGTCCTCATCACCCAGATGTGAGGCCCTCCGCACCGGCTACGCGCACCGCTCATGCGCACCGCTCGCTAACCAGCGACCATCCTCCATAATCGTCAGCCCCCAGATCCACTTAGCGCAGCCTCGCTTCCACCGCCCACCTCCGCCGCCAATCGTAAGGATCCGGGCCGATCACCGTGGAAGCTTCCTCGCGACCCCTCGCTCTTTCATCGATTATCAGGACATTGTCCACACTTGTTTGGGGGGGTGTGGGTGATCGAGTTGTATTTGTGTTGGTTTGCTTTATGTTTGGGTTAGTTTGTGTTTTATGTTTTCGTGTGTTCTAAGTTATTCTTACGGTTTCTATTCTATTATGTCGCTTCTTATGCTTAGTTATATGTGTCATGTTTAGGGTTTGTTTCATGTTTATCTTAGCGTCGTCTGTTATTTGTCCCTTAGGAGATGATTTTTATGTTTTTGTTTACTGGGGGTTTCCTGTTTTAGTTTATTTCAATTTTAGGATTGTCTTAGGTAGTGTGTGCGTGATGCCCTGAATGCTAATCGAGGATCATCACACCACTTCAATCTTATCGAAATACACAAAGATAATTAAGAAAGGATCCGTAGGGAGTTAGATGCTCGGGAATTTCATGTTGGATAGGTAGGAAGACAGAGTGAATCACCTCAGGGGTATTCAAGAAACCACTTCTCAACTAGTTTATCGCACCCACACCCAAGTGATCTTTAGGATATTTTTAGGCTCCAAACCCTGCTTACTAAGGTGCAATGAGCCTTGGGGGTTTTTAAATACTAAAGTGATGGGACACCCTAGAAAAAGAGGATTGCCATTGAGCCCCAATTACTAAAAAAAAAAAAAAATTTGAAAAGCAAAAATATTATGAATGTAGTGCTTTGGAGCTTTAATCGGAATCCCGAGCACAATTCCGAGTAGGATTTTCAAAGTTTAATTCCTCGGGAGCCAACTGGCCGGGAGCCATTGACTTCATTGCCCGTTACATGGGATAGAGGATGGAAGTTTCCCATAACTTAGGGTCCTTAGGTTTAGTTGAGTGTTCGGGGTGAAGTTTGAGGGGAACTGAATGCCCGGTGCCCTTAACCAACTGGTGGGGAGTCACCAACGAATCCCCACTACAGGAACACTCAACTTCAACTTACGGGCACTGGTTTTTCTTTCATGAATAAGTAGGATTGTTGAAGAAAAAGGGGTGCGTTCTTATGCTTCCGTAGTTAGATTCTTCCAAATAGTTGAGTTGAACTCAAGTTTGGGGCTGTTGGAACCGAGCTATATGCTAGAGATCACGTATCAATTGCACATAGGCTTTTTAGGAAAAGCTATTGAACACTCAAGAGGTTGAGTCACTGATCAACTGAACCGTGTTCAGCTAAATTCTTTCGAAAGTCGAACGACCTTATGGACCCTCTGAAATTTGAATAAAAAGGCAAGAGTTGTGAGTCGGTCCATTTTGATTCTTCTTCAAAGACATGCATCACAATCACGGTATTCGCTTAAGTATGTAAGGTTGTCGCGTGTCGAGTGTAGAGTTTGGCCACGTGTGGACAAGCAAGAAGCTAAGTTTGGGGGTGTGATGAGTGCCTAAAACATTCATGTCATTCCCAAGTCCGTTCTACGTTTTTAGGCCGATTTTATATTTAAATAAGCGCATTATAGCCCGATATCTGATTTCTAGATCTTATGTGCATTATAGGTGAAGTAGGTGGTTTTCGGGATCATTTTGGAGCAGAAAAGAAGAAGGAGAAGAAAACTAGTAGCAACGCTGAAGTGCCAACATCGCACGCTTCGCTGTTTACAAGCCGCAGCGTGATGTAAAATGTGTACACTTGGGCGTGCAAGTGCACGGCCGTATCAAGTAATATAAGGTACTTGCATGGATATCGATCCACGGGAGAAGTACGCTGACATCGAAATCGGGCCTTATAATATTATCCGGACTTAAATTCTTAATGGCGACCTAACTAATGTTTGGGATTAAAACTAAAGCTAAATTAACTTGTGAAATTACTTTTCTTGTAAAGACTAGGGATTTGTCTCCCCTTGCCAACTTTGATGGATTATTATCTAGAGGAATTTACTATTCATTCTATTAATGATTGGCTGACCTGGTGATCGTGCCTACGTGATATCCTTTCAAGAAGGTATATCCGCCTTATCTCGCCGCAGGTCGGGTGCATCGCTCCGACCCACATCCGAAATGCCTAAATGTTCGAACACTAATCGCCACTCTCGCTCTATTCAGATCACTGGGAGTCCTTATCTCTCGATCTCGGATACCCAGCAAGATCACGTCAATGTTGGCCAAACATCACCATGAATATAAACCACAAATATAGAGACGATCGATGTAAATCATAAATAAACTGAATAATATAAGTTTAAGCATTAATCCATTCAATTGTGACAGGGTTCAAAAAAACCCTAGAAAGAAATCTAGAACATAGTAGAACTGAATATACGCTTCATTCTATAAATCATCAGTCGTTTAAGAGAAAAAGGAAATACAAAAATACTGTCTTTTCCAATGATTCGAGTCGCTGCTCTTGGTTTTCCGTGCTCCAGTCCGCACGTTCTTCGATCATCTCGAATTTAGGTCCCTCTCGCTTTTATGACTCGGAAGCGTAAATTGCAATGACGCTATGACACGCTGGGCGACGTTGACTTTTTCTTCTATTGACCAGACGTTGCGACGTTGAGACGTCACGATGCTGGAACATCGCGACGTTGGCACGTCGCAACGTTGCTTCCAATTTTCTTCTTCTACTTTTGTTCTACTCCAAAATGATCTTGAAAACCACCTGCTTCACTTGTAATGCACATAAAATCCAGAAATCAGATATCGGGCTATAATGCGCTTATTTAAATATAACATCGGATTAAAAACGAATGAATCCTCGCATGACATGAGCGCTTTCAGACTCATCACACCCCAGTCTTAGCTTCGCTTTCGTCCCTTACAAGAAACAGACTCTACACCCGACACACAACAACCTAACATACTAACACTTAATGCCATGATTGTGATGCACATGTTGCTGAAAGAAGGATCAAAATGGACCGACTCACAACCCTTGCCTTTTTATTCAAATTTCAGAGGGTCCATAAGGTCGTTCGACTTTCGAAAGAATTTAGTTGAACACGGTTCAATTGACCAGTGACTCAACCTCCTGAGTTTTCAATAGCCTTTCCCAAAAAGCCTATGTGCAATTGATATGTGATCTCTAGCCTATAGCTCGGTTCCGACACCCCCAAACTTGAGTTCAACTCACCTATTTGGAAGAATCTAACTATGGAAGGATAAGAACGCACCCCTTTTTCTTCAACAATCCTACCTACTCATGAAAGAAAAACCAGTGCTCGTAAGTTGAAGTTGAGTGTTCCTGTAGCGAGATTCGCAGACTCCCACCAGTTGGTTATGGGCACCGTACTACACTCCCGATCCAGTCCGACCTACTCATGGATTCCAACCGGTTCGGGTGTGAGACTCGTGGATCGACTCTTTACCCGATTTTTTTTTATTTAAACTAATCGCACCCGTGGGTACGGCCCATCTTATAACAAAATCAAAATAATATATATAAATCAAAAGAACGACCACCTGAGTGGTGTCCATCAAAATCTAGACACATATAACTGAGTCCCATTTACATATACAAAACTGAACTTTTACATTACAAATCAGAGCATGGAACCTACATGTAGTGAACCCTTCCCGCGTGTCGCTCAGCAAAGATGAAGTCTTCGCATGTCTTCCTCGTACCTACACGGATTAAACTGCGCGTTTTTTACGCTTTAAAGGGAAACATTTCTTATGTATATACACATTTAACGCATAAAACACAATGTATAATATAAATTTTTACATTTATATTATGAGCTTATACGAGTACTTCTTCTTATAACAGCTTATGTTTATTCAGACTTCGTAGAGTTGGGCGTAACTTATCCTTATACTACTTTAGAGTTTACCCTATTCGAAGGTACCCGTAGGTACGCCAAATTCACGGAATGTATACCCGATAATGCGTAACTTATTCTTATACATAAGTACTTGTAAGTACTACAAAACTTATACTGGTCTTACGGAACTTATACTGGTATTTCAAATCTTATACGAGTATTACGGAACTTATACTTATCTTACGGAACTTATAATGGGTCTACGTAACTCGACATGTATTTCAGATCTTATACATGTCTTACGTGAGCATATACTTATCTTAAGGAACTTATACCGATCTTAAGGGAGCATATACTATCTTACGAAACTTATATCGTCTTACGTGTAACTCGACATGTATTTCAGATCTTATACATGTCTGCAGAGCATATACTTATCTTAATGAAACTTATACCGCATCTTACGGAGCATATACTTCTATCTTACGGAACTTATATCGGTCTTACGTAACTGACAGGCTTTATCTTATACATGTCTTACGTATATTATACTTATCTACGGAACTTATAATGATCTTACGCAGCATATACTTATCTTACCTGATTTTATCTTTGCGCGAAGGTACTAGAGAGGTACAATAAGCCTAACTAATCATAATCGTATCACATACAGGGTCAGATCAGACGTATACAGATACATATCAGGTATGGACATTAGTCCATAGTAGTAATGTGATCATACGTATACATATACTTATTTTATCAGTTACGAGAGTACCCATAGGTACTATGGAACTTATACTTATTTTACTTTTGATACGAGTACTCTTTAGGTACATCGACTTATACTGCTTTATCGATACTGAGTACTGTAGGTACTACTGACTTATACTTATTTCATTAACTTGTACTCTGTTTCTTTTACCGATACGAGTACCCGCGGTAATACGAACTTATACTTATGTTATCGAGACAAGAGTGTCTTCGGGTACTACGTAACTTATACTTATGTTATCGATACGAGAGTACCCGTGGGTACTATGTAACTTATCAAATACGTGATAATCTGTGAGGGTACCACGTAACTTAATCGGTTACAGAGTACCCGCAGTACCACACTTAATCGTATAATGTGAGTACCCCTAGGTACTACGTAACTTGATGAAATACGAGAGTACCCATATAGGTACTGGCTGCACTTAATTAGAGTAAGTGCATTAACTTAATCCAATACATGAATACCATTAGGTACTACAGAACTTAATCAGATACAGACGGAACTTATCAGATACAGGAGTACCCGTAGGTACTACAGGACTTATTCAGATACAGGACTTATCAGATACAGGAGTACCCGTAGGTACTACAGGACTTGTTCAGATACAGGACTTATTAGATACATGAGTACCCGTAGGTACTACAGGACTTATTCAAATACAGGAGTACCCTTAAGTACTACGGAACTTATCGTATCAGACTTATTCAGACAGAGTACCCATAGGTACTACGTAACTAAATCGAGACAGAACAGTAACTTAATTAAATACAGGATACCCGTAGGCACTACATAACATTTTCAGATACAGGAGTACCCGTAGGTACTACAGAGCTTAATCAGAGACGGGAGTACCCGTAGGTACTACAGAACTTATTCAGATACAGGACTTATCAGATACAGGAGTACCCGTAGGTACTACGGAACTTATTCAGTTACAGGAGTACCCGTAGGCACTACGTAATCCTTTTCGTAGATAGGAGTACCCAGAGGTACTACGCGACTTTTTCGTATACGTGAAAGCATTCGCAGGCATTTTACGGCATTGCATCGTACACGCTCAGATCTTTTTACTCTTATTCTTTATTCAATGCCTTATCATGTCTGTCCACTACTCAGACTAATTATAAGAAATGGGTAGGACGCAGCACAATAAGTACCCGAAGGTACGATACAAGATCGGGTTCCATAGCACCAAATAGAGTACCGGGCATTTCGGAACAGAGTGTCAGAGCACTAATCAGGACAAGAGTGCCATAGCACTAATCAGGAGTACCGAGGTACTAATCAGGATTGTCGGAGCACTAATCAGGACGTATACTCATTCATTCTTTGGTCCTAGGTAGTCATATGATCATAAATCTTTCATATATTCTTGTTCCTCTATGAATCATCTTTACTCATAAATTGGAATCATTCCAATCGGATCATCCAAATCGCTATGGTGCATTTTCATGCCAAGTTTGCACCGATTTTACCAAGGAACAGTTTGTATTATTAATTTTCCAGTGCCTTGTCTCGATATTTGAGACACTGATCTTTGTAATTCCTTTAAATCTCTAAGGTGCTAAGGGTTCTATTCCAACTTGAATCACCCAATTCGTATACACCGAACTGCTAGCGTCCAAACATCCCGGACTTCTCTATGTTCAAAGCTGGAACCAGAATTCGCTTGCACATGGTCCCACTTTGAGTGAATTTAGGCCACTTAGGATCAGAATTTAAAGGATGCCTATTCTTTAAGTTTTGTTCTCCTTGAAGTCTATTTTACGTAGCCACTTGAATCACTCAACCGGATAAGAAAGGAGCAAGTTATGGCCAAAATACCTAAACCGGTCGAAACAGAAAAACTGGGGAACCTTGTCAGACCGGTACATGTCTAACATGTACTGGTACAAGTTGGCCAAAAATGACCAGAACTGAAATTGTACCGGTACAAGCTCAAATTGTACCGGTACACTTCACCCGAAATTGCCCAGAATGTGTATTTTTCACCCATTTTTCCATGTTTTGATATCCAATCAACTCTACACTTCAAACACACATCAAAACCATTTCAAATTCACTTTGGAATCTCTTTTCTATTCAATTCATCTCTCAATTACATATCTTTCTTCCAAAAACATATCAAGATTCCTTCCAAAACAATTCTAATATGGGTTAAGACCCATACACAAACCAATTATGATGATTAGTTAGGGTTTGTTCCAAACCCTAACTCAACTACTCATAATTAAACCATGAATCCATCCACAAAGGAAGGATTCCATACCCATTCAGGCCATGTGGTTCCCACCCCACCTTACTTGACATAAATTTTGGGTTAAGATGAAATCCTAGCAAAAACCCTAGATTTGGGCAAGATTATAACCATCAAAGCATGGAAATTCATACATAAATTCAGTTTCCATACCTTTTTGGCTTGATCTTGGCTTGAATCCTCCTTCTTCCTCTTCTCTTCCTCTTTCTTCTCCCTTCTTTCTCTCTCATCCGGTTCTCTCTTTTTGGAGACCAATTTGGTCTTAAATCATGGATTTGTTAAGGCCATGTTTGGCCTAGACAAAAAACCCATTTTTGGTTTTTAAGTTTTCTTTATTTGCTTTTTGGCCCATAACTCTTTCTATTTATAACAAACTTTTCCTTATTGTATTTCGTCTCCTAATTTTTTCACATTAGACTTTTAAGCTCCCCTTGTGGACCAATTACAAAATTGTCCTTAATTCTTGTAATTTCCTGTCTTCTTCAGAGCCGCATTCAACTCACGAAACTTTCAATTAAGCTTACAAAATACCTCTAAACATGTCGAAACGACTAGGTATATTTCTTGGTGTTAGCAATTTCTCCTCTTATAAGAATTTCATTCTAAATTACACACTCTAGCATGTGCTTGCTCTATATCAGATCCTTTCTTTTCATATCTTTTACAGAAGCTGGAGCGTGACTCTCACTTGAGCCATCAAAGCTCCATCAGAACTACATCTCCTGTCTTAATCTTTTCGTATATCGGATTTGGTACCGATTCATTCTAATGATATACGTGACAGACATCCGTGACAGGGCCAACACATTACTATGTAGGTGCATCCCACCTCAGACTTATCCGTAAATGCCTAAACCTAGGCTCGATACCAACTTGTCACACCTCGAATCCGTAATGACTGACATGGATCCTCGAACCGAGTTCGGGTACGAGACTCGTGGATCTGACTCTTTACCCGATTTTTTTTTTTAAAAAGCCAACTCCGGCACCTGTGGGTATAACTCCATGATCTTATAACAAAATCAAAATAATATATATAAAATCAAAAAAAGAACGACTTCACCGAGTGGTGTCCATCAAAATATGTACACATATAACTGGTCCCATTTACATATACAAAACCGAACTTTTATTGGCAAATCAGCACGTAACTCACATGTAGTGAACCCTTCCCCGTGTGTTGGCCTGCCAGCATGGAAGTCTTCGATGTCTTCTCCCCGTGACCTTACACGGATTAAACTCGTATAAGCTTTACGCTTGAAAGGGAAACATTTCTTATGCATATACACATTTAACGCATAAAACACAACGTATAATATAAATTTCATACATTTATATTATGAGCTTATACGAGTATTCTTCTTATAACAAAGCTTATGTTTATTCAGACTCCGTAGGGAGCAGCGTAACTTATCCTTATACTACGGAGTTTGCTCCTATTCGAGGTGGTACCAGGTATCTCCGAAATTACTCGAATGTATACCGATAATGCGTAACTTATTCTTATACTAAGACTTGTAAGTACTACAAACTTATGCATCGGTTCACGGAACTTATACCGGGTATTTCAAATCTTATACGAGTTATTACAAACTTATACTTATCTTACTTAACTTTATACTGGTCTTGGCGTAACTCGTACATGTATTTCATCTTTACATATGTTCTGGCGTATATACTTATCTTACGGAACTTATACCGATCTTACGAGCATATACTCTTATTCATCGAACTTATAATGTCTTAACTCGGACATGTATTTCATCTACGCTACGTCTTACAAGAGTTATTATGTAATAATATCCAATAAATCTATAATCATCTTACGAGCATATACTTATCTTACTTGATCTTATCCTTGTGCGAAGGTATCCAGAGGTACAATAAGCTCTTAATCCAATCATCATCAGACACATACAAGGTCGATCGACGTGAGCAGATACATATCGTGGCCGGACATTAGTCCAGCAGTACGTATTATAACGTGATACATATACTTATTTTACTGCCACGCAGAGTACCCGCGGTATCTTCACGGAACTTATACTTACTTACGTGGATAACGAGAGTACCCTTTTTTAGGTACTACCGGACTTATAATTCGCTTTATCGATACTGAGCGGTACTCTAGTACCACCGGACTTATACTTATTTTATTAACTCGTACTCGCTTTTACCGATACGAGAGTACCCGTGGGTACTACAAAACTTATACTTATGTTACTGAGACAAGAGTACCCTCTGGGTACTACGTAACTTTATACTTCTTTGTTATCGATACGAGAGTACCCGGGTACCATGTAACTTATCAAATACAAGAGTACCCAGAAAACACTGCATCCAATCTGCATAGAGTACCCATAGGTACCATGTAATTTAATCGTACACAGGAGTACCCGTAGGTACTATAGAACTTGATGAAATACGAGAGTACCCATAGGTACCACAAAAACTTAATCAGAGGCGCATTTAACTTCATCCAATACATGTATACCCATTAGGTACTATGTAATCCTTAATCAAATACGTGGATCTAACTTATCGTATACGAGTACCCGTAGGTACTAAAGGACTTATTCAGATATAGGGATTTATCGATAGGAGTACCCGTAGGGTACTACAAGATCTGTTCATACATGCACTATTAGGATACATGAGTGTCTGTGGCAACACCACAGACTTTATTCAAATACAGAGTACCCTTGTGTACTACTAACTTATCGATCAGACTTATTCGTGAGACGAGTACCCATAGGTACTACGTAACTAAATCAGAGACGTAATCGTAACTTAATTAAATACGGAGTACCCGTAGGCACATGCACATTTTCGGGATAATGAGTACCTTGCAGGTACTACAGAGCTTAATCAGAGACTCGAGTACCCGTGAAATACAGAACTGGTCTCAGATACGTGACTTATCGATACGTGGAGCGCTCGCAGGCAAATTACTCGAACTTATTCGCCATGTGAGCACCGAGGGCAACTTGCTGTAATCCTTTTCTTCAGAGACGAGTACCGGGAGGTACCACAGACTTTTTCTCAGATACAGGAGGCCCGGGAGGGTACTACGTGAGCCGCATCGACACGCTAAGATCTTTACTCTTATTCTTTATTCAAGTCTTATCATATAATCAGTTCGACTACCTAGACCAATTATAAGAAATGAGCAGGACGTTAAAGACAATAAGTACCGCGTACGATACAAGATCGCGCCATAGCACCAGCAGAGTACCGGCATCAACCAGAGTGCCGTAGCACTAATCAGACAAGAGTGCCATAAAGACTCAATCAGAGTACCGAGGTACTCAATCAGAGTGCCGAGCACCAATCGTGACGTCCAATTCATTCATTCTTTGGTCCTAGGTAGTCATATGATCATAAATATTTTCATATATTCTGTTCCTCTAGCGAGTCATCTTTACTTAAATTGAATCATTCCAACCTGATCATCCTCTTAAACTCGTTATGGTATTTTCATGCCAATGCTTCTGCTTACCGATTTTACCGAGGAACAGTTTGCACATACAATTTTCCAGTGCCTTGTCTCGATATTTCCGACACTGACCTGTACTCCTTTAAATTTAAGGTGCTATGGTTCTTTCCAACTGGAATCACCCAATTCGTAGCAATCGGATCTCAAGTTACGTCCGAACATCCTCTCGGATCTCTAATGCTCAAAGCTGGAACCAGAATTTGGCTTCTGCACATGGTCCCACTTTGAGTGAATTTTAGGCCACTTAGGGATCATAATTCAGCGATTCCTATTCTTTAAGTTTTGTTCTCCTTGAAGTTTATTTTACGTAGCCACTTGAATCACTCAAATCGGATAAGAAATGAGCAAGTTATGGCCAAAATACGAAAACTGGTCGAAACAGGAAAACCAGAACAGGTTGTACCGGTACATGTCTAACATGTACCGGTACAAGTTGGCCAAAAATGACCAGAACCGAAATTGTACCGGTACAAGCTCAAATTGTACCGGTACACTTCACCCGAAATTGCCCAGAATGTGTATTTTTCACCCATTTTTCCATGTTTTGATATCCAATCAACTCTACACTTCAAACACACATCAAAACCATTTCAAATTCACTTTGGAATCTCTTTTCTATTCAATTCATCTCTCAATTACATATCTTTCTTCCAAAACATATCAAGATTCCTTCCAAAACAATTCTAATATGGGTTAAGACCCATACACAAACCAATTATGATGATTAGTTGTAGCCTCAGTTCCAAACCATAACTCAACTACTCAATTAAACCATGAATCCATCCACAAAGGAAGCCGATTCCATACCCATCTTGTGCCATGTGGGTTCTACCCACCTTACTTGACATAAATTTTGGGTTAAGATGAAATCCTAGCAAAAACCCTAGATTTGGGCAAGATTATAACCATCAAAGCATGGAAATTCATACATAAATTCAGTTTCCATACCTTTTTGGCTTGATCTTGGCTTGAATCCTCCTTCTTCCTCTTCTCTTCTTCCTCTTCTTCTCCCCTTCTTTCTTCTCTCATCCGGTTCTCCCTCTTTTTGGAGACCAATTTGGTCTTAAATCATGGATTTGTTAAGGCCATGTTTGGCCTAGACTAAAAACCCATTTTTGGTTTTTAAGTTTTCTTTATTTGCTTTTTGGCCCATAACTTCTTCTATTTATAAATAAACTTTTTATTGTATTTTGCCTCTAGTCTTTTCATTATTTAGACTTTTAAGCCCCCCTTGTGGACCAATTACAAAATTGTCTTTAATTCTGTACTCCGGTCTCTCATTTCCTCTCGTGCTCTCGTGATTCAACTCACGAAACTTTCAAATTGCTTACAAAATACCCTTAAACATGTCGAAACGACTAGGGTATATTTCTGGTGTTACACACTCCGCATCTACCCTCGAACTTCACCTCGAACATTCAACTAAAAACCTAATGGCCCTAAGTTACTGGAAACTTCCATCCTTTGTCCCATGTAATCCAAGTAATGAAGTCAATGGCTCTCGTCGGTCGCTCAGTGGCATTAGGCTTTGAAAATCCCCTCGGAATGTGCACGAGATTCCAATTAGAAGCTCCCACTTTTTCTATTCATAATATTTTTGCTTTTAGAATTTTTTTGTTTTTTTTTGTTTTTTTAGTAATTAGGGCTCGATGGCAATCCTTTTTTTCTATGGTGTCCCATCACTTTGGTATTTAAAAACCCCCAAGGTTCATTGCACCTTAGTAAGCAGGGTTTAGAGCCTAAACATATCCTAAAGATCACTTGGGTGTGGGTGCTATAGACTAGTTGAGAAGTGGTTTCTTGAATACCCCTGAGGTGATTCACTATCTCTTCCTACCTATCCAACATGAAATTCCCGAGCATCTAACACCCTACGGATCCTTTCTTGATTATGCTGTGTATTTCCAACAAGATTCGAAGTGGTCAACAGTGATCCTCGATTAGCATTCAGGGCATCACGCACACACTACCTAAAACAATCCTAAAACCGAAACAAACTAAAACAGGGAACCCCAAGTAAACAGAAATAGAAAAATCATCTACTAAGGGACAAATAACAGACGACGCTAAGATAAACACGAAACAAACCCTAAATAGGACACATATAACTAAGCATAAGAAGTGACATAATAGAATAGACAAGTAAGAATAACCTAGAACACACAAAAACATAAAACACAAACTAACCCAAACATAAAGCAAACCAATACAAATACAACCTGACACCATTGACTCTGGTAAAACAAGTGTGGACAAAGGTCTCAAAGGCGATGAAATAACGAGAGAGGGTGCAGGAAACTTCCTTGGTGATTGGCCAGATCATTGCAGTGGTGGCGGAGGTGGCTGGTGGAAGGCGAGAAGTTGAAGCAATCGTCCCAAAGGACCCGTTGATCGAGGAGGATGGTCGCCTGGTCAAGACAAAGGCGCATGCTCCAAGGCAACCCGCCTCCACATCCCGGTTGATGACTCTGGGTGGCCTGGTCTCATCCCAAGGCCTCGAAACTACTCCAAGTGAGGTCGAAAGCACCGGTCCTCTAAGATATGGGAAGGACTGGTCGAATCGTCCTCAGGGGAAGGCTGTGGTGGTGGGGGATGGGTGGAGGTCTATGGAGGTGAGGGATGGGAGGAGGCATGTCCAGTGGTTTCTGCTTTGCACCTGCAATGTTATCCCATATAGGGTTAGCCACGCCTAGTAGAGAAACTTCCTACAGAGGCTACTCCCCACTTAAGCGCACAAGCAATGCTAGCACTCACATTCACATCAACCATTCTATACAGAATATGCATTTCTATCCTGGAATTCTATATGCCATGCCATGAAATGAGATGAGACTCAATCATGTACCATGCTTTGAGTCATTACCGACTCCTATCACACACCACAATGCCCATGCATGATAAAACCATCATTGATGAATCATATCCAATGATCATTTTCAAACAAAATTTCATTTTGTTTATAAATCAAAACATTTTGAATGTCATATTCTAATGACTACTTTCTTTTACAAAATCATGTATCTTTTGTGGGTAGCGAATTTTCGGGGTCTCACCGTAGGCTTCGCACGCCTTCCTACACTTTCATGGACTTTCACCGTTGGACACATATGTTAACAAACACCAAATTTTCACCCCAAAGGCAATCTCATCGTTGTTGTCCAGTTAATACTTTTTTGTACATGTGGACCTCATCGGTCCCAGCCCAATGGCATCGCCAAAGATCCAACAATCATAATCGCCCGTATGGTGTTTGATCGCAATCATGCACTTACACCTATGAAATGTGATGCGGTCGCTGCATGGTAATGCATTATTACTTCATATCAATTCCATGTCTCATATGTAATGAATGGCATATGGACAATTCTAGCATACAATTTATCATGTATCACGGATAATTTCTAAACATTTCATCCAATTGCCAACATATTAAAACATATATATCAGTAAGAACAATCAAGCATGTTATAACAAAATCAAGCAATAACACTTTAAAACAATCCACAATTTTAGACCTCACAAGTCGGCCATAACAAACCACCAAAAACAAAGGCAATAATCACCCCAAAATACCGTGGAAATAGTCTCGCTCGTGCCACCAACCGGGCCACTGCACTCACCAAAACAGCTCCACAAAATCGCACAAAACTGCGACCGAAATTAGTCAAAAATCATGACATACCAAATAAACAAATTTCAATCAAGTGGGCCTCGAAATGGACCATAATTCAGTCAGAGGTTCGACTGGGGCGGATTCGAAAGCCTACATCACTCTTGGCACGGTGAAGCAATTTAAATGAAGGACCCAAGTCCGAAGTCTCTCAATTTCCCACCAGAAAATCAATCCTAAAAATCCGGTTAGTGTGTAGGATCAAAATAGGGCAGCATTCCCATATTTCAAAATTCGGCCAAACAGCCCCATAGGGCAAAGACACAACCCCACAACTCTTATGGTGGAAAATAAAGCAAAGTAGGAAGAATCCCTACCTCTTAGAGTTTAGCCCTTGGACTTTACTTCTTGGTTCGACGAGTTCCGACCGTCGAAACGCATATTTCCTTTTCTCCCTCTTTCTCTCCCTTTTTTCTTCTTCTCTCTCTCTTTCTTTCTTTCCTTTCTCTCCCTTTCCTTTTTCCTTCTCCTTTCCTTTCTACTCCTCCCTTCCTTTACGAATTGGCCTCCCATTTTATAGGCATGTCCATTGGCATGCATGTGGACACATGGCTTGCCATGTGTCTGCATTTGACTTTGCATTCCTTGTGACACATGGCTTTTCATGTGTCACCCGACACCTGTTGCCTTGAAAAAAGTGAAATTATGTCTATCTCGGAATTCAACGAAATTCGCATGGGTAACTAGATTTCGTGAGACGAAGTCAACGATGAGGTCCATTTCGTAATCTGAGATCTAGAAAAAAAAAAATCTAGGTTTTCAACTTGTATCGTAGCGGCAAGTTCACTGTGTTTGCCCCATTTTTTGGGAAAGTTCAAATTTACCTGGGTTTTACATTCTTCCCCCCCTTAAAAGAATTTCATCCTGAAATTCACACGTACATGTACATACAATCACATGCAAATGCTACAATCATTCTTTTTTTTTTTCAAATGACTAAACAACGTACCTTTATCCTCGAATAAGGAAGGATAAGTGGCACACATCATGTCCTGGCGTTCCCATGTTGCCTACTCCACTCCTCGGTGCTACCACAACACCTTTACTAGCCCCAGCGCCTTATGAGCAAAACTCGATCCCAAATTTATCCATAATACGCATGTGGTGTCCCTCCTCAAAGGTCCCATATGCATCAAGAATGAGCTCACCCTAATCTACTACATGAGTCGGATCTGGAGTGTACTTCCAGAGCATGGAGACATGGAATACCGCATGAACACCCGAGAAACTTGGAGGTAACGCTAACCGATACGCGAATCAGACTCCACCCTCTCGAAAGTACCGGCGGGTCTTAATATACCCTGATAGCTTTCCTGTTTGGGTCAGAAATCCAACCGCTTCCTCTAGGCATCACTCTTTCAAGAAGACATGATCACCAACTCAAACTCTAGAGGTTCGCCTCCGTCTCGTGGGCGTAGTTTCACGGCCAAGGGAGCAAGGAGAAAAACGCTTCCATATCAAGTCCACCTTTTTCGAGGTGTCCTTTACCAAATCCGGACCTATAGCAAATCTCTCTCCCACCTTCGTCCAACAGACCGAAGATCTACATGGCTTCCCATATAATGCCTTATAGGGCGCCATCTGTATACTCACTTGATAACTGTTGTTATAGGAAAATTCCACTAAGGGTAAATGCTCTTCCTAACTACCCTTAAGATCTAGAATGCATGCCCGTAGCATGTCCTCTAACGTTTGGATGGTCCTCTGTGACTCACTATCCGTCTGGGGATGAAAAGCGGTGCTCATCATTAACTGCGTCCCCATGGCAATCTGAAAACTCTCCAAAAATGAGCCAAACTCGGGATCTCGCCGATAATTATGTGAGAACGCACCCATGCACCGATAACTGCATTTATAATTTTGCGCACTTCTCCTACGTGAGTGAAGGTCATTTGTACTCGCTAGAAAGTGTGTCGAATTTTAGCGGTTTCATCCACGATCAGCCACACCGCGGTAATGCCCCGCGATGTTTTGTGGAAATGAGTCACAAATCCATCGACATGCTCCTACTTCCACTCTCGCTATTCCAATGGTCGAGGTAACCCGGGCTTCGCCGGTGTTCGCCACCGCTTAACACGTGAGACATCAACGACCAAAATCCCTAACTTGCTTCTTCATTCCACTCTAGTAATAGTGGCGACGAATGTACAGCAAAACGAGAGCAATGGAACTCTTTGAGGATCTCTTCTCTCAAATCTACCAAATCCGAAGGAACCACAATCTGTTCTATAATCGGCTAAGACTACCGTCCGTGTGAAGAACTTGGAAAAAAATTTATGAACTAAACTATCTCCACGGTGTCATGCATATCTCTAGGCTATGGATCACCCCAGTTTTCATTCCTAATCTCATTCTCCTATCTCCTCTCGGTTTCAATTTAAATGCAAGATCTTGTAAATATTGGCCAAACATTCACACGCATTGAGAACATAATAGAAAACTCAATATATAAAGGAAATTGTGATGAAAGATTAAATCAAAACTCTAAAAAATTGTTCATTCCTCAGGTTACGTCGTAGCCTTAGACAAGGGAAACTAAAACATAACTATAGAAGGTTCAAAGCAAAAGCGAAAAGAAAACATAGAAGGAGAATAATAAGTCTAGAATTTTTTAGAATTCTTTCGTCGCTTCCTCTGATCTTCACGTCTCCTCCTGAATCTCCTTCTCTTCTTCAAAATTTCGATCCCCTTCTTCTCTACTCCCTTTTCTTTTTAAAAACCCGAATCATAGCCTCTAAGATCCTCCTTCCACATGCCTTTCCATATCTGCTACTCCAAAGAATCATCTCCTAAGATTTGGCTTGATTTCTTTCCTTTTTGTGTCTTTCGCACAAATTTTGCAGTGGCTTAGAGTGGTTGCGAATTTTCAATAAAGGATTTGATGTCACCACAAATTGACCAAAGCGCCAATCCTTCTGCACGCAATCGTGGAATCAACAAGGGGTGTTTGAATGCACTACAAAAATTTTGCAACCACTAATGGTGACTACGAACTGACTTCTAAGAAATCTTCTGGCTCCTCATTTTCGCTTCAAATTCAATTCTTGCTCATTCTCGACCATGCTTCACATGTGCTATCAACCTTGGTATGCTTGTTGCTTGCCTCAAAACCTCAAATATTGCTAAATTGCACCTAATTACCTGCAAAATCACAAAACTCACAATATTCATTAGATACGTGCTTAGGAACTAATAACAAGCTAAATTTGAGGATAACTGGTGATAAGTACTTGATTTTGGCTTTGAATATGAGTGTAAAAACACGTAATTTGAGTATTCATCAGTTATTCTTTGAGCCAAACTCGCTATATTGAAAAAGTAGTGAGTAAATTTAGTCATCTCAAGATTAAAGATGTTAATACTCCATTTGATTCAAGTGTAAAGCTTGAAAAGAGTGATGGTAGAGTAGTTGCTCAACTTGAGTATGCAAGTGTAATTGGAAATCTTATGTATACTGCTCAATGTAGTAGGCCACACATTTAATTTGCTATTAGAAAACTAAGTAGGTTTACTAGCAACATAAGAGTAGAACACTGGAAAGCTATTGGTGGAGTTCTTGGTTATCTAAAAAATACTAAAGAACTAAGCCTCCAAAATTTCCTACTATACTTGAAAGGTATTTAGATGGAAGTTGGATGTCAAGTGTGGGAGATAATTTATCTACCATAGGTTGGGTGTTTACACTTGGTGGTGGGTTTTCTCTTGGGGATCCAAGAAACAGACTTGTATATCACACTCAACCATGGAGGTAGAGTTTATAGCCTTAGATGTAACAAGAAAAGAAGCTGAGTGAATTAAGGATCTCATGATGGACATCCCTTTTATTGTAAATAGTATGTCAACAATATTGATACATTGTGATAGTTAAGCCACATTAGCTCGTGCATATAGTGGAGTGTACAATGGGTCGTCTAGCACATAAGTATCAAACATGAGTATGTCAAACAGTTGATTCAAGATGGAATCATCTCAATCTTATTTGTGAGATCATGTGGAAACTTGGCGGGTTCTTTTACCAAACCTCTTACAAGAGATTTAGTAAGGACAACATCTAGAGGAGGAGATCAAAACTCTAAAGCAAATTAATGAATGATAGTAACCCATTTTAATACTGAGAAATGACTAATCTTAAGTTCAATGGGTAAAAACAAGTCATTGATACGTGAATTGTGGCAACATTAGAATTTTTATGTTCCATATGTGATGAATAATACTAGTTGTTATTGTTGGAGAGTTAAACTTAAAGTTTTTAATCAAATTCAGTTCATGAATGACAAGCATCTTAAAAGTAACAATGATGCTAAAAGAATTTCACCTATGTGAACTTTATGGTGGTGCCAACCTCGTGAGAGCTGGAGTTACTCTCAAGAAAGTTCATGAATGGATTGAGCACATGTCCATCAACGTACGAAGCAAGAAATTTTTTGGACACCCATGTGGTTAGTGGAAGTGTTTGTGTTGTTACCAGTTTGATTACAAGGAATAACTGGTTCAATGCTACAAACAACCTAGGATTTCAACGAAGCTTTGTGACAATTACACTAAGGTAAAATTCAAATCGAAAGATATTTTATTTTATGCATTTTGACTATTGTGGTTACAAAAGTTGATTGTATCTTTAACGAAATGGGGGGATTGTTATGTATAGCTCAAATATGTTAAGAAAATAGGTTTGAGATAAATGTTATAATATTTTAAGTGAATAGTTACACTTTTGATATCCTATTATGTAACAAGACAGAATTGCTAAGCACCTATTGTGTAGAATGAGTTACACATTCAACACAATTAAATAAATTATAAAAGATGAGAATAAATATTGCTTAATGAGTATTAAAGATATGAAGTTGTTATAAAACTTAGAAGCTGGAGGAAGACCATGAGTTTGTAAATAATTAATAATAAATCATGTCGATATAAATGGAAGTTTGAAACAAGTTATAAGACTTCATTAGGTTGAAGAAAATAAGTTTGTAACATTTGGAGGTAAATCATGTTTAATGCGCGTATTAAACATATGAATAAAGTATTGGATTGTTACAAAACTTATGAGGCTGAGGAAGACATATAAAGTTTGCAACATTTGAGATTAAATATATGTTTACTGTATGAATTAAAACATATATTTATGTTTTAGAATGTTACAATTTCAACCATCTTTGTAACTACTCCTTCATCCATAAGTGTTCTACCAAGTGTAATCGTTTTTGAAATCTTTGTAGAAAAGTAAAAGGTTTGATCAAACATAAGGCTACTTCCATCTTAGTTCCCTTGTAAAACATTTCTTTAGAGAGATTTAAAGAGAGTCTTTGGACAAAGTTCCAAAAACTTGTTTGAGCCTCTTTTGTATTGCCATTCTTCTTAATTTGTTTCAAGAGATTGTGAGGTTTTTAATTAAGAGTTTATTATATAAAGTGATACTAGAGTGTTTTTTTCTTTCTCCATTATATCAATCTTTATTCTTACAATAAGTAATAGTTCCCACATAGAATTTAAGGCAGATGGGACGCCAAATAACATCTACAGCATGTCTGACTGTCAAAACTCACATGATCTGTGAAATTATAGATAAAATAAACATGGAAGGATTAAAATCCATCAACTTAATGAAGTCAAGACACGCAAATTCTTAACGTTAAAAAGGGAAGTCAGGAGAAGAATGATGAAGTTGAAGTCAGAATTCAAAACAAACCATATTTTTTCTGCAGAATTGGTTTTAATCCATTTTTCAAGTCTTCTCTGCATTCAACCCTCAGACCCTTTTTTTCTTCTGCCTTTTTGGATCATATGCAGTTGGAGAATCAAATTACCTTTTGAAACGTTCAGCTGGATTTCTGAAGTCATACGAATAAGATAGTATAATCACAGAAAACTGCGTCCTCAAACAAAGTAAAAATCTGATGTTCAGACTGGTCGATTTATTATCAATCAGCTACCTTTGATCTAAAAATTGGTCTATTGATTTTTTATCATGTTCTTCTAGAGGCGAATACCATATCTTTCCATAAGTAGTCCCTTTGCTTAAAGGGATTTTGGCCTTATTTTTTCCGGTCTTAAAATCTGAGGGACTAAAATATATGAAAAGAAAAGAAAATACTAAGATTATTCGGTATGAAAGATGATGCGATTTGTGGTGAGTAGGTAAGAGTGGGAGATGGTTACACACTATTCTAGGGATGGCAGCAGATGGGTTTGGGCCACCCATTCCGAACCTGTCTTATTTATTTAAATAATTTCTCATGCCCCACTTGTTTAAAAGAAGTAAAAATTAAACATATTGAGTGAGTTTGGCGGGTATGGAAAATTCCCATACTCGATCCGTTTAGATTTTGCTTTTATTTTTATATTTACTTTTATTTATTTTTTATTTTCATTCTATTATTAATATTTCATAAAAATAAAATATTATAATTTTTATAAATTATTTTAATTATTATTATATCATTAAAAATATAATATAAAATAATTATAAAATAATTATTTAAATATAATCGGAAGGGATGGGACTAAACAATACTCTAGCTTGCTTGAACCCGTCATAAATTTGAGGAAAAAAAACCTATTCATTGTCATCCCTAATACTACAACTATCAAGACTAGTAAAGTTAAAAGGTCGTGGGTTTATTACGTAAGTGGATTAAAAACCCCAATTGCCTGCTGTCACAGGAAAATGACTAATGGCTAATCATTAATGGCTAATTAAGTCATGATGAGAAAAGGATGGTTAAATTTGCAATGAGCCATAAAGTTTTGTAAAACCTTAGGTGATTCTACGAAGATTTGAAATTCGAACAATGATTATTGGGAAGCAAATTTTCCTAAACTCAATACTTGACCAACTAAACCCCTTCGACAAATATGAAATTGTTTGTCATTTAATAAAATATATTGATAAAAATTCAAAAAGGCAAATTGTCCAAAGAATTTAAAGTGATTAAAAATTTGAACAAATTTTTTTGGAATTTTCATAAAAACATTTATTTTTCATTAAAAAATCTTTTTACTTAGAAAATTTTATTATATAATAAGTAAATAAAGTATGTTAGTTATTTTTTAAAAGTATAAATTAATAATTATTAATCTTGTAAGTAGCACTAATCCGGCTCAAGATGTCATGTTATACACACTCAGATACAAACGTCAGAAATGATAAACGCCATTCTTAAATATCAAGTATTCCAAGTTTGATCGATATAGCCAATGCCAATAGTTGTTTGACTTGTTTCATTTTATTTGAATTACTTTAGCTTTGAACTGCATACACTTAGAAATCGAAGGGTCACAACGATACTAGGTTTGAACATAACCAAAAGACCTCAAGTTCATATGTCATTAACTCATGTAAGACCTCAAGCCCATAAAAATAAAATTAATAAAAAAAAAAAAGAAGGAAAATATGATGATATGTTAGCTTTTTGAGGAAAATAACGTGACTATGCCATTTAATTCTTGCATTTAAAGATAGAAAATTACAAATATACTATTATTATTATTATACAATACTATGATTTTTGTTAAAAATAATTAATTGAATAAAATTTATGACCTGCTTTAGTTCAGAATCATTGTTTTTCAAATTAAATGAATCATATTGAAATATTGAAAAGCATGACTTCAATAATTTAGCAATGACGTCATACTTTTGCATGAAGCTTCCCAATCGAATAAAGTAGCCGCATGAGGGGCACCAAAACCCATTTCATAACAAATATTTTCCAAATTAAGTTAGAATTGGTCTCAACTAAACTATTGCACTTAAAAAAAGCTAGCAGTTGAGTTCCCACAAGCTTATTCACAGATTTCTTGCCGGAGTTGCGCCTTCAAAGCATACGTTTAAGTTGCCCTGTTTTATATAATGGGCCTCTTCTTCCACCTCTGAAGGATGGAGGGGGTATAGCGAAAGAAGCCACCAGGTACATCCTAGATGTGAAAAATAAGGATTGCAGAGCTGCTGAAGATGTCTGTAGTCTACGAGAGGTTATATGGCCAGGTCCTTTCCTGTAAAGTGAATTGAACTTTTACCGTTTGTATACCACTTTTCTGGTGAATTTCTTGCTTTCTTCTGCTGTTTACTTCCTTTTGTGGGGCACTAATTTCGATCAAAGAATAGATTTATAAGGTGGGAACGGATTTTTATTGAATGTTATATTTGGTCAATGCCCCGAGCTTTTTTCGTGATATCTTTAATTAACAATCAAATGTTTGAATATACCGATGACCAGTAGATACGTGCTCACTTGAAATTTAGAAACTAATTAATAACTTAATTGTACGTGTTGAGTAGTGTTGGATTTTTTTGTTTTTTTTGTTTTTTTGTTTTTGTGATGTTTTATTTCTATTACACTCATCAAAAGCAAGGATATCAATATGTTATGCTTTTTATTCGGGAAAAGAAACCAAATATTTTACCTTTTTTCCTTAGAAAAGAGTCTATAAGTCATGAAAATGTGGATGTTTATGAAACGACTTCTTTTCCGAATGTAGTGTTCTAAAATATAAAGTGAAATTAAGATATGAAAGATTAAATCAAACTTAAAAATTCATCCTCGGGTTCCACTGTGAGCTCCCAGACAAGTAAACTAAACATAACTATAGAAGGTCCAAAACAAAATAAAAAAAGAAACATAGAAGGAGAAGAATAAGTAGAATTTTGTAGAATCTTTCGTTTTTTCACTTCTCACATCTCCTTCTCTCTTCTTCAAATTTTGATCCCCTTCTTCTCGGCTCCCTTTTCTTTAAAGACCAATCAGAGCCTCCTAAGAAGACCCTTCTTTCCAAGATGTCTTTCCAAAGACTAATACCCAAAGAATCATCTCTTAAGATTTGGCTTGATTTCTTTGCTTTCTGTGTCTTTTGCACAAATTTTGCAGTGGCTTAGAGTGGTTGAGAAATTTTCATAGCGGCTTTAAGTGGCTATGAAATCGTCTACAGAGGAAAAGAGTCACTGCGAAAATTTCGCAGTGACTTGAGATCCCCACAAAATTGACCAAAAGCTACCCAAATGCACCGTGCATTGAATGTGGGTAAATGACATCGCATCATAGTAATTTTGCAACCACCAATGGTGACTACGAACTAACTTATAAGAAATCTTCTGGCTCCTCATTTTTGCTTCAAATTCAATTCTTCCTCATTCCCGACCATGCTTCACAGGTGCTATCAACCTTGGTATGCTTGTTGCTTGCTCCAAACCAAATATTGCTAAACTGCACCTAATTACTCAGCGAAATCACAAATCTCACTGATCATTAGATACGTGTTTGGAAACCAATAACAAGCTAATTTGAGGATAATCGGTGATAAGTACTGATTTTGGCTTTGAATATGTGTGTAAAAACACGTAATTTGAGCATTCATTAGTTATTCTTTGAGCCAAACTCACTATATTGAAAAAGTAGTTAGTAAATTTAGTCATCTCAAGATTAAAGAGGTTAATACTCCAATTATTTGTAGATTAAAAGCTGAAAGAGTGATGGTAGAGTAGTTGCTCAACTTGAGTATGCAAGTGTAATTGGAAATCTTATGTATACTACTCAATGTACTAGGCCACACATTTCATTTGCTATTAGAAAACTAAGTAGATTTACTAGCAACACAAGAGTAGAACACCTAAAGCTGGCTGGTAGAGCTGGGCTGGTTATCTAAAAAATACTAAAGAACTGCTTCCAAAATTTCCTACTATACTTTAGAAAGGTATTTGATGAAGCTGGACGTCAAGCTGGGAGATAATTTATCTACCATAGGTTGTGTTTACACTTTGATGGTGGGTTTTGGGATCCAAGAAACAGACTAGATATCACACTCAACCATGGAGGTAGAGTTTATAGCCTAGATGCAACAAGAAAAGAAGTCAGTGGATCTATGATTTCATGTCGACATCCCTTGGCTGAAGGTACGAAGAACAGTCATTGATACACCGTAGATGATGTTTCACTAGCTCATTCATACAAAGGGAGTGTACAATGGGAAGTTCAGCACATAAGTATCAAACATGAGTGCATGTCAAACGCTTGATTTAAGATGGAATCATCTCAATCTCATTTTGTGAGATCGGAAACTTGTCGATTCGGTCTAAACTCTTACAAGAGATTTAGTATGACAACATCTAGAGGGAGGAGACTAAAACTCCTTAAATAAAATTCTCCAATGATAATAACCCATTTTAATACTGAGAAATGACTAATCTTAAGTTCAATGGGTAAAAACAAGTATTGATATGTGAATTGTGGTAACATTAGAATTTTTATGTTCCATATGTGATGAATAATATTGGTTGTTACCGTTGGAGAGTTAAACTTAAAGTTTTTAATCAAATTCACTTCATGAGTGACAAACATATTAAAAGTAACAATGATGCTGAAAGAATTTCACCTATGTGAACTTAAGGGTGGTGCCGCCTCTCATGAGTAAAAGTAACAATGATTTGAAATACATGTCCATCAACTATAAAAGCAAGAAATTCTGGACATCTGTGGTTAGTGGAAGGGTGGTGTTGTTACCACCCATTTACAAGGAATAACCGGTTCAATGGATACAAACAACCTAGGATTTCAAATCTAAGCTTTAGACAATACAACAAGGTAAAATTCAAATCAAAAGATATTTTATTTTATGTATTTTGACGATTGTGGTTACAAAAGTTGATTGTATTTTTAACGAAATGGGGGGATTGTTATATGTATAATTAAATATGTTGGTTAAAAATAGGTTTGAGATACATATTTTATAATATTTTAAGTGCAAGAATAGTTACACTTTTGATATCCTATTAAGTGTACGAAGAGTTACACTGTTAAGCATCTATTGTGTAGAATGAGTTACACATTCAGTCACTAAATAAAATTATAACATTTGAGAATAGTGAAATAGTTTAATGAGTAGATTAAATATAGAAGTGTTACAAAATCATAAAGGAGGAAGACCAAGGAGTTTGTAACAATTGATAGTAAATCATGTTTAATATGAATAAAGTTTGAAATGTTATAAGACTTATTAGGTTGAAGAAAATAAGTTTGTAACATTTGGAAGTAAATCATGTTTAATGTGTGCATTAAACATATGAATAAAGAATTGGATTGTTACGAAACTTATGAGGTTGAGGAAGACCATAAGTTTGTAACAATTGAGATTAAATATATGTTTAATGTATGAATTAAACATATATTTATGTTTTAGAATGTTACAATTTCAACCGTCTTTGTAACTACTCCTTCAACCATAAGTGTTCTACAAAGTTTAACTATTCTTCTTTTGAAATCTTTTGCAGAAAAGTAAAAGGTTTGATCAACCTAAGACTACTTCCATCTTAGTTCCACTAAAGATTTCGAGAGAGAGTGAAATAGGAGTCTTTGGACAAAGTTCCAAAACTTGTTTGAGCCTCTTTTTGTATTATTATTTTTAATTTGTTAAAGAAATTGTGAGTGATTTTGTAATTTTAAGAGTTTATTATATAAAGTGATACTAGAGTGTGTTTTTCTTCTCTCCATTATATTAATCTATTTACAATAAGTACAGTCTCCATTGAATTTAAATAAGTAGATGGATACAATAAATATCTACAGCATGTCTGATCAAAACCTCATGATCAGAAATATAGATAAAATAAACATGGAAGGATTAAAATCCATCAACTTAAATAAAGTCAAGACACGCAATTCTTAACATTAAAAAGGAAATCAGGGAGAAGAATGATCGCAGAAGCCGAAGTCTAAATTCAAAATTAAACATATTTTTAGAAATTAGTTTTAAATCTATTTTCAAGTCTTCTGCATTCAACCTCAGACCCTTTTTCTTCTGCCTTTTGGATCATATGCAGTTGAGAACCAATTACTTTGAAACGCTCGGTTGATTTCGAAGTCATACGAATAAGACAGTATAATCACAGAAAACTGCGTCCTATAAAGTAAAATCCGACGGTTCATATACCCCTTCATTGACATCAACGCTTATCACTTGATCTAAAAATTGGTCTATCGATTTTTTATCATGTTCTTCTAGAGGCGAATACCATATATTTTCCCAAAAGTAGCAGTCCCTTTCTTAAAGGGATGTGGCCTTATTTTTTCCGGTCTTAAAATGGCTAAAAGAAAAGAAAATACACATTTATTCGGTATGAAAAGATGATGCTGATTTTGTGGTGAGTAGGTAAGAGTAGGAGATGGTTACACACTATTCTAGGGATGGCAGCAGACGAGTTTGGGCCACCCATTCCAATCCTGTCTTGTTTACTTAAATAATTTCTCATGCCTCACTTGTTTAAAAGAATTAAAAATTAAACATATTGAGTGAGTTTGACGGGTTTGGAAAATTCCCATACCTGATCCATTTAGATTTTACTTTTATTTTTATATTTACTTTTATTTATTTTTTATTTTCATTATATTATTAATATTTCATAAAAATAAAATATTATAATTTTTATAAATTATTTTAATTATTATTATATTATTAAATATAATATAAAATAATTATAAAATTATTTTTTAAATATAATTTGAGCCAGATGGCACTAAACAATACTCAGCCTCGCTTGAACCCGTCATAGATTCGAGGAAAACTACCAATATTACCATCCCTAATACTACAACTATCAGACTTAGCAGTTAAAGGGTCATGGGTGTATTACGTGGGTGACAAACCAACGTCCAAGTTAAGCCCGAGATGAATATGACTAATGGCTAATGATTCATGGCTAATTCAGTCATGATGAGAAAAGGATGGTTAAATTTGCAACGAGCCATAAAGTTTTGTAAAACCTTTGGTGATTCTACGAAGATTTGAAATTCGAACAATGATTATTGGGAAGCAATATTCCTAAACTCAATACTTGACCAACTATTAAAACCCTCTTTGGCAAAATATGAAATTGTATTTGTCATTTAATAAAATATATTGATAAAAAATTACAAAAAAAAGGGCAAAATGTCCAAAGAATTTTAAAGTGATTAAAAATTTGAACAAAATTTTTTTGGAGTTTTCATAAAAAAAATTTATTTTTCATTAAAAAAAATCTTTTACTTAAAAAAAAATTTTATTATATAATAAGTAAATAAAGTATAAATAGTTATTCTTTTAAAAAATATATAAATTCAATATTTATTAATGATGATGCTCTTTTCAACAGAACTGGGCTGGAGGTGTTGGAATCACAGTCGGTCCGTCGGGCTCGGACGCCAGACTCCTCCGCAAAACAAGAAACAAAGAGGATCGGCGGGATCGCCTGCCTCCGATGCCTAAGCCGGCCTCTTCCGGGGAGCAGAAAAGATCAACCGCTTGAGTGGGGAATCTTTCCAGCAGTCTACGCGACCTTCTGTTCGATGGGGTGGCCTGATATTTATAGTGTGATGTTTTTCACAATCGATGGTGATAAGGATTCTTCTTATTTCGATGGGGATCTATTTCTTTTATCATTGCCGTATTACTGCGGAGTTAAACTAGGAGAGCGCTATCGAGAATTATCCTACTTCCTCTTATCAGATTTGATTTGATTTACGTGATATGGGCTCTTTAGGTCGTTTCATGCTATCGGCCCCGAGGTGGATGAACTCGGGCTCTCGCTGGGGCCCGTACAAGAGCCCGGCGTTTTATCGAGCCTCGCTATAAATCTCCTTTGATCCCGTTTCGCCTCGGGGAGTGGGCCTCAAGGCTACTATTTTTTTAAATCGCATCGCCGGGCTCTCGCTCTGGTTATGACGAGCGTGGGCAAGGGCTGTATTGTTTCTCAAATCGGGTGCGACTTCCACGTGTTTTCTCAAGGATGGTTTGGTTAGGGTTTTGTTGCCGTCAAACGTCCTATGGTACTAATTATTTTTCGACTTTCGCGCTTATTTCCTCTAGTTCTTTCAGTTTCTTTCGAGAACATCCTAATCGCTTGTATCAGGTTCTCGCTTATTGAAGCTTTCTCCTTCTCTCAGTTCGAGCTTCTTTTTCTAAAACTCGTCTCGACTTTCGTCAATCTTGGGGTTTTTGTAATACCCCATTGGGTCGTCTTTCTATATTCTTAGGACTGCACGCTCTTCCTTTTCTTACCTTGAGTGGTATAACGAAAATGCTAGTGGCTAGCTTGGTTAGGTTTCGTCCAATTTCTGGTATTCCCATAGGTTCTGTCATTCCTCTTCTTATGTATGCGGGTGATTCCTCCTGCGGACCTGGGTTTTAGGGACTAGATTTAGAACCACTGCTTAGTAGTTGGTTGCTCTTCGAGATGTCAGGAACCCCATTTCTTCTCGCAAGGGCAAGGATAAAATTGAAGAGATTAAATACCCTATGGGGTCTGAATATCTGAGGTCGACAGTACATAATGCCTTGGCAGTGGGTCCTAGCAGGGTTGAGCTATTATATGGGGAAGTCTTCGCAAGACGATATAGGCCCCGTCATGCTCAAGTCAGTCCCCGACGCACTGCACTCTATGTTGTTTAGGGTGCTCAAGATGGTGTGCTTCTTCGAGGGTTTTGAAGAAAGTGGCCTCCGTCTCGCATCCCTTTATAAAAGGGTATTGCAACATTTCAACGCTATTCTCAACTTTCACCACTGGGTATTCCGACAGATGTCAAGGTCTTAGGGATAAGGGCTTCTGGGTGTTCCTAGCATGTAGCTTTGTTCCGAACCCTTAGTGTGAAGGAAGTACCGAGGGCTTTTATTTATCTTAAGCTGCCCAGCACTCACGATCATCTCGGATTTCTCTTCCCACAAATTTTGCTGAAGCTACTGCATTGAGCACGATCACATTGACAAGGAAGACACACTGGGCGTTCCGGCTGTCTGGACCACTCCTGAGAATCTACGTATTTCTCGCTTTGCTTTAGTTTATCTGGCTTTCAGAGTAAACATAGGTGTATCCCTAACTTCAGATTATCTCAGGTGTTTTAGGTATTCGCCTGATCTAAATTTCAAGATTGTGGTCAAAAAGTGAAGTTGGCTAAATGTCTTCCTCGCGCGCTACTCAGCTATCAGGTCGGATATTTCAAGATCTTCAGGTTCGAAGTCCTCCCGACCTGCTACTTTGAGGTCACACCTCCATTCGTTATGAAGTTCTCTCCCACGACTGGCCTCCCGCTGTCAAGCTCCACTAAGGGAGAGCCAAGCTCGGGTGGTGACGCCGGCCCCGCAGGTCTCAGAGTGAAGCTGAACCTTGACTCCTCGCATGGGCTATCTGACTGCAAAGCCCCGAGGTTGGGGACGTTCTTCATCACCGCCATGTCTGGGCGCGTGGGTATCGCTTACCCTCCACAGTTCCAAGAGCTTTCGCCAAGTTCGCACTTCGCTCGTTTCGTCGCTAAGACCAAAGATTCCTCGGGGAGGGCTGTTGAGCCTCCGTTGGAGGTTATGCCCATCTCAGTTTGAAGTCCTCCTGTGTAGAGTGATAAGCCTCCTCCTTCGACAATGGAAGACTTGGGGAGGAAGCTCCCGCCAAGCCGATGGAGACGGGATTCTCGCTTCCAATGCCGAAGCTTTGGTTACCGGTGCGATCTCATCCATCCTCGTGGATTCCATCTCAAGAGGTCTGTGCCCCGCTTGTTGAGAAGGCTGGTTCTATCCTCTAGGGGTCGCTCCGTGTTCTATGTCTTTTATGTCCGGCTTTTATCTTGGTTTTGAGTTGCGGTTAACTTTATGTTAGGTATCGCGTGGCTATCCATCCAAGAGTTTCGCAAAAAGTGGCTAGGTCGAACTGAGGTCACGCCAAAGCATTGTGAGGCTCACAAAGCGAGAGTGGCTTCTCTACCTATGAGCTGGATGAACTGCAAGTCTGATGCAAATATTAATAGGAAGCCGGAAGCTCAAGTCCATCCGAGGCATACCGTGATGGCGTGAGCGAGGGTCAGAGGGGTGAGAAGAAAAGTGCCTGAGATGGCTAGATTTTCAAGAGGCCCAGAGGTCGTGATGGGCCGCAGATCGCCAAGGATGATTTGTCGGGTGGCTGTGGATTCGCCGCAGTCGCCGATCGAAGCCAAAATCAGGGGAACCGCGAATCATCCCAGTAATGGTTTGCGCATCCTAAAGAGCCGCTGAGTCGCTGTGAGACGAGTCAGCGTAATGTGCTACGCTGTTAGATAGAGCCCATCTCGCGGCTTCTCCGGCCAGAGCCTCTATTGAACGTCTCGGACCGATGAGAGTGCCATGGGTTGCGAGGGACATTCAGAGGCGTGAAACCCCGGGCTTGTCAGAGGACTGAAGGAGCATGAAGTTTGAGGATGAGCCCGCACTCTGGCTCTAGATGGTCGGCTTCAGAGGAGGGTTGCTAATGCCTACTCTGGCTTGGACCTTAACTTTGATATCCCCAGCGACGAGGAGGCAAGAACTTTTCCTCGTCGATCACCGAGAGTTGAGCCACCTACCGAGGCCCGCTCCTTCTTCGCCTTCCGCTTCCTAAACGCCTGATGTCCGAGCCTTCACAATTTTGAAGCTGGTTTTTTAATTCGGGGCCCAACCCCGCATATATGTAACGCCGCTCGGCTTTCGTGAAACTCAATGAATACCCAATTTCTATCTCCTAGTTTTTTTTATAATCAAGGCCCCTATGCTGTCATCTGTCACCCTGATCGCGGTCGGGCGGCTTGCTCAGCCGCCCAGCTTCTTGAAAAACCTGAGTCACGAGGCTCCATGGGCTAATATGTCTGAGCTGAACTGCCCCGCTACTAAGCCTTAGCCAGCAAGCCAGCCTTGAAAATCGAGTCGCCGAGTACTCGCGGGCTAATCTCGCCGAGCCGGAATGGTGGTTTCGGGCTACCAGGCCTTAGCCGAGCGGGCCAGCTTGAAAACCGGAAGCCGCTGAGGCCCGTGGGCTAATTCGCAGCCGAATCGCCTCGGCTACTAGGGCCTTTAGCTGAGCAACTGAGTTTCAAAACCGAAGCCGGCCGAGGTTCGTGGGCTAATTCGCTCGAAGTCAACCAAATTTCCGCGACTATATGGCCTTGCTCGAAAGCAAATAGCTCTTGAAAACCGGCGCCGCCGAGGCCCGTGGGCTAATTTGCTTGAGCTGAATCGGGCTCCCGGGCTACCAGCCTTAGCGGCGCTGAGTTTCTCGGTAACCGGAAATGAGGCTCCGTGGATTCAATCGCCCCGGTCGAACTGCCTGCGGTCAGATGGCCTGAACCGAGCAACAGCCTTGAAAAATCAAAGCATCGAGGCCCGCGGGCCAATTTGCTTGAGCCGAACTGCCTCTGGCTACGTGCCTTAGTCGAGCGCTTGAGCTCTCAAACCGAGCCGACGGGCTCCTCGAGACGGGCCCCATGGCTACACGGCTCACGACTTCAAAGACGCGCAATTTCACAGGCCATGGGAGAATTGAACGACGCACAATTTTCCAGCCGCCCGGGGCTTCCTTATAAATCAAGGGGCCTTCCGCGATGGAGCTTTATGCTTCAACCTTCTTCCTTGGGGCATAACCGAACCCACGTATATAGCCGGCCAAGGTTTGGCCGCCGCCGCAGGAGGCGTGCCTCGAGATCCCGAGCCGCATTTGGTTCCGATGGTCCTCCGTCAGGGAGTTGCCGCTCTGGCCTCCTCAGGGAGTTATGTTATTCCCTTAGCTTCGTCCGATGACTTTTGTTTCATACTAGTGGAATGCATCTCGGGAGGGCGGTGTACTCAAAGAAGAACTTTTAGTACCGCTTTCTCCATTTTCTCCCTCTTTTCTTCTTCTTTCTCTCGCTTCTCCCTTCTTCTCATTTTCCTTCCCGTTCTCACTATCTCTTCTTCTTCTCTTCTTTCTTCCTTTTTCCTTCTCGTCGCACTCTTCTTCTTCCCTCTCCTCTCCCTTTCTTTTTCTTGAGATTTTTTTCTTTGAGGAACTCGCTTGTACCGGTTTCATTCCCGAGATGTAAGGGGATGACATCAAGTGATTGTAATTAATTGTATCTTTCATTGAATAAAGAGCAATTTGTTTCTGGGAGTTAATGAATTGTGCATTCTCAAGTGTGTAATTTTCTGCCGCCAAGTCAGTCTGCTTTTCTTTTTTACCAGATGCCTTACTTTTTGATTCATAAGATGTTAAACAAAGTAATCAACGAACAATGCATCGTTATTTGAAAGTCGATGATACTTTATGCAAGATTTAAAATCCGAGGCTTTTGGCTGATAGAAATGCCTTGCAGCCTCAAACGCCTCAAGAATGATGGTGAGAACTCTTCCTCTTCCCCATTCGAAGTTCGTGAGGTTACCAGTCCGACTACAACGAGGACACCTATATGGGGGCCTTCCCACTGGTCCTAGCTTCCCATGTGTAGGATCTTTCCTCGCAAGCAGAAGTTTTTTTAAGACTAGGTCGCTAGGCTTATAACTCTGGCTCGACCTTTGTTTAGTACTCGGCCTTCCTTGGTAGTCTTCGCACGCTTTAACCTGATCACGCTTTTCATCTGTGAGGCCTAGGCTTGTGCGAAGAGCCTCTTCGTTATGTTCCACGCTTGCCAATTCAATCATTGGGGATTTTAATCCGATTCGATATGGGCTACCGCCTGCCACAAGTCAGAGTAATGGGGTTTCCGAGTTGTCGACTCAGATAGTTCAGATGGTCATAGCACTCCTCGAGGTATTCTAATCACTGATTTTGCTTTAACCTCCAACTTGGTCTTCAATGCTACTTTGTGGTCTCCTGATGGTGACTTTATGCTTGTCCATTAGATCGTGGATGAGCTGGGACGCAGTAGTAGTTCCCGATCACAAAGCCATGCAAATCCCTGAACTTAGGATTGTCGAATTGCTTCCCATTGTTTGACACCAGGGCTCTCGGGATACCAAACCTGCATATTATGGCACACCAAACAAAGTTACGTACCTTTTGTTCTGTGATAGCGGTGGGCCTGGCTTCATTCATTTGGTGAATAATCCATCGCTACGAATTTTATAAATTTGTGATCATTCCTTTCCACGGGGCGTAGGTCCCACATGTCTAGCCCCACTACCTAAAGGCTAGGGCTTGTAATTGACATTAGTGGCTCCGATGGGAGGTGAGAGATTTTGGTGTGCTCCTGACAAACTTTGCATTTTCCCGACTAGTTACGTCAAGGTCTGAGCATCATGGGCTGAACAAGACTTCGCCTCAAGAATTTTCCCGCCAATGCCCAAGCTCGATGTGATTTCCACACACACCTTCATGTACTTCCCTTAGCACGTAGTCGGCGTCTTCCTTTGCAATGCACTTGAGGACAGTGTGAAAAGTCCCATATAATACCTCATGATTATGAATTTAGCAGATTCTCGACTCAAGCTGGCTGCCTCATTCGGTCGCTTGGCAGTAGTCCTTCTATTGGCGGCAGAAGTCCCAAATGGGGTCCATCCAAATGGCCGACATGACCTGGGAGACTCTTCGCTGTTGAGACTAATGGAGGGCTCTGGTGCGTGTCTGATGACGTCATTCCTCGTTTGAGGTCTTCTATGATGTTTCCAAAGTCCAAACCAACTCAGATAAATAAAGCGTTCTGGATACAGCCACGCCCATCCGCCGATCTCTGTTGTCAATCACGCCCAACATTTAAAGAATTCTTTGAACTCATGACATACAACACCCTGACGGCGGCACTGATAGCATCTCAATCATTTCAGACAGATTCGATATAGCTTTCTTCTGAACCGTTAACTGATTTGAGATCCATCATCATCACTGATAATTGTAAACTACGCACCACTTGTCCCGCTTCATCCATGCTCTGCTTTGGTCTTTACCATTAGATTCACAGTACCAAAAAACACTGAGACTGAAATTATGCCTCTCTGGCCTTTCACGCAAAAATACATTTTTAATAACGGGAAGAAATGTATGCGCAGCGATTGGTATCCTTCCTATCTTTATCATATTTTGATGCTTGTGTATACTGCATCAAAGGTAAACTGATTGCCAAGGTTAGGAATGCCAAGATTGAAATATCTACTGAGTTGCTTGGGGGTTATTCATATAGATATTTGTGGGCCATTCACTCCTCTGGCTCGTGTACATAAATATTTCACGTCACGCTCGATGATCGATTATTCCCCATATGGTTTTGTCAAGCCTATTCATGAGAAGTTTGAATCTTGGAGGCTTTCAAAGCTTTCAAATCCCAAAGTTGAGTTCCAATAAGTAAGAGAATCAGCGGTTCATTGGCATTTATGTGGTGAGTATTGGTGGTAGATATGCCGAGATCGGACGCAACCTGACCATTTTATGTTCTGAATGTGGCATTAATGCTCAGGGCATAATAATGTCTGGTACTTTAACAAAATGCATTTGATAGAGAATCACAGCACTTTGATACTCTGGGTACATGTATGCTTGTTAGTTCCTCACTACCTGAGTTCTTGTGGGGTGAAGCCTTGAAAACTGTAGCTTATATTTTGAATCAAGTGTCTAGTAAGTTTTGTTTCAAGATCATATGAGCTATTGTAAAATCCGGTAAATTTGAATTTTTCCGAAATGGCAAAACGGGTAATTCGCCACAATGTACATGATGCGCATTGTATTTTCAAGATTCTGATGATGAGACGGACGTCATAATTGGATTCATCTCGCGAAATCTAGTTACTCGTAAGAATTTCGCGAATTCGGTGACAATCGATTTTGCGACTGTGTTTCACCCAAGCCAACCCCAAAAAAGGGATTTTAAGAAAAATCTTGAAAATGAAAAATAAATTAAGTAAAGTTCATTTAAATTAAATTGAACTTAAATCGAAACGAAATATATAGTTTCAGTGGTGAAACAAGACTTCAGACAAGTCGTGGACACGTGGCGTGCATGAGCACACACTCAACCTGCATGTAGGGCCTGGGGACAAAAGGAAAGGATCCCATTGCTTTTCCTGCTTGAGAAAAAAAAATCGTGAAAGAGAAAAGGATAAAAGAGCTCTCCGAATTCCTTCGAATCATCTGCGAGTCCATTAATCTACCATTGAGCCAATAGTGAAAGTTCATCTTACTCAGCTTGCACACGTGTGAGTACCAAAAAGGAGGGGTTTCATTGAAGATTCAAGAGAGGAAATTTTGGGAAATTAAGGATTTCAAAGAAAGCAAATTCCTTATCTTCGCTGTGGGTAGCCTAATGTATGCCTGGCATGGCACACTCGATATTGCTTTGCTTGTTCACCACTGGGTGTGCACCGAAAGTAGATTCTGGTCAAAGCTAGTAGAAAGAAACTAAGAAAGTTTTGAGGTTTCTTCAGGGTATCAAGGATCTCATGTTGACATATTGATGTACCGACACTCTTGAGGTGGTTGGTTTTTGTGATTCCGATTATGGAGGCTGCATGAATGATAAAAAGTCCACTTCTTGTTATATCTTTATGATGGCTGAAGGAGTTGTTTCATGGAAAAGTGTCAAGCAAACACTTACAACTTCTTCTTCTATGGAGGCAGAGTATGTGGCGTGCTATGAGGCTACTTGACATGCAATATGGTTGTGGAACTTTATTTCAAATTCTTTGCGCTGTCTCAACATTTTTAGACCGTCAACTTGTTGCAGATAATCCATAGTTTATCTTTCTCTCAGAACACTACGAGCACTTCTTGCTCCAAGCACATTAATGTGAAGTTATTTTTTTGTTAAAAAGAAAGTTGCAGAGTCCCTCGTTTCAGTTGAGCACACGCCTACGACTAGCATGTTTGCAAACCTACTAACCAAAGGCTTACTAATTTGTGTGTTTCAAGAACACGTCACCCACATGAGATTTTAGAGCCTGAACTTTTGTCGAAAGTGGGAGCTGGCTTTCTTTCATGGTTTTGTAAGGAAAGCTCAAGTTTTTTGGTTATTACATGCACATTTTGATGTTTGTCATTATCTTATGATTTTGTGTCATTTTTGACCTGTATGAATGGCATAATTATGTTTTTCTTCTATTGAACTAACACTTTTGTCATTGTACGCCTCTGCATTACATCACTGGCTATGGCCATTTATGCATCCTCTAGGTGCATTAATTGTATATGATTGGTTATGCCTATGTAAGTCTCTTGTAAAGCCACTTTGAGTTATGATTTGATTAGTAGCTACCGATTATGTACAATTTATGGCATCCTCTCAGATGTTAATTGTATATGATTGGTTATGACTATGTAAATCTATTGAGTAAACACATTTGAGTTATATGATTATTGTCCAAGTGAGTAACTGATTAATTTATTATTAATTATGACTAAGCAAAATCATATTACAATTTTAATTGTATAATTGTACGCAATTTATAATATTATGGGATGATTTAATATTAACTAGCTAGGAGCTCATGGTACTATCTTCTCCGATCAAAGCTCCAATTGTTCCTTTGTGTTCTAGGCATATAAGTAAATAGAGCCCAAAAATCTCACAAGGGCCTGGCAGGGTGCGGCGTGTGCAGCAGTAAGGCAGAGTCACCTTGTAGAATGGTGCCTTTCTAAACCCGCCATCTTTTCTTCTCGATCTTGCCTCCATTTCTTTGGAGATAAATGGCAATCACTAAATTTCGGATCCGCCTGTGTATGTTTTTTTCACACACTATAAAATTGATATGCTTGTTCAATAAAGTTTGTATTTGTAATGCATTTATTGGGTCGTTTTGATTGTTAATCAATTGTTTTGGGCTTAATAAATGCTCTTGATCGTATAAATTGAATTTCATACAGAACACATCTACTAGGTTATTAGGATCTATACTTAAAAGGAACATGAGAATTTATGAACAACAATTGTAGTGGTCACAAGAGGTGTGTTATTATACCATAATTTTTCTTATCTAGAACAAATAATAAAGTTTTTCCTAGATGTGCTTCTTTGAATTGGGGTAATTTTGGTCACGGTTCTAGATGTTAAGCTGCTTTTTTCTCGTAACATAATTCTAATAAAGAATTGATCAAATCTTTGAAGATGATTCCACTCACATGCACCAACTTTTTCATTATCGCTGAATCTGAACTTTCAAATATGGGGCATCATCATCCGAGGTAAATAAGGAGGTACTACACCATTTTCAACGGCACCATAAGGTTTGATTTGATGATAATCTTGTTTTCTTCTTTTCAAATCTCTGAGAAAAGCAAGAAAACTCAAGGGATATATAACTTTTCTTTCAAAACTTCATGTTAAATTTAATGTTTCAAGATCCAAATCGACACAAAATCAAAGTTACCATTCCATAGTCACTTGTACAACCAATATTAGACTGGTAGATCAGTTCAGCCAGATGCGTAATAGCCACAGCCAGCAGTATCTGATGATTTGGTCCAAGTTTTTTTTAACACTAACCCAATGCCATAAATAAATAGACCCACCTCTCTGTCCCAGAGAGATATATGGAAGCAATCAAATTATTTAACATCGCCCCTCAAGGAGAAATTTAAAATATATGCAAAATGGTATCTCAAAATATAAAAACTATTTAATATAAAGTTAAACTATTTAAATTTTTGCTTGTCAAAACCACTAAAGTTCATCAAAATTATTCAAAGTGACCTGAAAACTGCATGGTGGACATAATTAATCCTTAGAGGTTCATACAAAATTAGGCAATTTTCAATTTCCATGTAAAAGTAACTAAATGTTTCGATGTTAAATGACTACACAATTCGGTTTTACATATAAAGATCAATAATCAACACAACCAAAGAAAAATATGTTCAAGATTCAAACTCCCATCTTTTATTTTTGTAGCATGAATTATTCAAAATCCAAAAGGTTTATCCCAGAACATAACACTGAAAATAATGCACTACATACTTGCACGCAATTAATTGATGCATCTTCTTTATTTCTTACTCAATATATTTGTGTACAGAACATTAGCAATAAAAAACATAACAGGAAAGATGAAAATTACAGCAAAATGAACTGCAACCAGTTTATTATTTTATAACACATAAGATAGTTATACTTGGTGCAAATAATCAGGGTGTTAAGAACTTTGGAAATCTGGTGTGAATTCATATAGAGGTTTCATTTGTTCTCGGGCCATGACAACGGCAGCGGCAGAAGGTGGCTTGGCTGAGGAGGAGGCATGGCATGGCTTGCAAAGTTCTGTCAAGATGCAAGGCGCCTCTTTATGGGAATTCGTGCATGAATTTGGGGCAGAAGGAGATACAGGACCCTTCAAAGACTGCAAGACAATATTAATTCCTCTCATCAACTCATTTTTGCTCTCCCTAGGAACCCTAGTGAAGAATGTTTGGCTGACTGATCAAGAAAACACTGCAAAGACTGCTAAACAATTGTGAGGAACCTCAAGGATCATGGTAGGGTTTTTAAGCTTAAGACACTAGGGAGATGGACGGATATGATATGTTGAGAGATCAAATCAATTACTTATATGCATGGATATAACTTTTTCTTTTTCATTGTTTCATTCGTTTGAAAGGTATTTTTAGCTCTTCAATGGCATAGACTTTGAAATCGAGGGCTACAAAGATACTAGGTTTGAATTATACCAACAGATAAAGTCTTCAGAAGATAAAAATAGGTTTATTGTGTGTTATCTCAATGGTGCCTTACCAAGGTTAAGGGTTTGACAAGGCACAAAGAAAAAGCAAGTTCGAAACAATATATGAACATATTACTATAAGGTTGTAATGCCAAATGAAAAAATGTCAAAATAATCTATTGGCCAAGCCCATTAAATAGAAAGGAAGGAAAATGTTATCTTGTTTCATCGCTTTTATTTTGAAAATTAGGTGAGTATACTATTTAATCTCTTGCATTCAACAAGATAAAAAGTAGAAACAAAATAATGTCTTATTATGCTATTAAATACAATAATATTACTACTTGCAAAAAGAAAAAAATTAATCCAATAAAAATCTAATCTACTATGCCCAAAGAATCGTTAATTGCTTCTTCAAAATTAATTGAATCATAATGGTGTCGGTTTGTACACTGTCCATGTCTTCGCCTCAAGGGTTCTACAAGATACAGCTGGCTTCAAAGATCGAGCTTAATAAAGATTAGAATTGAAATAGAAGTGAAATCCCTAGTAGGACCGTAAAGTAGTTCTTAACTAAGTACTAAAGATAGGACATGCCAGACATGAGATGTCTGAACTAGAAACAAGGCAGCCGTGTGAGTCTACTAGCTTGAAGGCTAAGGAAATTGGGGAGCAAGTAACCGATTGTGATGGCCCTATGATCTATTTTGCAAGAGGATAACGATCAAATATCAGAAGATTTGAACGACTGTCGCCAAACTGCACTGTGTCCTCAGATTCTATCTCTCGATGAGGATCTGATCAATGCCTTCATTTCTATTGTGACAACCGAAAGGAAAATTAATGATAAAATAGAAGGTAGGGTTAAGTTAGTATTATGAAATAGATCTGGTCTTATCTAGACTTCCAAGACTAATTAGGCAAGGCTATAAATTTAGGTGTCGAAGTTCTCGAATATTGGATTTTAGGAGCAGATCTTGAAAAAGAACAATAAGTCCGAACCAAGAGTGAGTGTGGAGTGCGATACTTGCTGAGGTATTGCACGTTAAACGCCTTTAGACCTTGGCAGTGATGAGGTTTTATTTTTCTTTATCTTTATATTGATGGGCTGTGAGGGCGGCAGTGCGGTTTAGAGAGGGGAATGGAGGGAGTTTGTTCTGCATTCCACTATGAGTTATTAGGTTTCAAAAAGGGTTGTGGGTATAGAGGGAGTTTGTTCTACATTCCACTATGAGTTATTAGGTTTCAAAAAGGGTTGTGGGTATAGAGGGAGTTTGTTTAGCATTCCACTATGAGTTATTAGGTTTCAAAAGGGTTGTGGGTACAGAGGGAGTCTCATACCACATAAGACTAATTATAAACCTTGATTCATATAAGTGGAAATCCTAGCATCTAGGCACAACCCCATGGACGTAGGTAGGTTGTCGAACCACATAAAAGATTATGTGTGCTTTCACTTTATTACAAATATATTACCTTTTCTTTGCACACACTAAGTCCTATAGTGAGAGTTCAGACATACTGCACTAAAGTCCGAATGAGATCATAGTCTAAACATAAAGGACTGTGACTTGGAACACACACTTATATCTGTCAATTGGTATCAAAGTGGGTCACTATAAGTTATTGAGTGATCTCGTGGTTTACTCTAACTAATTGTGTGGAGAGAAGGTATGGATTTGCAAAGAAGGGTGGTCTCACTTAGCCGTCTCTTTTCTCATGTGACGTAACTATTGTTACTAGAAAGCGAGCATGCTTGTCTTCATAAAATCAATTTATGAAAAGGCATGGAGATCAATTATATAAGGATGGAAGCTAACTACTAAAACTGATGTTGAAAGGAAAATTGTTTTCAAGGACGGCAAACTCTGACACCAAGAAGATGCCCTTCTTCCAAACTGTAACTCATGTTTAATGCCATCTTCAACATTGTTGATCCCAATCAAGATTAATTCCAAATCACCAAGTGAAGTGATAATCATGGACATTCTTCATGTCCATTTTGAAGAAACCAAAGGCAGTCAGGAATCCCTGCGAACCGTTGACAACAAAATTCAAAACTTGCAAAATGAAGCGAGGGCGAGACTATCGCTGACTTCAATGGAAAACCCAGACGAGATAATGAATCGCTTTTCCTTAGGCAGATCTGTAAAAGAGAAGCTTTTTGAAAAGGCCCCCGAGATCCTTGCCAACTAGGCGCAGATTCAAGGCAATAGCAAGGAGGCAAGACTTGGAAATGATGAGACTTGAAGAATCGATGGTATTCCACTCATTAAAATAGGAACTGAATGAAGAGTCCTACAGGAAAAGGAAAACTTTGAGGGACTAAAGGCTAAGTCCGAACTACCTGTTGATGAAGGGAATGAACTTTTAGAATCTGTGGCCTTGTGGTCAAAGAATTTTATGAGTCATAAAAGGCTAGAATGCTCATGCCAAAGGTAACCTCAAACTCAAAAAATCATTTCATCTAGCACATTTAATCCTACTAAGTTTGGGATGACACAAGGATCTCCAAGACCAAATATCGAACAAGTCAATCAAGTGTAGAGAATGTGGAGGTTATGGCCACATCCAAGTAGAATGTGCCAATATGAAAATAATCGATTTCTTCTTGTTATTTGGAGTCATGATGAATAAGAAGACTACAAAGAAGATGAGAAACAAGACAATAACCCACACAGACAAATTTCAAGGACCTCGATTCTTGAATCAAACACAAAGCCTCAAGAATTTTCAAAGATGGATGAATAACGTCCAACACGTGTGGTTGTTGACCAAATTTCAAGATAACTTCCGCGAAACTCACCCACTTTTCGAATAAGAAGAGGATGAAATCTCAGACGATGAACTAGCACGTTCCTACATAGTATTGTACGAAAGTTGGGTAAACACAGAAAAAAATCAATGAAGATCTTCATGACAACCCATAAACCCACTCAAGACAACAAAGCTTTATAGGTTATGAGCCACCAAGTGGGAAATCCTAAGAACAACATGGCTCAACTGAAAGCCAATTATCCAGTGAAAATAACAAGAATGATGAACTCAGAATGTTGTCCCGGACTAGAAGCATCTCTGCGGTATGAACCACCCTCAAGGCTCGAGAAGGCATTGGGTACCAAAGGATCTCTAGGGGCTCAAACAAACAACTCTTAAAGAAGATTTCTTGCTGTCCAAGACCACAGAAAAGAGAAGAATGAGTCTGAACTCTCCCAAGAATAGGAAAAACATGTTCAACTAAGAAACACAAGTTCATAGAAAAGAAGGGCAATGAAGTCATATGCTATTACTGTCGAAAAGTGGGTCACATCAGACGTCACTAAATAACACTCACAACCGACTAGATCAAGAGAGTAAGGGAGAACAACCGCTTAAAAAGCTCCACCGATAAAAGAAAACTAAGAGCCATGTTGTTCTTAATTTCACTTCATATACGAAATGTGGAACAAAACAGACTTTGATAGTGGAAGCTCATGATGTCACACCCCCACCCCTACTAGCAAAGCAGGTGTCGGGCCACCCTACGTAGTGAACCCCTCAAATTACTTCCAACAACTAGAGAATCCTGTGAAGTTAAGTCGTGTTGCTTGCTGAAAAGCAAAGATAATTTTTTTTTTCTTTTCTAAACTCTGGTGGATTTTATAAAATTTTTACACCATAACAACCAGATCTAGACATCTCCCCAAACCTCAGATATACGCTTTACTTTTAAAACATGGCAACCAACAATACTTTTCCAAAAGAGCCTTAGGCTCATCACATTTTCATAAACCAAAACTATGTGCACACACATATACACAACAACTATACAAGTTCCAAGCATTTTCTACAAAGTTAGTTAATACATCACTTATACTGAAGTCGTGGAGAATCTCATTATGTCCCCAATGGCCCAACAGGCTCAGATCTGGAAAAATAGTTTTAAAACAGGAAAATAATGAGCTAAATGAGCTAAGTGAGTGTATTTTTACAAAATGCTTGCTTTTTTTTTTTTTTTAAATATCTCAAAACTGTAAAAGTATATTTTACAAGACATTTTCAAGAAACCTTGCTTGCTTTGCTATAAAAGTTTCTAAACTTTTCGTAAACTGCCACGAGCTTGTTGTAAAAGTTTTTAAAAACTTTTCATACTATGTTTGTTGCTACCAGTTGGTCGATTTAAACTGTATGAAAATGCTTTATAAATCAAGATCAACCACTCTGAGGCCTTTCTTACTAAGTATACCCTAGTAAAGACGGAGTTCGGGCTTCAACTGCAGCCGGAAGGACCAGGTCCACATCACTCCAGTAAGGGCCTCTGGCCCACATCACCTTTCCGGTAAATATGGTGGAAAGACCTTTGGTCTACGCCACCATATAATAGCTGTTACGCTTAACCCTATATACTTAAGTACGTACACGTCCTTTTGTGACATGCTATGATGCATGAACTAAGTTTGGTCGACTGCAGAAATCTAAAATGCATGAAATGATGTCCTAACTTCACCATGCATGTACAGAATACCTCTGACCCGTATGCTTGCTTAGTACTAGGGATTTCTTAAGGCCTGTTTTACAAAATAAACTTTTTGCTTGCTTGCTTGCTTGTTTTTTTTTTTAATTGAAATATGGTTTTACAAATCAAAACCATTGCTTGCTTGCTTGCATGAAATATGGTTTAATACTTTAAAACCATTGTTTGCTTGAAATATGGTTTAGTACTTTAAAACTATCAAGCGCTTCAAAGAGGTTTAATACTTTAAACCATAATATACCAAAGGTAAAACAATTTATAAACAATACACTAGTATTGTTAAAAAAATAGAGCTAGAACATCTCCACCTTCCTTTACAATAATTGACACGACTTCACAATTCTCCCGCTCCGCTTATTAATTCTACACATTCGATGTATTAGACCACACGTCAAGACAACCAAGCTATTTGCACACTGTGCTACAATTAAATCTTTTTCTTAAAATACAGGGCCCTAAATGTCATCTTTTCGGTGTATATGGCTAGGATTCTAGATCAAGGGACTTTCTTCATAGAGTCTAAAAAACACTGGTGATTTCTAAAATTATGTTCGACTGTCCGAAAATCGAAAATTTCAACTCGAATCACTAAAAACAAATCCCGAAATTTAGCCCGGACTGTCCGAAAATAGTCCAAAAAATTCCTAAAAATTCTTAAACTTAGTCCAAAAATTTTGGGACTGAAATTTACGGCATCTCACGGCTTCTAAGAAAATTCCACGCCATTACATAGCCTTTAGGCTAGAAATAATACAAGTAGGAAAATTTCCTACCTCGTTTGACAAACGCTAAGATATTTGGTACCAAGCCGCAGCCTCGACGCGTAGTCCAACTTTGCTCTCTCATTCGACGAAAACCCACGGTCCGATTTCCACAACTGGTGAAAGAAGCTAAGAGAAGAAAATAAATAAAAATCTTCTTCCATCGCCTTCTCTATCCGTCTTCTCCATCCCATCTCATTTATCTTTTTTTTTTTTAATTATGGCTATTATTATTATTATTATTATTATTATTATCATTATTATTTGATACATGGCTTATATTACCTTATCTTGATCCGCTTTCTCGCCCTCGAAAAATTTATTTCTTTTTCGCTTCAATTATTTTAAATGAACTTTAACTCAAGTTTATTTCTCTCGAATGTAGATTTTAAAATCTCATCCTCAAGCTCACTAAGAACTTATCACCTGTAAATTGGCGAATATTCCGACTATCTCTTAATTTGACGAACTTTTCTGGGTCACTAGATTTCTCGCTAGAAGAATTTAACTGGTCAGTCCTCGTTTCGACATCCGAGATCTGTGAGAATTTTCTGTGCTTTCCTAAACCATTATGACAATTCTATATTATTATTATCCTTTCAAATTTTACACTTTCAGACTAATTTCTCCACTTTCCTTAATTACACAAGTGCCACAATTCTTGAAAACTTTACAATTTCATCCTTAAAAACAACTTAAAAATACTCCTATGGCACTCGTGATAATTATGAAGCTCCCAAGGCACATATGCGACCCCACGGTTACACACATACCGTACACTTTGACTCGGGGCGCGATACAGCGACATATGAATGACAACACGTGGTTGCTATCCAACGTTCTTCTATTTAGTTTGGACTCAATAACTTTTGAGGATGGTTCAAAAGGAAGAGCCTTGGGGACCAAGTCCTTAAATGTTCCTAGGTTACCAAAATTAAGAGATGTGCCTCTTGTCGGTGACAAAAAGCTAACTTGATCAGTATCAATCAATTGTGTGATTAAGATTTGTTCGTGAGAATCACCAAGGACAAATGTATTATCCTAGACCAGGATCAACAGTAGATCATGGAAGGAAATAGGTCATCTGATAACTACTATCTACTTGCAAGTTTGAACACATGCCTAGCCACAGTTCAAAACAAAACTAACCTTTGGCACAAATGAATGGGACATGTAAGCCATAACAGCCTCAGAAATACAATTGTTGTGAAAACTATCAGGGATGTCCCAAATCTCAAAGGAGAACCTAAAAGAATGTGTGGACCATGCCAACTAGGGAAACAAGTTCGAACACCCCACCCGTAGTCTCATAATCTGTGTTCTACAATAAGAGTTATGGAATCGTCCACATGGATCTAATGGACCCCATGCAAAGTCAAGAGCATTGCTGGAAAAGGCATGTTTATGTATGTAGATGACTTCAGGTTCACTTGGGTAAATTTCTTAGGAACCAAATTCAAAGAATGAAGCAATTGAATAATCAGGCAAAGACCGACAAGCAAAGACAACAACACTCCTAAAGATAAGTAGAATAAAGAGTTATCATGGTAAGGAATTCAAAAACTCCTTGTTTGAAAATTTCTACAAGAAGAACAGTGTAGAACATGGGTTCTTAGCACTTAAAAATCAACAACAAAATGGAGTAGTTGAAAGCAAGAAAAGAACTTTGGAAGAAATGGCCCGAGTCATGTTAAAAGCTAAGAGTGTCCCAACTAAATTTTTATGTGGAAGCAAAAAGAATACAACATGCCATCTCAAATCAATCTATCTGCAGTTCTAGGAACCTCAAACATCATATGCGAGAGCATATTTGATCGGAAATAAAAACCAAATTTGAAATGTCTTTATAAATTTGTAGTCCTTGCCACATCCCCGAATGATGTGAACCAAGAAGGGAAGTTCAATAAGAGGGATGAAGGTGTCTTTCAGTGGTACTACACAACACCGTGCTTATAGGTAAGCAACAAAATAACCAAGGCTGTGATAGAATAAACTAATGTGCAAGTTGATGATTATCTTCCATCGGGTGAAACATCTAGACCAAAAGATCCTCCTATGGTGTCAATTCATGAAGTAGAGAAGACTCTCAACAATCTCAAAGATGCTCCACCATCCGTTGAGCACTCGATTATAGCTGATGTCCGGACAACGGAGAACTCCGTACAACAATAGGATGACCACAATAGTGTTGAACACTCTGACATCCAGGTTTGAGAGCCCTCTAAGAAGATTCATAAAAACATCATACCATTGATATTTTGGGAGATCTAGAAGCGAGTGTCCGGACGAGGGGCGTTCCCAAGGTAAACCACAAAGAAATGATAGGCCTTAGCCTTGGCTGCTACACCTCAACAATTTAACCAAAAAATTACACGGAGGCTCTGAACGATGAGTTCTAGATCTAGGCTATCAGGGAAGAACAATCACAGTTCGGACATAATGAAGTTTTGGATTTAGTTCCAAAGCCCTAATATGCAAATATAATTGGGACCAAGTGAATCTTCAAGAACAAGACATATGAAGAGGGAAACATCACTAGAAACAAAGCTTGTCCAATAAGCCAAGGATACAATTTAAGCGAAGGAGAGATTTTGAAGGACATTTGCACCGCAGCTCGCTTGAGTCAATTTGTCTCATATTGGCATTTGGCACACTCAAGTTCAAAATTCTATCAAATTGGTGTCAAAAGGGCTTTTTTAAATGGGTATCTACATGAAGAAGTGTTTGTAGATTAACCTAAAGGGTTTGAAGATCTTCTTCACTCTAATCATGTTTACAAACTTAAAAATGATCTCTATGGGATAAAACAAGCTCAAGGAGCTTTGTATGAGAGACTCACGGAATACCTCCTAAAAGGTGGTTACAAGCGAGGGGAAGCAGATCGTACTCTCTTCACTTGGAAAAGTCAAAATCAAGTAATTGCCCTTCAAATATTTGTGGGTGACATAGTGTTTGGGTCCACATCCCAACACCTGGTTGAAAAGTTTGTAAGACACATGAGCACAAAATTTGAAATGAGCTTCGTCGGAGAACTTACATACTTTCTCTCGAAGCTCCAGTAATGATAAATCAACTCGCTGGATTTTTATCTCATAGGAAAAACATGCTAAGAACTCCGTCGTTGAGTTCGTAACTTGGTATAACAAAACATCGAAGGACCTCATTGTGGACCCACACAAGATTACTAAAGCCATTTAGCAAGCGAAATAGCGTTGATCTCGACTCTCTATAAAGCATGATCGAAGCTTGCCAAATTCGAATGCACCAAACGTATGTTATAGCATGGGAATTCAGAGAGACCAAGCCCAGATGGTCATTCTAAGGGCCAAGAAGATTATCAAACTCGCTTCTCTCGCTGAAATAAAAGCGACTTTGGTATCCGTGGTACACCCGAGACAATTCACATCTAAATTTAGTATGATATTGCGGACGTTGGATAGGGCCGAAGCTCTATGACAAAATAGTACTTCTTGTGGGTGTTTCTTCCTGAAACAAATTTTGTGTCTTAATTCAACATAAAAATGCATATCACTTTCCATGCCCAAGGTCGAAAACCTAGAAATCAGTAGTGATGTAATACAACTCATTTTGGATGAAAATATTCTTAGTGACTCTATGAGACTTTGGAGAAGTCCTAACACTCTAGTGTGACAACCTCTATCAATATCTCAAAATCCACTCCGACATTCGAGGAACCAAGGAATGACAAGGAGGGCACCACTACATTCGGAACATGGTTGAGGACAAAATCATTTATCTTAGGCACATATCCAAGATCAACTAGCTGACATTTTCACCATAGGGTTGGATGCTTTGGTGGAAGTGAATCACTACAAGCCATCCATGGGGGCATTGTGGACTGATGGGGTCCCACCAGCCACGATAAGTTCCAAGTGAGGTCCCGACCTTTAAGGCATGATCCTACTTCCAAATATATATATAGAAGAGAGAGAGTATATATATATATATATATATATATATATATATATATATATATATATTTGGGGAGAAAATAAAGGGAGCAGAGTGTGTCTTCTATATTCTTTAAGGGTATTTTTAAGCAAAGTATATAGACAAAGGGGGAGAATGTTAGGTTTGATATAATTTTCCATATCTTTGTATCAAGGGTTTTACAAGAAGGTAGCTACTTCAAAGATCGAAATTAATGAAGATTTGATGAAATAGAAGTGAAGTCCTTAATAGGACCACGTAAAGTGTGAGACCTGGGGAATCTTAGCTCACTCAGATAGGACAGTGCTGCCAGTGTCCACTGTTTTGTCATGAGAGCCGAACCCATGCGCAAAGTGATTTATAGTATCAGAGCACTACTCACCAACTGAGCCACTAATTAGTTGGTATGAGAGTGCTCTCATTGCTATAAGAGTCCCTTTAGCTGGGTCTCGAGCTCACGAGGCGAAAGAAAAGGGCCGCTTGGGACCCGCGAACAAAGATCTATGAGTGGGCTCCCACCTGAAGGGTACCCTGAGGGGTCATGAAGGGTGTGGACCCCACATGTAGTTCGGACTAAGGATATCCTATGTTGTAAGGATGTGCTAGACATGAGATATCCTATCTGGAAATAGGGCAGCTGTGGGGCACACATGAATCTACTGACTTGGAGGCCAAGGAACTTGGGGAGCAAGTAACTGATGGGCCTAAGATCTATTTGGAAAGTGGATAACAATAAAATCTCGGAAGATATAGACATATAAGCTTTCAAACTAGGATTAGAAACTTTCTAGGATCTATTTTGATGAGGATTCTTGATCAACAAGTTTCCTATTTCACGGTGACAAATTTCGAAACGAAAAACATAAAATAGAAGGCTATCGAGTTATATTAGGAAATGGGATCCACCAGATTCGGGGATTTCTAAGGCTAATTAGCAAGGCTATAAATTCAAGGCATTGAAGTTCTAAACATAGATTTTCAGGAAGCAGCTTGAAGAAGAACAAGGAAGTCCAAACATGTCAGTAGTGAGTATGGAGTGTAGATACTACATTGAGGTATTTCACCTTAAAAACCTTTCACCTTTGGTGAAAAATGACATTCTTTATTTTATTCATCTTATATTGATGTAATATAGGTATGGGTGTGCGATGCTTTAGAGAGGGGAATGGAGGGAGTTTTTTTTAAATCCCACTAGGTTTCAAGAAGGGTCGTGGGTTGAGAGGGAGTCTCGTACTACATAAGAGTAATGATCAACCTTGAATCATATCAGAGGAAATCCTTGCAACTGGGCATAGCCTCGTGGACGTAGACTGGTTGCCAAACCAAGTAAAGGATTATGTGTGCTTTTACATTATTGCAAATATATTACATCTGCTTTGCACACACTAAGTCTTGAGTAGAGGAGTTCGACATACCGACTAAAGTCTCGAACTAGATCACAACCGAACATCAAGGAGTGCGGACTCGAAATCACACAATTATATCTCATAAAATATTTTAAATGCGTGATTTTTAATTTTTAGCAAAGAACGCCATACTTTGCATGAAGTTTCAATCAAATAAAGCAGCTGCATGAGGGTCCCAAACCCATTTCATAACAAATATTTTCCAAATGAAGTTAGAATCAGTCTCAAGCAAACTATTGTACTAAAAAAATTTCACGGTTTGCATAACACTTTTCTGACAGACGACTGGTGGATTACTTGCTTTTTTCTAATGTTTACTTCTTTTGTGGGGCACTAATTTGGATCAAAGAATAGATTTATAAGGTGGGAACGGATTTTTATTGAATGTTACAGGTTTCATTAACGCCACAGCTTTTGCGTGACATATTCTTGAACAATCAAATGTTTGAATATGACGATGACTCCCACGTGCTCACATGCATCAGCCTTTTTATGCACTAAGTCTGACCAAAGACAAGAAGCCTTCCTCAAATTGCCAAATTAATTCAGCATTTGCGTGTGCATGTATAACACATATATACTAGGAAAGACGTTCAGTATGAGAAACACATCTATGGAGAAAAAGGAAAATGTCAGTATGCGACAACATTTACCATTTAGGCTTGTATATATTCTTTTGTTTGGGCACGCATAACACTTCCATATACTCATTTTTGCATCCCTAATGCGCTTCCGGCTAGCCTTTTACGAGTACATGCATGGATGTGCCATGGCTCTTAAGGATGTAATTATATTTCTGTGCATGGATCAAAGCTCTTCGAACGTGATGTAATTGAAGGACCGATAGATCCTCGGATCCTTATGATTAGCATCCATGTCTTTTCTCTGACCATTTCATGGACTAGTTATAAGTTCAGAAAGAACGTCAACCGATTCAACTGGTTGGATTAGATGCCATGTAAAGCGTTAAACTAAGATTCAGTGCTGATATATACTGCAATGGGAAGTTTTAAACTGACTGATAACAATGATTTATGGAAGGCATTTGATTGAACGTAAAGGAATTTATAGCGCTGTATAAGTAAATCAGGTGTCACTAATTGCTATTTGATGTACTTGAGTGAAGTTTCAGCTCATGCGCATGAATGCAAATCAAAAGGATGATGAAGATTGTAATTGGCTGTTGTCCTTTATGAGTCTGTATATTAGGCCATTTAATATTTACGTATTCCCTAAGTTTGTGTGAGTAAGAACATACAGAAACTGAGACTATTTTATTACTGTAAATAACAGTTACAGAGGATTTCAGCCTGGCGAGAAGAGGAAAGGAACTTACTATATACAGTAGATCATTCTATGCAGAAGAAGGCAACTTGTTTTGCAAGTCTTCACGCAACAGTGTTAGTTAGCAGGTATGTAAGTAGCATGCTCTAGGTGTATGATCTTCCCTTAGTTTGGAGAAGATACAGGTCAGTGATTTTAATACATCATTCTCAGCATATACTTCGGGTTGATTTGAGGGAGATCTAGAGAAAAACTTGCGACATAACAGAAAAATCATTCAAAGGAAGTGGCTTAGTAAACAAATCAGCTGGTTAATGATCATAAGAGAGATATACGTGACCTAATTTGCGTTCAGTCATCAGATTTCTGACAAAATGAATATCTAACTCCAATATGCTTTCTGGCACAGATGTACTGGATTTGTAGCAAGTGCTTGGCTCCACATTATCACACCACAACACTGGAGGTGGCTGGAAGGGAAATTCCAAGCTCTATGGGCAGATTCTAAGAATTCAAACAAGTTCAACAGCAGTTGCAGCAAGGGCTCTATATTCAAACTCTGTACTTGAGCGAGCCAATTACATTTTGCTTCTTTTGAACTCCAGGTAATGATTTTGGTCCCTAAGAAGACAAAGTCCACTCATTGGTTTTCGGTCATCAAGATTTGCTGCCCAATCAGCATCAGAAAGCCTTCCAAACTTAAGACCGAGGCTGACAAAGACAGAAATGCTACAATCAAGAGTCCCTTTATATAGTGAAGAATTCCTTTGTATACTCCAGTGTTGTGTAGTAGGGGCATGCAAAAAATTGGCTAAGTTTGTTCACAGCAAAGGAAATATCAGGCCTGGTATGATTTAAATACTGAAGAGACCTATAGTACTTCGATACAAAGAAGGTTGAGAGAAAGGTGAGCCATCATCCAAAGTCTACACTAAACTTATAGGAGCAGAACAGGCTTAGAGCTGAGCATATTTGTTTGGGTGTGATCAAAGATATTTAGTTTGTTTGAGATGAAGAGCAGAATTAGTCCGAGTACCTCAAACTCCAAGTATTAGAACATCCCCAAGAGTTTTGAGGCAAAGAGAATCTATTCACTTGAATGAGAGTATGAATAGCAGAATCCTCCTGTGATCGCATCGTCCCATACACAAGGACAAAGAGCATGCAGCCATGAATATAAAAAAACATAGTGAGGAACCAGAAATAGAGGACTGGAAACTCTAATAATGCTTAAGAGTGAGGATTAAGACGATCAAACCAAACTCTAGAGCTTGCTTGAGGCCATATAAAGCCTTATTTATTTACAAACAAAAGGGGCTGAAGGGATCTTCAAAACCAGCTGGTTGAGCAATTAAACAGTTCATCATGCTCTTTCATTCAGGAAAGATTATTATCATCTTGTTGAATCTCCCATCCATGAGTAAATAAGTTGAAGGAGAAAATAATTTGATAGTAGCTGGATTTAACCACTAGACTAAAAGTATCAAAATCAATGCTAGGGGTTTGTTGAAAACCTTGGCAACTAATCTGGTTTGTATTTGTCAAGGGTGCCATCAGCAATATATTTGGTGCGGAAGAAACCAACTTTCATGGTGGTATAACAAATGATCTAAATAGGTGGAATTAAATTCCAAGTTTTTGTCTTTAAGAGAGCTTGAAATTCTATCATGTGCTACAGGGACATGCTATACATGAGATGTCCGAACTAGAAACAAAGCAAATGTGAGACGCCACATGAGTCTACTTCAGTTTCATACAAAGAACTTGGGAGCAAAGTAACCGATCGTGGATGGACCTCAGTGATCTATTTGGCAAGAGGATAACGATCAAATCTCAGAAGATCGAAACGTCTAAGCTATCAAACCAGAATTAGAAACTTTCTAGGATTATATTATGATGAGGATTCTGAGACTCCAGTGTTTCTTATTCTAGACAATTGAAAGGAAAGAACATAAAATGTAAGGTAGGGTTGGAGTTATTACAAGAATGATAAATGATTTAAAACTATGCATACACACCCCATTTCATGCGCATGTCCCAAAGGCATTAAATGCAAAGCAATATGCCATTGCCTATTTATATCATGTCACATATATGACGACGCACATGAACAACTCCTCCATGTATATCACTCATGCATCATTTGAATAATTAGCATCAATCAATATACACTTCCAAATAAATACACAATTCATGTCAACATATTTATACACACATACATTGACATTCACAAGTCATCACCAATCAAGCAATGACTTACATTATCCCCAGCCAAGATGTGACGATAACATGTCCACAAATACACGTACAAGCCATGGAATGGCCTGATTCATACACAAAACAGATCAAATTGTTTAACTACTGCAACACAAATTGGATTTCCAATCAATTACCACTGCTGCATCACCTACTAAAACAATGACATGCTTAAAACTTAGGACAACTCAGGTATAAAGATAAAGAAAACACACCACACAACAAGCCATTACATTAGACCACATAATAGTTTCGGACTCGCCTGTAAACTAGCTCGGTACATCCCAAAACTGACACACAAACCATTAAATGTACCCTAAGTTGTAGCAATCTCGAAAAAGGGACCATAACTTGAGTTATAGAGGTTCAATTTTGGTGATTCAAAAGTCTAACATCAAATTATAAGATAAAGCTACAATTTCCTTGAAGGATACTAGTCCAAATTCTTATTTTTTCCCAACCAAAAATCAGTCCCAAAACTAATAATGGTTCGGGCCAAAACAGGGCACTCGTGGTACCAGAAAGTGGGATCATAACTTCTGGGTTATAAATGTCCAATTTGGGTGATTCAAAAGCCTAAAATCAAGTTCTCAGATAGAGCTACAATTTCCTTGAAGGATACTAGTCCAAATTCTCCATTTTTCTAACCGAAAATCAGCCCAAAAATTGGACATCATATAGGGTCAAATAGGGCACTATTCCCATAACCCATTAATTTGCCAAACAGCCCCTTAGGGAAAAACGGCTAAACAAATTCTTGGGCATTAAACTCAACCAAAACAGCCCCAGAATGAAAATAAACAAAAGTAGAAGATCCTCATCCTTCTGTTTTAGAAGAACTGAGGAAAAGTCCCTGGGGGGGCACTCTTAAAACCCTAAACCTTTATTTCCTAACTCTTCGCTGAATCGTCACTAGAAAATCCCAGTTTTCAAGACTCCATTACGAGCCTGTGGAGTAGATGAACTTTCGTTTAGTCTCTACACAAATTCTCGACTCAATGAACCAGACCACAAAGAAGTTTTCGTTTTTTTTCTTTTCTCTCACTTCACTTCTCACGTTTTTCAACCCAAAAATGGAGGATCCTCCAAATGAGATTTTTTTTCTCCTTTATGCTTTTCGGGTTACGTATTCACGTCGCGCCACGTGTCCCCTCGTCAGCGGCCCCTTTACTCCCAAAATAATTTATTTCTGTCTCCTGCTCAAGCCTTCACTTGTTTAAATGAAATCACCTGAGCTTATTTCCTAACTCCTAAGATTCTCATAAAATCTTGTCCCGAGAGTCACTAGACGCCGCCACTTAAAATCGTGGAAAATCTTAATTGCCTCGGGACTAACGAAAATTTTCTAGGTAACTAGATTTCGTAAGACAAATCCAACGGTGAAGTCTGTTTCGTCATCTGAGATCCATAAAATTTTCTCTGTGCTTCCCTAAAAACCATTATGACAATTTATTATAATTATTATTATTATTATTATTATTATTATTTTTCCGAAAATTTCTAATTTTTCCGGTTTTACATTAAGTTTGGGTTGCAATCTATATTCTTTAAGCTAGTAACACACTTGCACACTCCTGGTTCAAGTAACATTAGTGTCATAGACTGGCCAATTATTATTGATATAATATAAGTATCAAGTGTACAAAGACTTGGTTACTAAAACTAACTTCATGTTTGCTTCTCTATGTAATTCAGTCATAAAATGAGTAAAGCATAAAATCATACCAACTTTAAATTTAAATAAAGCATTATAAATCATTAAGGTATTTTGCACATAAATACTTAATATTTAAAACAAAATCATTATACTAAATCATATAAAAGAACAAAACTTAACTATTATTTTAATTGTTCTTTTCTAATGGTTTTAGCTTAATTTCAATGCCAAAAAAGACTCTCTTGTTATTTTTCCTGTTGATCAATAACCAACCATAACTTAGATTCTTTCAAACTTACTTTGGGCAATCCTATAAATATCCATAAATTTTTCAATAGTATGATACTTAACCATTTGAGTTTTTCTTTTATGGGTCTTGATAGTTTTGTAATAATCATCTCTTTAATTGGTTCATTCCTATCTCTTATAGGCCTAATCATTGACTTCTTTGTAACTCTTTAAGGGAAATGCATTTTCATCAATGAGACTTGTTTCGTTTCAACCATATCTCACTTATTACTTGAAGTCTATCTTGAAGCAGGAATAAAGATTAAAATTTATCCATCATTCCCAAGATATTTAGTATTGCAATTTTATCATCTATAAATGACATTTCTTACATATCATTAAATTTTAGGATGATACTAGTCAGCCCTCAATCAAAGCTAATTTATTCAGAGCTACATAAACTTATTATTGCTAAATAATTAGAATCACGATGACAATATTAGTAACATAAGATATCATGTCTTTTATGATTAAACTTGATAAACTATAAGCAAAAACCATAATCAGTTTCAGACAAATAATTTCAAAATGATACATATATACCACAACTCTCCCTTGGGTAGATGTTACAATATATAATACTTTCATGATGCTTTTAGTACATATTTCTTTAATGGATATTCTTCATAGTTCATGTTAGAGCTACACTTGTAATATTTGGATGTACAAATATAGTCTAACAAAATCATAAGATGTATCTCATCATGTTCATTATTCATAAGATGGTTAGTTTACCTTTGGGTGAATTCTTAAATATCTTATAGCAGTGAACTTCAATATACTCGTTTATCGTACCAAGACATCCATAAAGAATGAGTAATTGAATAGCATGAGTGTATATTTCTTAATATGAAATTCATGAAACATTCAAGTTTGGCCACTTTGGTGACTAACAAACTATGCATTATATGATTTTCAAATTACTTGAGTAAACATTATTTTACATATTCCTCAGTTTGAAATTCTTGGAACATTCAAGTTCGGCCACTTTGGTGACTAACGAACTTTACATTATAAAAATTTCAAAATATTGCAATGAACAATATTTTACATATTTCTTAATTTGAAATTCATGGGCATTCATGTTTGGCCACTTGGTAACATAGAACTTTACATTATATAGATTTCAAAATATTCGAATGAACATCTTTACATATTTCTTAATTTGAAATTCATGGAACATTCAAGTTCGGCCACTTTGGTGACTAATGAATTTCACATTATAAAAATTTCAAAATATTGTAGTTAACAATATTCCCTTCATTAGAGGTGATTATCAAACCCTTTAGTATTGTCATAATATATTATAAGTGACATATACTCCTACATGATAATATACTAATCATACAAACATCATGTTATAAATCAATAAAATTAAACATACAAGTTTATTGGTAAACCCATAATATTATCATAACATGCAGAATAAGGAATCTCACATAGTGTTTCATTTAATTTATATGAATTACCTCGAAAATCCTCTAAGTGTCAATTTGCGTCATATTGAAAATGATATCCATAATGTGTAATTCATATAAATAGTTATCAATAACAAGACCTTTAATGAATTTGTCTTTAATTCATAACAATTCAATCAAATTCTATGACATTATATCACCATATTTATAAGCATTTCATGTTAAGCAATTAATTATAATATTATACAATTGGATATAGATAAAACTTTAGGGTTCAGTCATTTTGGTGGCTAATGAATCATTCATTAGTGAATTCAATTGTATAATATAAATAATTCTAATATTCAAAACATTAATATTCAATCATTTTGATGACTACAAACAAACATAATATTAATATCATATTGAGCAAAAATTCTCGATGAAGGTTATATAATTTTATATTAAAAACAAATGAAAGCTTGTTTTATGGTTGAAAGTTCTTCAATTATCATTGCTCTATTCTTGTTAGATTATTACTATTTTTAGTTCGAACATTTTAGCCAATGTAGATAAAGCGATACAAAAGGAATTAAGAATAATGATGTTTGATTACTTGATGCTTTCAAAAAGCATCATTAATTTGATAAGAATATTATATTAATTGACGCTTTTTAGAAACGTCATTATCGAGTGTAATATTTTTGTATTGATGACATGTATAAGAAGTGTAATTGTTTGATAAAGGTAAATGTGTATATAATGACACTTATTTCAAGCATCATAAAATTAATTGTAAACCTTGATGCTTTTTTAATGTGTCATTATCTAATAAAGGTAGATCAATATAGAATGAGTTATTCATAGTGTCATAAAATTAATCATAAACCTTAATGCTTTTCTAAAGCGTCATTGAAGTAACATATAATATATTAATTATTAATACTATTCTTATTTTATTTGTTACATAAAAAATTAGTATTCTTATTTTATCATATAACTCATATTATTTTTCAAAAAAAAAATTATTTTATAGACAACTTCCTTATTGTTTTTAAATTAATATTTCCTAATATTATTTTAGCAAATTAATATTATAACTTTGATAATAAATTATTATAAATATTCTTATTTTAAAATGGAGTGATCAAATATGTATTATAAAATTAATTAATTTTATTCAATCAATTTAATATATAAAATAACTATAGCTATTATGATATGTGTTACAAAATAATAATATTTATGAAAAATATAGTAGTATTGGATGTTTTAAAATAATATTATTTTATCAAGTTAGATATTGATTTAAAATATTTTATTCTTATCTCTGATTATATTTTCAAATTAATTTAATTAATTATAATTATGAATAGGAACTACTTATTTATATTTTATCCTTGTACTTAGATTATATTTTAATTTTAAATTTTGTATTTACTTTTTTTCACATTTAGATTACAAAAAACTATTATCATTTTTAGTTGAAAATTGCTTATTAAAAATAAAAATATTAATATAACTTTTTTATTTTTAAAATTTTAATTTAAAATAAATAATTTGGTTTTATTTCATTTTTAATTAATTTTATTGAATAAGATTTAAAATATTTAATATTTTTTTAATTTAATGTTTAATCATAAAAAAAATTCTATTTATTAAATAATAAATTAACTTAGTATTTATATTTGTTGAGTCCCCATTCAAATGACTACCAAATGTTTTGTGAGGGTATAAAAGAGCAGGATTTCTTTGTCAGTAGAGGGGGTCATTTAGGGTTTTTGTGGAGGCATGTAAGGCAAGAAGAAGAAGTCATGGGCTGATGAATGGAGTTTATGCGGTTTTTCTTGAGTAATAAATCTCTATTAAAATTATTTTCTTTTCTTATTACCCATGTTTTCATCACCATTTTCTCTTCGTGAATTTTAAACGTGGAAGAGGAGAAATGATAACAACTAACAACTAGAGTCTACTCTCTTCTTTCGATCGAACCTACAAAGGTTATACTTTGTTTCTTCTTTTTCTCTCATTTTCAATTCATTCATAATTTTCCCCTTTTGTTTTGTTACGGGTTTCTCGGGACTTCATAAAAGTATGTTGTAAAGTTCTACTCCTCATATCAATGTAATGAAGATCGAGAAGTGCCAAGCTCTTCAATCCACTTGCCACAGTCTCAAGCAAGGTAGATTATCTATTTTTCCACTTTATCTTGCATTTTTTGCCTTATTTGGATCTCGAGAAAAAAAAATGGAAAATATTTGGAAGTTTATATATATATATATATATATATATATATATATATATATATATACCATATATATATGAGGTTTTCATTGAGCCATGCCTGATTTGATAAAACCAAAATGTACTATAGATTATGAAGGAAATTACTAAAGGTCGGATGCCAAAAACCATGAAGATTACATCTATAACTATAGACTGTCATTCGTTTTAGAGGAATCATAATTGTTGTAATATTTTGATATAATTAATAATTGTGTATAATTATTTTCATAAGTAGTCAAATTAATTGTTTGACTACGTTGTACATATGAAATTTCTAAATATTTCAATTTAATTTACATAAGCTTATAATTTTTCTTTTGTTTAATTATAAAGGAATCCTTTTTTTTTTTGGAGATCGTGGAAATCAATTATTTTTAGTATAGGATATAATTACTATTTTAATAGGAAATATGTCAAAGATGACATTATTTATTGAAGTGTTATTGATAATAAAAAAATTGAAAGATGATTTTTTTTACGAATATCATTGTTAACAACATTCAAAGATGATGTTTGCTTTAAGCGTCATAAATTAATCAAAGATGATGCTTTTTGAAAGCATCATTATTCACAAACATTTATAATGGCAATGGCGAAGAGGACGCAAAGCGCCATTGTCCTTCTTTTTTCTTGTAGTGTAAAGTGGAGAGGACGCAAAGCATCATTATACGTCTTTTTCTTGTAGTGTAATCTTAATTTTCTCGTTTCAACCTGCCAGCAATAAGACAAGCACCAAAGAGTATGTATATTAAGCTAATTAAAATTTAGGTATTGCCTAACTCTATGAATATAAATGGTATTAGGGTTTTTTTATATATATAAAAGGAGTTGAAAATAGAGTAAAAGGATTAGAGAAATGAGAAAATTTAGAGTGTATTTATGGGCCCAGTGTTGAGGCTTAAGGTTTTATAGGTTATTCCAAATACCTTTCTACTCATAATTGCATGGGGTGATGGTTTTTCACATCAATTTGTCAATATATTTGTATCCCTCCTATATCATAGTGGAAAAGTAATATTTAAAGTCCTTTTTTATGGTTGAAAGTTCTTCATTTATCATTGCTCATTCTTGTTAGATTATTACCATTGATAGGTGAAATATTTAGCCTGTGTAGATAATAAGACAAGTACCAAAGATGTGTATGTCCATATAGATTTCCATCTTAGATATTAATTTATTCTGTAAAAGTTGAAGGATACAAGTGAATAGTGTTAGAAATTATTTTTTTTCTTTAGTCAAAAAGAACACAAACATTATCAAGAGATGAAAGATAAACGACACGAAAATGGGGACACTATATGGTCTAATAAAAAATCATTAGAATCATAAAATTGTGCTGGAGAATGCTAATAATTTCTGATTTTGGTGGTCCTCATCTCATATTGGACCGAGCTTCATCTATATATATGTTTCACTGTCCAGTGGAAATGAAAAACGGAGGAGGCGGCATGGCATGGCCTGCAAACTTCATTCCGTTACGGCATGGCGGAGTGCCCTTTTCTGGGATATGGCTGCATGAACTGCTTCCAGAGGGAGGGACAGGACCTGAATTCAGAGATTGTAAAGGAACAGATCTTATCTTGATCATCCACCCAGCTTTCTCTCCATCAAGAACCCTAACAGCACTATGTGGTTGGGCGCTCAGAAAGAACAACTGCTGTGACAGCTAAAACAATGTTGAAACTTGATCATATGATATTTGGGAGTTAAACAAAGAAGATGATATAGTGAAATATCTTCGGATATGGACAAACTGATTAATTCATATGCATAAATGGAAGGGAACAACAATCTCGTTTATTTATAATGCATATATGTTCTTGATGGTATATGACTAGGGTGTTTGGTAGAATTTAGCTTGTTTGAAGGTTTTCTTTGACTTAGAAATTGAATTGGTCTCACAGGAAGAACACGAGACTTAACAGTGAACAAAAATTCTCGGGGTATACTTAAGATTTGGGCAGCTTCCCATGAACTTGCTCTCAGGGATACTGGTTTGACTACATGATTTTCAACAAGCTTTGCATTTTTTCGTTATTATGGAAGACTTCAGGGGAAATAATTAAATAAGGAAAAGAAAGAAGAAAAAAAAAGAATGTTTTGAGCGTATACAACACTCTGAAATTCAAAGGTAAGCTTTAAGGTTATCAACGTTCAAGAATAATGGTTTGACATTTTCCATTACTTTGAAAGTCATGTCATCGATGGCGTTTCATATTTCTGGAAATAATTCCAATTCTCAATAGGTTTGTAATTAATTTGATTTATTTGTTTTAAATTTAAATTTTAAATGAATTGAGATATATACAAATAGATTATGGTTATAATCATACGATCAATCAATATAATTATTGAATATGTCAAGTTAAATCAAATTTGTCTTATGTAGGTGATGATAAAACAATATGTGCACAGGCCCAGAGCGCAAGCCCAGGACCTACACTTATGAAGTGAGTTGGAACACGAACCCGATAAAGCTCGGCCTGGTGAGATCTACCCATGCCAAAGTACACATGGGCCCCGAGCCAGTGAAACCACCATGCCGGGTAATCAGAAGTGATATAGGCGGCCCAAAACTTCGTGTAAAGGAAAAGGGCCCCGATCATGTTACAGTGAGATCCTACCCATGCCAAAGTACGGACCCGGGCTGAGTGAAACCACCACGGTGTCAAGTGTATAGGCGACTGAGCTTCGTGTAAAGGAAAGTGCCGCTCCATGATCGCGCACGGGTAGGGAAAGAAGGATCTTACATGATCACGCTCCTCCATTATCCCTTAAGAGACGGTCCATGATAAGGAAAAATTCCTTACCCAATGGAAGATACCATATCACCATCTATGAGGAAAGTAACCGCTGTTCCCTTTATAAATCTTGTGACCCATTCTACCCTGAGTGCATTAATAACGCCATAAACGGTTGAATTCTTTTCTTCTCGTAAGAAAGAAAGCGACTTAGCGTCGAAGCGTGGCGGCTGCCCGAATCACCCTTTAAGTGCGGGTTGCGGGTTGTCTGACCAGTCGATTCAATGAGCCAGGCAGTGGCTTCGAGCTCCGGTAGTATCGGTGAAAAGCACCATCGGTTAGGCGTAGATCTATGGAGCATTTGTTCCTTCCCACTTCTCATAAATTCTTAGTAATTGATGGTATCGTTGAAACATGAGCCGAGGAGTCACGTAATCCCTCTAGGGCCTTGAAGACCGGCGGGGCGACCTAGATGGCAGCCACAGGCGCTCTCAAAACTCTGGGGCCCGTCTGCGGCGAGATGGGGAGGCACTCCGTCACGACCCGGCGCGTTCTTTGAGGGCGGAGGAACTCACGGATAGATTTGCGCGCTACTTGGGAAGAACAACAACACCCGCGATGCTTCCGGGAGACGTGGAGAAGGAAAAACTAGCCAAGCCAAGGAGCATGATCCCTATAAACTCCCCGGAGAGGATCGCGATCCCTATAAAATCCCCGGAGAGGATCGCAATGAGGGAATACCTTGTAAGAACAACAGAGGTAATGGACTCATCAGCATCGCGAGATAGAGGAACGATCATGGGACGGCGTTTAGGACATCCGGTAGGCTTCGATATATGAAGGAAGCGTAGAAGGGCCCGAGCTCCGATCTCATGGATGCTTTGGTGCAACAAATAGAATCCCAGTTCACAGCCGGGGTACTGCACTTCCCTCTCCCAGCAAAGTTCAGAATGCCTCATATCGAAACGTTCGACGGAACGAAAGATCCTGTAGACCACCTCAATACCTACAAGAATTAAATGGAGCTACAAGGATACCAGGACCCCGTTAGATGCAAAGCCTTCGCCATCACCCTAAAAGGCTCGGCTTCAGGCTAGTTCAACAAATACGCCGCCGTCAGTCCATAATTAGGAGAGATATCCGCCAGCGTTGATCTCCCACTTCATACATTTCGGTGGTACGGGGAAGCCGGGCTATCAGCTTTGGCGACCATAAAGTGAGGCCATTAGGAGAACACGAGGTCCCTGCGATGCAGAGGTTTAACGTAGAGTCATTAAAGGTAGACATCACAGATGAGAAATTTGCCATCACCGCTTTCATCGTTGGGCTAGGCGTGTAGTCGAAGGACTTGATGTTTTCCATCTCAAAGAACACTCAGGCAAGCATGGCGGGTGCTCGTGACGATACATCGATGGCGGAAATAGCCACATCTAGCGGGAAAACGCGCACCTGAGGAGAAAACGAGGGGCGAGAAGAGAGAGTGGAACGGGAGGCAAGGAGACGGGGATAGATCCCACGAAGGGGCTGAGAGAATAGAAAACTGATCTCCAAAAAAGACAAGGCAGCGTCGAGGACCACTTGGGCCCACCTCGACCAGCTGCTGACATCGATATCCACCGGAAATTCCCACCTTGATAGCCTTGAATTATTCTGAGTCTACATGAGTCTGACGTAAGAAAAGTTTTTAAGGTGGTCGTCTCGGATGAAAGCAGACCAATGTGAAGAGACTCCGCAAGTATGAATTCCATAGGGATCATGGACTGCAGGCAGGATGATTACATCGGTGAGAAGGAAATTGAATACCCGATCAGAAGCGTGGACATCTTCGCGCCGTGGCCTTAGAAGAGGTCGAGACCAGGGCACCACCCCATGCCTAGTCAGTGGCTCCAGCTCAGCACCAGCAACCCTTAGGAAAATCCCGAAGTGATCTCGGAGGATTTGTGGGGGAGTGGAGTCAGTTCAGCTTTAAAAGGCTCATCTACCTTGACATCGGATCATGAGACAGAAATACAAGTCGTATCCAAACTCCCTCGGCTGGACACTACCATAGCAGCACCGGGACTCACGACATGGAAGAGTACATAACATCCCTTTGACTACTTGGTAATAAAGGTCGTCGTAGCCAACAAAATAGTACACGAGGTGCAGTCGACAACGTAGCTCAGCCAAACATCATCTTAGCGTCAGCCTTCGATAAATGGGCATCGAGGAGAAACTAGAAACCCAGGTCAATGCCCGCTGCTGGATTCTCCAGGAGAAGAGTGCTACCCACGGGATTAATACGACTAATTGCTCACTTTAGGAGATCCCCGTACCAATTTCCTAGCGTGATGAGGTTCCTCATAATGGATGCCCCATCAGCTTATAACATACTATTGGGTAGGCCCTCCCTCAATGCCATAAGGGTCATCCCTTCCGCCTATCATATGGTTATCAAATTCCCAATGCGAATGGGGTAGGAATGACGAGGAGATCGGTGCAGCAGCGGGGTGCTGCTCGGCATCAATGAAACTGAGTGGTAGAAAGCCGACATCTACGTAAGCTGAGGCTCGACATGAGAGATGAGGTGGCATCAGGCCCTGATCCTCGGAAGGCTAGAACCGATCTGGAGCTCGGCGATGACAGGACATCTCTTCTACATGCGGATCAAATTGGCCAAAAGACGTCGGACCTCCTCATCCCACTTCTTAAAAACGAAGAACATAGGAGTATTCTCCTGGAAGGCCAGGAGGAGATATGAAATTAACCCCATGATGATCACCACACAAGAACATCAGCCCCTCCTTCAAACCCGTCAAACAAAAAAGAAGAAGTTTGGCCCCAGAAAGGAAGAAGGCGGTCAACGAAGAAGTTAACAAACTCCTCTAAGCCAAAGCTATCAGTAGAATACCATTTATTTGGTTGGCTGTCATTTGACCTCGTTAAAAGGAAGCTGACAAATGGCGACTCTACATTGACTTCACCGATGTCAACAGAGCCTGTCCAAAAGATAGCTTTCCCCTACCTCGGATCGACCTTATAGTGGACGCCACGGCTGGCCACGAGCTTCTCAGTTTCATGGACGCTTTCTCGGGATATAACCGGTCCAGGAGTGGACCACAGTGACCCGAGAAGACTCATTTGTGGCTAGGGGTACTACTTGTTACCAGTGATGCCTTTAGGTTGAAGGCAGCCCCAGGGGCCACCTTTGGTAGTGAACAAAATGTTTGAAGCGATTGGAGCATCCATGAAGGTGTATATATAGATGACATCTTTGTAAAGTCGATTAAGCCAGGAGCTCCAGTAGCCCACCTAAGCTTAGTCATTAAAGTCTGAACTATAACATGAAGTTAAATCCGACGAGTATTGCTTTGGAGTCTCGGCGGAAAATTCTGGGTTTCATAGTCAACGTCGGAATAGAGCCAAATCAAATAAGATAAAGAAAGTCGTGCTGGACATACGGCACTTCAAACACCAAAGAATTCGCGTTGACTTAGAGAATGGCTGTACCAGGCAGCGTATCTAGATCGACGACAATCTTGAACATTCTTCGGAGTTACGAAAAGGCTTTCCATGGAACACCCATCACGAAGGCGTTCTACGGCACAAAACTTACCTAGCACTCCTCCGTTACGGTAAGCTCTTGGGGAGAACTCCTTGCCTTTATTTGGCCGTTTAGATTTCTCAACTAAGCGCCTTGCATACGGTTAGAGAGCGAGATGGAATCTGATAGTCGGTCTATTATTGCCTTCGAGATTTGAGAGGACGGAGGAAAGGTATCAATTAATCCTAACATTACAAGTAGCCACTTGCCGAAGGCTTCAACCATATTTCCTAGGCTCACACTGTGAAATCCAAATGAACACCCAATGAGACAGAATGTGCACAAGCCCGGAGACCTCGGAAAGCTGGTAAAATGGGTCATAGAGCTGATAAGGTTCGACATTAGATACAACCCGGGACGGTGGTCAAGGGGCGGGTTTGCGAGATTTCATCATAGATTTACCCCTCAAATACCCGGCCTGAGTCCACGAAACTACTGATTGGCTCCAAACACCCATCTGAGGTTGTATATAGGGCCATGATTCCCGTATTTCGAGGCCGGGATTGGCGTGGAATCACGGCACTCGATTCATATTTCAAACTCAATAATGAGATTTAGTCTGGCGTTGTCATAGCCGAGCTTAACCTTGCCCTCCATGGAAGGCTGATCAGCTGGAGATATCACGGTGATTCCCAGTTGGTGGTGAAACAAATAGAGGACTCCTACGAAGACAGGGGTGAAAAAATGATCCTTTACCTCAAAAAGGTGCGAGAACTGTTTAAAAAGTTCATACAGGTTCAGGTGAGGAATGTCCCAAGAGAAGAGAACACACGAGCATATGCCTTAATAAAGCTAGCAATAGCATCACGGGAGGATCTAGATAGACTAGTATTGGTCAAGCACCTCCCAGAACCCTCGGTGAACGTCGACAATGAAGAAGTGTCCCGTGTCATCCGAGCCAATTTGGATGGACCCGTATGGGATTACTTGGTGGATGGAATGTGCGGCGATCGAAGGAGGCCTCGAGAGCTTAGAACAAGGTTCGATTCACCATTGTCGTGCGGGCGGAAGATAGCATTTGGGAAGGACCCTGCTGACCACGGTGGTTGGCGGAATTTACCGAATCAAGCTAGTTCGCCTCGACTTTGACTCCTAAGCCGACCTTCCCTCTATGTGTAGGCCACGAGGGATGATAAGAAGGCCCCGGAGGAAGCACATGATTAGCGATGGGAAAGGGAGAGCATACGGGAAACAACGAAAGAGGCGGGACCACAACCCAACACGCCACAAACCAGTGTGGGAATTCAAAACAAGGAAAGAAAAAGCGGGCGAAAGAAGAAAGACACACCAAGCAGGAAAGCGTATTTGGGGAGATGGGGCTGACGAGAAGCACCCAGCAACTCTGAGTGCTGATCAAGATGCTTGCAAACTCACGAAGCAGTTCAAGAGCGGAAGAGTGCGATACAAGAGATGTTTCTAAAGATATGAGAAGTAGCGATCGAAGCGGCCGTGAAAATCGAAGGCGTATCATTATCACAAGACTTGTGGCGGTAAACTCGTATCAAACCATCCTTGGCTAGCCACGTCGACCCACAATCGATCAGAAGCGATTCAGCCCTTTCCTAAGCTTGCTTCAGCCTAGGGCTAGAGGGCAATAATGGGGTAGAAAACAATATGTGCATAGGCTCAGAGCGCGACCTCAAGAAACTGACTAACCTACTTGCCTTATGAAGGGAGTTGGGGCACAGACCCAATAAAGAAGCTCGGCCCACAATGAGATCCTACCCATGCCAAAGTACACAGGCCCAAGCCCATAGTGAAACACACCAGGTAATCAAAGTGATATGGGTGGCCCCGAACTCGTGTAGGAAAAGTGCCCGGTCTCGTGATCTGCGCCCTGGATTAGGAAAGTATCTTACATGATCACGGCTCCTCCATTATCCCTTAAGAGGAGATGGTCTATGATAAGGAAAGGCTCTCACCCAATGGAGAGATCACGAGTATCACCATCTATGAAAGTAACCACTTTTGCCTTATAAATCTTTTGCCCATTCTACCACAAAGAGTGCAACGATATGTCTGTAAACGGTTGAATTCTTTCATTCTCATAAATTGTGAGTTGCAGGTTATCAAATGATCAATCCATGACCAGGCCAGCGGCTTCAAGAAGCTCCAGCCCAGTATCGATAGAAAAAGCACCATCAGTAGGATAACTAAAAAATAATTTATTTATATTTACGTTATAAGTTGATACGAATTTGAACATAGCATTTAACTTTGAGAATTGTATACATCAAACTTTATCAACCCTAATTAGCATAAATATCTTTTTATTAAATATTTGTGGATATCAATTAAAAAATAAATAATCTCAAACTATTATAATTTATGAAATATCAATTACACTCTATATGTTAGTAGTGGAGGAGTCAAGAATTTGAGCTAATGTTAAGCCATGTCAACATGGGGGTGAAGTCATAATAAAGAGGGTTGATAGATATACATAGAATGGGTCTTTGTCTCTTGGCTCCTGAAGGTGCATAGAAATGCGATGTCGTGTCGGAGCGAGGCATATTCGATGACTCAGATCTGGTAGGCTTATGTTTCTAAATTTAAGGCCACCTTCACATCTATAATCATACTAACCCCCGAACATTCAAGCTTGAGTTCAAGTAATCGTGTTCTTACTATAGTGTGGAATGGATTAATTATATTAATTATCCTATCTATTTTCAAAAAAGATCAAAGAGAGTACAATCTAGTTTTCTTTCCAATTGATTTAAGATGCATGCATATGTTTGAATCAAATTAACTGCACAAGAAAATCAGTCATTTGAGCAATTTCTAGGTACTTTCTTCCTTTATGACCTAATATTATTTCATTGATCAAGGGTAAAAGCCCTTCAATTAAGCCAATTAAATACAAAACTCTGAGTCATGTCATTGGCTGCATGCATATAAATAACTCGATAGTTCTCTCCTCAAGTATATCTACTGTGCATCCATCTCTTCTTTGTATCACCCAATTACAAAGATCATAATCATGATGAGATTTCTCAACATTGTTTTAGCTGTCACAGCACTTGTTCTTATTCTGAGTGTCCAACCAGGGAGTGGTAGTAGGGTTCTTGATGGAGAGAAAGATGAGTGGATGAAGATAAGGATTGTTCCTTTGCAATCTATTCTTCAATCAGGTCCTGTCCCTCCTTCAGGACCAAGCTCATGCACCAAAATCCCCCAACATGGCCCTCCTTGCCCCAGTGGAAAGAAATTTGCCGGTCATACCACACCTCCAGCGCGCTAGAGCACATTTGCATGCAGCACTCCGATGTGCAGTGACTGAAAATAAATGAAGCTCCATCGTCACCATGTAAATATTTACAGTCCTGACCTACGTAACTGTATTTTGGGGCTTCTATAAAGTACCCGTAAAGATATTAACTGAATGTGTAGGCTATGAAAGACTTATATGTCAACTTGATCATGTTTATAATATGGAAACATGAAATGAAATAGGATTTTACATACCTCAGCCTAGTGAATTCTGAAACTCTGATATTCAAAACCTCCAAAACTTTAAACTTTTCCCTTGCTTTACTCTCATTATTTGATGGTATTTTTAAAATGAATTGTTTTATTTCAGTGAAGTAGCAAGAGAGGACCCTAGATATATTTATAGATTCTCCCATCAAGAATCCCGTCTTTATGAACCATCACCACTTTGGGAATTCCAAGTTTTAGAATTTAGTTCAAATGTTGCACCATGATCTACATTTTCTCATGGTGCAAGTTAATCTGGTCTTTGAGTAACAAAATACATAAATCATAGAGATAGGTCGTCTAATCATGAGTATTATCAACTATGTATCACAATGCATTTTGCTTCTCAAGTACTTAATGTGGTAATGAAAACTTAATGAATAAACTCTATGTTTATTCTAGGTCCAAAGGAAATATATTTTCTCAAATGTATTAAGTGCACATGAAAATGAGAAAATAACTGAATGTATGAGAATTTCATAAACTGAATGTATATATACAATTTACAAAGAGAAGCAATCCCCCATTCTGTCACATGATCCCTTGAATTTCATTGGTATGCCTTTAGTCAAGGATCAGCAATCATCTTCATTACTAATATGCTCAATGACCACTTTCTTTTCCTTAACATGTTCTCTAATGGCTAAGTATTTGATGTCGATGTGCTTGCTTCGACTCCCACTTTTCGGTATTCTTGAGAACAACTGCTATTTGAGTTGTCACGAAAATCTTCAAAGGCCTAGAAATAGAATCCATAACTCCTAAGCCCGAGAAGTAAAACTCTTAAGCCATACCTTGTGAGGTAGCTTGAAAACAAGATCTGGGTGGCCTCCATGGTAGGAAGTGGCAATCAAAGTGCATTTGACACTTCTCAGCAACTCCGCCGGCCACCAATGAATATGTACCCGGATGTTGATTCACGAGTCAACCACGGCCCGGTAAAGTGCGCCGAATAGCCAACGGATCAAGTTGTCGTGCAATACATGCATGACATATAATCTTTGGATTCCTTGTAGATACCTCATGACTTTCTTTGCAGCTCTCCAGTGGTCCACACCTGGATTACTTTGATACCGCCCTAACACTCCAACTGCATATGCAATATCAGGTCTTGTACAAACCTGAGCATACATAAGGCTTCCAACTACTGAAGCATATAGAATATTCATAGATTCTGTTTCTAAATCATTTTTCGGGCATTGATTTGGAGCTTAACTATCGCCCTTCATAATGGGAGCTGCAACACTTGTGAACAATCATGTAGAAATCTCTCAAAATTTTGTTGATATAGGTTTCCTGTGATAGACCTAAAATACCACGAGATCTATCTCTATGGATCTTAATGCCAATGACATAAGATGCCTCACCCGTATCTTTCCATATCAGTTTTGGAGAGGAATTGTTTCACTATGCGTATTCCTTATCTCATTAGTTTGCAAGTAAAATGTCATCCGCACATTATAAAACAAGGAAACAAGTTTCTCCCGCGACCTTAAGGTATATACATTGATCCATAGGGTTTTAATGAAACCAAATGAAGTAATTACTCCATGGAATTTGTAATACCGACGGAGGCTTGTTTCGACTTAGTATATGGTTCTTAAGCTTACTTGAGCCAGTGCTCACCTTCCTAGAGAGGAAACCTTCGAGGTTGTTTCATGTGTCTATCTTCCCGGATTACCGTTAAAAATGCTGTTTCACATCCATTTGTTGCAACTCAAGGTCTAAGTGTGCAACTAATGCTAAAATAATACGAAGAATCTTTCTTGAATCCTACGGGGAAAGGTCTACATTATGTGATTCCTTCTTTTGAGTAAATCCCTTAGCAACAAGTCTCGCTATATCTTTCAATGTTGCTAAAGTCCCTCTTTACTAGTCTTATAGACCCATTTACGACCAATGTACCACCCCTTTAGGCAACTCTACAAGGTCCCGAGACCGTTGCTTTTCATGGAATCTAACTCATCCTTCATAGCATTTATACCTGATTCGGACTCGTTTACAACACTTGAAGCGTGAAAAGGTTTGAGATCATTTTAAACTCAGATGCTCGATTTATTGTAAATACATATATGTGCTAGAATGCCGACTTCCTTCCATGAGTAGATCGTCTTAATGTTGGATCATCGCACAGGAGGAGCTTGTGGTTCATTGTTTGTTCGAATTATAAGGTAATTCCTGAACTTGTTGATCCTCTGGAAGGTTCTCAGCTATTTGTGGAACTTCAATGATTGGTTGTTCAACACTAATTGGAACTTGAGGAGTGTGATGAACTATAACCAATCTCTCATGTGACGTGGAAGGTTGAGTTTCTATATGATCGTGAACAGGAATTAAATCCCTGAATCGATCCCTCCCGCGATCATATCATTTCAGGAAACTTGCATTCCTTGATTCACAATCCTAGTTGAATGAGATGGACGGTAAAATCTATAACCATGAGACGCGTTTTAGCGTAGCCAATAAAGAAACCACTAAATTGTCCGCCAGATTTTAATTTCTTTACCATGTAGTTATATAATTCTCTCGGACGGACAACTGACGCGCCATGCCGCAGGCACTAGGTTTCCGACACTCCATATTTCAAAAAGTGTCTTGGACAGCCTTCAGTTTGGAACACGGTTTAATATATACACGCTGGCATGCGAGAATGGGCAGTCCACAAAGTGAGGAAGATTGGGTTACTTCAAGCATACTCCACTTCCATATCCACTAAGGATTCACGATTTCTTCTTTACTTGCTACACCATTTGAATTAGGAGAACCAGGCATAGTGTGTTGGGAAATTATCCCATGCTCTTGAAGAAACTTTGCAAAAGAACCAGGTGCTTGTCCATTCTCGATTTCTACCATAGTATTCTTACCTCTAGCCGGATCTCACTATGTGTATTTGCTTCCGCATTGTTGGTTCTCAACTTCAGCTTGCTAAATTTTGAAGGCATCCAATGCTTCATACTTGTTATGAAACAGAGTATACATACATATATCGTGGTGATCATCAATGAAAGTATTGAAATATTTTGACCCAGACATATCATATGCGATGACATATGTCGATATGTATGATTTCTAATATGTTTGAACTCCTATTGGCATGCTTCTTAGACTTGTTTGTGCAACATAAATATAGTCCACACAAGTCTCAAAATCAGTATAATCTAAGTACTAAGTACTCCATCACTTACTAATCTCTTAATTCTATCTATGGAGATGTGACCTAATCTCCGTGCCATAACATAGAAGAATCCTCATTACATTTCTCTTAGTACCAATATGAACATGCAAAGAATTATTAGTGGCTTCATTCTGTAAACAAATTCTATATAGACCATCTGTTAAAATACCTGTTCCAACATTATTTGATTTATAAAATAAGTTAAATACATTGTCTTGAAAAGTAAAAGAAAAACCTAATGAAACAAGTCTAGAAACAGAAATCAAGTTTCGTGAGAAACTTGGTACATAAAAGGTCCTTTCAAAACTAAAACAAAGCCATTTGTCTAATGTTAATGTGCATGTCCCGATAAGCCTCCACAATTGACACATCTTGTTGCTTGATAAGATGCTGAGCTCATTTCCAGCTTCATGTAGGTTTTGCATACCACAAGAGTTTGCTGATATGGATTGTAGAACGAGAATCAATCCACAGTGTATATTAACATTAACCATATTAGATTCATAACAAACAAGGATATGTACCTTTCTTCTCAAGCCACTTCTTGAATTTAGGACTGATCTTTCTTCACGTGTCCTTTCTTTTTTACAAAAGAAACACTTATTTTCCTTCTTGATATCAACTGAGGTAATTCTACCTTTCCCCACTCGATTTGATTTAAGTGTAAGTGCGAGATGTATCATTCACGTTCTTCCCAAAGTTGTAGCCAACATACGCACTTTCCACCCCTAATTCCATCACGAGCCTCTCTTCTTCTTGAACACACATGGTCATTAATTCATTGATTGACCATTTGTCCTTATATTAATATTATAAAAGTCTTAAAGGTCGTATTGATGAGGAAGAGTGTTCAGAATAAATTGCACTAGAAAAGATCCGACATAATATCGAGTTTCTTAAGTTGAACGCGATGTCCCTCATTTGCATGATGTGCTCACGCGCGCCCTAGCAGCCGATGCGAATGGAAGAAAATTTCATTATCGGGGTACTTGCTAAACTTTATGCAGTAACTAAAATTGTTCTCAATGGCTTTGTAAATCTTGGACCTTATCGTATTACTCGCAGAACCCCTAATACCGGCATTGATTTTGTCTTAATAGACATTAAGCTGGGTGATTGGATTTCTCCCACTTCGGCTGTGTAAGCAACGAGTTGGTGTGCTTTCTTAAATACTTCTGGTGGATTCCCGATTTCGCCGCCTTCGAAGCTCGATGTCCATATACCTAATGAAGGAGAATCCTTTCTTTCCATATTTTGTAGTTGTCACCCCTTAAGTTGGGAATGTCTGGGGTGCATATCGGTGTAACTAGCGGGTTGAGCGTAAAGGTCAGCTTATGTTAGATGTGAGGCATGTATTACTAATTGCATGTGTTACCAATATAAAACACGCACTAAACTATATCTAATTTAATAAAAGATTACTTGTGGGCAAAATCTTTACTTAATTAGATTATTTCCTAACTTTATGATAGAAATTGTAAGTGGCCCAATTTTAATGGGTGAACAATAACCTGACTTGAGATAGGTACATGCGTTTATATACACCGGGAAGTCCCGGGTAAGTGGAGGGGGTCACACGGGTCCCTCTTAAAAACCACAACATGAGGCTCTTATGTAGCACTGTCAAGACTTTCCTAGACATGTAGATCCACACAAGTACCACTTAATGTCCCAGGTTAGAAACCACTATATAATTTGCATTTCTATCCTTAAAGATAAACTACCAAATTATGTATCAATTCTACATAATTCTGTGGGTAGATTATGAAAATAATTTAGCATCTCATCCTATTAATTATATAAATATAACAAAATTTCCTGTAGGATAAAATTTTATTATAATAAGTATAATTAATTACAAGTTATATCTCATTCTTTATGTGATCTTAACTTAATAAATGAATTTTATTGATTAAAGATCTTTGTGGCTATTCCTTAACTAACCAAATTATTTTGATCCTTGGACATTTTATAAGGTTTTAGATTGCGCTTTCTAAATTGGAAGGCTAAACTTAAGTTTTATGTATAATATCAAATTTTATTTGAATAACATAGTCGCCTCTTATTATGCTATAAAAATTGTATAATTAATCATAATTATTACACACAATTTGATTCATACAAAGAATCAAAGCATAAATATATTCATGCATGAGAAAGCCTTAAAATTTGTAAATTTTATTAGCATTCTTAAATAAACATGATTTGAGCAATTAATAAATAATGCCCAAACATGTAATGAATAATAGGCGTATAAGAATTAAATATATAAACACTTTAACACACAGCAGTTGAAACCACAATTGGAAAATATAGTGAACCTTTGCTCATGGGACTGACCTTATTAACAACATTTATTTTTTTTTTAAAACTTCAAAGGATTTCAATGAAGCCCTTTATATTACTAAAGCCCAAAATAAGGCTTGTGAAAATTTGAAAATAAAAAGGCCACTTATAAATAAATTTGGATAAAATAAGAATATGACCAAACAACTTTATAAAGAAAGCCTGTTTTTATTTGTTTTTTTTTTTAAGTCATCTTCTTGTATGTTTGAACCATTAAAGGACCTTCATCCGAGAAATAAAACATACATTGATGTCATATAATCACCTAATACATTAAAACAAATGGAAATGTGATTTAATGCTTCTAAAACAATGAAAAAAGGTCAAATCAAGAGATCTAAAAAATCTGGAAAATTGAGATCATGTATTGCAAATTTTCATGTACTGCAAATTTTTTTTTAAGAATATAAAACTTACTGAGAAAATCTGAGAGTGTAACCAATATAGTACAAATGAGAAAGACTTATATATTCAGCAGTCATGTTTATAATATGAAACATGAAATGATAAGGATTTACATACCTCCGACCATTGAATTCACGAAACTACGATATTTAAAACCTCCAAAACTTAAAACTTTTCCCTTACTTTACTCTCATTGTTGATGGTATTCTTAAAATGAATTGTTTATTTGATTGAAGTAGCAAGAGGACCTGGAATATATTTATGGGTCTCGTGAGAATCGCGTCTTTTATGAAATATCACCACTTTACAGAATTCAAGTTTTAGTTTCAAAAATTAATAAATTACTTTTGTAAGAATATACGAGGGCTATGCATGCATTTTATTAAAATTTGTTTTATTTTTATATCACTTTTCTTGTCATAAATAAATTAAATATAATGTAACAGAAATTGTAAAGTCATTCGTGTATCTTCATCGTCTTTGTTTGGCATTCGTGCATGTGCTTTACCAATTAAGTTTATGGCACTTATATGCTAAAAAAGAAGGAAAATAACTAAAGACTATTGTGGCAGGAGCTGGTTATTAATTTGCGATGGTGTATGCATATGTTTATAGTTGTATTTTTATTAGTTTGAGAATAAGGTATAGCAGCTCATTTTAGTTTAAATATTAATATTTACTTAAGTCCAAATTCTCCCTAATGTAAAACATATTGAGATAGTACTATATGGTTGTGTTTGGTTCTTAGAGTGCTAAGGAAGGAAAAAAATGTTAAAGCTATTGATTTTTTATTTTTGGTAATTGTCTAATGAAAAATCTCAAAGAAATGAAAATATAATTAGTAAAAATTACTTAGAAATTTGCATGTTTTTAGATTATTAAATCTCTCTATTAATTGATGAATTAAAAGTGCTTAAATATATATATATATATATATATATATATATATATATATATATATATATATATATATATATATATATATATATATAACAATATATTCTTCAAGGTGCAATTATAACAATGCATTTTGTAATTAAAATTAAATGAATTTGGGCACTCTGTAATCTAAATAATTTGTTATTTTTAAAATCTTTTCTTATATTTTCTCTAGGTTTTTCCCCTCATATTTTCTCTTAGAAGTTCCAAGGAACCAAACATTGCCTTATGCTCCCATTAAACTAAATATACTAGAATCCACCCATACATTCATTCATTTTCAAATTTTATCCAAATATGATTATATTCAACCTAATTATATGAAAAATAAATAATGTTTGAGTTTGAGAATTGTATATGAATAATGCATTCTTAGCCCCAATGCTTTCAAACTTTTTAGCATTTATCATATGCACTTTAAAATGTTAAAACTAACCCCTTACACTATCCAAACCATGAAAAGTGAGTCTTTTCTAATGGTTATCACTATCTATCCTTTCAATGCCGTTATCTACCATTTCAACACAACCTCCTACCCTTTCCCCTTGCACATCCATTTACCTTATGAAATGTTAAAATTAACTCCTTATATTGAAAACATTGATGACCCTTGAATGTATTTTAAATTTAAAATTTAAGAAAATTAAAATATTGATTTTTAAAAATTATTTTAGTTAGATAGAATAATTATTTTCATTTTAAAAGTAATTTAAATGAAATAATATTAATAACTTAAGAAATAAATTATTTATCATAGTAATTTTATTTTATTTTTATAAATTTATTAAAATGTTATACAAATATTATATAAATATTGAATAAATTTAAAGATAGATTTTTAAAAAAAGAAATGGGTAGATAATTATTTTAAAGGTGTAATTTTATCAATAGATAAAATTATTTTTGTAGATAATATATTAATTTAACATACATAATAAAAGATGACTTTCCCTATGATAATTATTTTTAAAATAAATTACATTATCATAGTTATTTTATTTATTTTTATAAATTTATTAAAATATTATACAAAATTATTTATTAAAAATAAAAATTATTATTATAAATAATTTTGAGTTATTTTAAAATTAACTAAAAAATAAATATCTTGATAAAAAATCATGCTCATTATTCATGTTAAATTATATATTCTTTACAAAAAAAATATAACTACCCAAATTTTTAAGAAAATAATTTTTTTAAATAATATATATATATATATATATATATATATATATATATATATATATATATATATATATATATATATATATATATATATATATATATATATATATATTTTTTTTTTTTTTTGACTATGGCCACCGTTGCTGTTGTCACAGCTACTGAGCACAAATGAAGCTTCACCATGGCCACCACTTGACATCAGATATTCCCACTAGTCATTTGCACCAAGTATAACTATATATCATATGTCATAAAATCATGGGATTAAACTGTGATCGGCATTTGGAATTAATATTCCCTCTAAGTTTCTAGGATATATAGTCAGAATGCATTCACTTGCACGTTAAATATGAGAGAGGTGGAGACAGAAAGAAATCTTCAAGTTGGAATATAATTTTGCTTTCCTTAGCCTATTTTTCTGGTCAATTTCAGTTCTCCCACGTTATATATATGACAGTTGACAAACGCTTAGAAAACCTTGTTGTCAATAATGATTTCTCCTCTTTGACTTCTTTAACTCAAATTGGTCTCCTCACTGCTTTCTATTCTAAGGGAACAGCTGTATGACGACTCACTGGGTACGTAATTAAGATTTAGGGAAATATGGTTTGTGATATTTGTAATTTGTGTTGATAGGTTATATATTCATGTTATTTCAAAACTCAAACACTTCCCAGAATAAGTTAACACAAATAATAATAGGATTCAAATATGAACCCCAAATATAAAATTTTATTAAATAAATAATATATCTTATAGTCTGCAATAATTGGGTCTTCATTAAATCAATATGATCATCCGCCATCTCCCAATGTATTTGCTTAAAAGTAATATCATTATGATCACATTAATTAATATAAATATAAAAAAGGTCGAATTGGATAAAATCAGTCTTATGCAAATTAAATAACCAAAAAAAAAAAAAAAGCACTCTACTTATTAAACACGTTTTAAGCTGATACCAACTTAACCCAAACATGATTATCCTATGAAAAATACATTGTTAAATTAAACTATTTCCTATTATCGGTAGGATTTCTTTTTCTTAGCACTTTAGATTTTGTTTCCTTTTAGGATTCTTCTAGTAAGCCTATGCTTATATAAAGACCTTTGTTATGTAATTTCAATTAAGTTATTGGAATAAGACTTTCAGTTTTGTTCTTATTCCCAATTGGAGTTTCCTAATTTCAACATGGTATCAAAGCTAGGTTTCATGCGAAGTGATAGGGTTTAAAAAATAAGGCTCACAGGCCCACTCGCCAGGCCCAAGAAAGAGGCCAGCCCAATGAAACACGCAGGCCCACTCACTAAACCCCGAAGGAGAGACATGCCATTGGAAGCATTCGGGCCTTTCACGCCGGCCCGTTCAAGCCTTTTTTGGTACACCCGGCCAGAATGAAGGTCCAATCAAAGACCCAGCTAAGGTAGATTATGGGAAGTCTCCCATGGATAAAGGAAATAGAATAATCCCCAATAATATATTATCCTGCAAATCATTAAATCTCATCAATAAGAAGAAAAGATATGCGGCTCATCATCGACGGATCTGATAAGGAAGGAAGATTATCCTAAATAAACTGCTCTTTCTATATCCTTTACCAAATCCGATACCAATAATAACAGGAAATATCCCATCTAATGGGAATGAATCCTAATCACCATCCAATTGGTAGAACATCTACTATAAATACAAGGCCACCCCATCGGTGAAAGAGTACGCATACGAGATCACAGAGCATACGCGTACATTCGCCCCTTTAAACGGTCCATCTTTCTCGAGAAAGAATGACTTAGGCATGGCGGGCTGACCCGCAGTGAAGCCCTCGCGACCCCTTCTTTCTTGTTTTGCGGAGAAGTGCGCGGCGCCGCGATCAGCGTGGCAATCCCACCTCGGGCCGCGATCAAGGAGCGCAGATGACCATGACAGTCGGGTGGGCCAGCGACCTAATCGCTCTGACCTGATCCGGTTGAAAAAGCATCATCATTTAGAAAGCCGTCGATTAGAACGACGTGGTTCCTTGATAAATAAGATTGATTTCACCGATTCGCGATGGTATCCAGCACAGGAACGCAGAACAGCGTTGAAAATCCGCGAAGGATGCGAGGCGTCCGGTGGCGGGACGGACCACTGGCATTAGGCGATGCAAGCCAACACGAGAGCGAGGAATTGGGGCACTCCACCAGCGGCGCTGATAGAAGAGTTAGAGCAACTTACCAGGCAGATGCAACGCCCACGGGAGACACGACAAGCTCAGGAAGGTTACAACTTCCCTCCCCCTGAGGAGCAGCACAATCTCGACATTCCCCAAGGTGCTGAAGAAGAAGCAGAGTCTAACCGAGCCAGGGGGCATGGACCACAATTATTTGAAGAGGAGGGCAACTGAAGTAGCGCTGCAGGGAGCATATCGGGAACGAAGAACTCTGTAACCCAGTAGGAGCGGGAGAGACTATCATGGGAGGCGGAGGGTTTGAGAGCTGACCGTATGAAGGAGGTAGGCGGGACGCGCTCATGACACTATGGATACCTTGGTACAACAAACGGAATCACCCTTCACAGCCGAGGTGCTTCACTTCCCTCTCCCAGCAAAATTCAGGATGCCACAAGTGGAAGTGTTCGATGGCGTTAAAGATCGGTCGATCATCTGTGCCCCACAAAAAACCAAATGGAGCTGCATGGGTATCAAGATCAGGTGCGATGCGAGCTTCGCTATCACCACACAAAATTGACCTTGGCATGGTTTAATAGGCTTCCACCATCGTCAATCTCCTCATTCAGAGAGCTATCCATTGCATTCGTCTCTCACTTCATTGGGGCCAGGACGTATAGAAAGCCAAGTTATCTGTGACCATCAAGCGAGCTTCATGAAAACCTGAGGTCTTATGTCGAAGATTCAATCTTAAGTCTCTAAGAGGTAGATATACTGATGAAGTTGCGATCTTTGCATTCATTGGCTTGAGGTGCGGTCGAAAGGGCTTTGATGTTTTCCATCTCGAATCCCCAAACAAGCATCATTTGAGGTGCTTGCAAATGATATATTAACGGTGAAAAGCCCTCGTATCGAGAAAGAGAGGCTCTTCCGCTCGCAAGAAAAGCGGGGCAGAGACAATGGCGAGTGAAGCCCCGAAAAGAAGACAAAAGCGATCGAAAGGTCTCAAAGAAGGATGGAGAGACGGTCCCAGAAAAGTGGGAACCTCGAGAATCATCTTGGGTCCACCCCATAATCAGAAAGGCGACGGCGTTATTCTCATCGTGTTCACCCCCTTAACAGCCTCGGTATCCACAGGTCTGCTTGTAGTCTGAAGCGAAACCCGGTTCTTTGGTGGCCAGCTCCAAATGAAGTCGAGACCCGCAGCAAAAACTGACTCTAAATCTTTGCCGGTTTCATAGGGACTACGGACACCGCACGGACGACTGCATACAACTCAAGAGAGAAATAGAGTACTTAATACGGCACGGGTACCTCCGACACTTCATATCCCCTGAAAATCAGGCTCATAATCAAGCTCAGAACCAGGCCCAGCCTTAGCAACCACCACCTCGGCGGGCGGCATTCGGCGCAACAACCCTTAGGTGAAATCCAGGTAATCTCGGGAGGATTCGTAGGAGGGAGTCAGCTCGGCTTTCGGAAGGCCCGTAAGCGACATCAGTCACGAGAGATAGCGGAAATACAAGCAGTGTCTAAACTACAGCGGCTCGACACGTCCATCACATTCTCGACTTTCGAATCTGCGGAGGGATCTTCCCAACACCCTCATGACGACCCGCTGGTAGTTCGTGCAGTTGTGGCCAACAAAGCGATTCATCGGTCTGAGTGACAATGGGAGTTCAGTGATATCATCTTCCGATGTCGATAGCCGATAAAATGGGCATCGGAAGGGCGGAACCCGTCAACACTCGTCTGCGGGGGTTCTCACGGGGGAAAGGTATTGCCTCTGGGCTGTCTAAGCGGGTACTCTGTGGGAGATCCCTCATGCCCGGGCGACGACTCTGACCAGTTCCTCATCATGGCCTTTCAGATGCACAGACATGTTGCTAGGCCGACCCTCTCTCAATGCAATAAAAACCATCCCCTCCGCGTACCATATGATGATCAAGTTCCCTACTGTGAATGGAGTAGGAATGGTTCGAGGGGATCAACGAGTGGCCAAGGAATGCTACTCAACATCCATGAAACATAAAATGGTCGACAACATATAACTGGATGAGCTCGACATGCGTGACGAGGTGCTCACTGGTCCTGAGCCCTCAGAAGAACTGGAACCGGTGTTGTTTGGGCTGACTGACCACGAACATCTCTCTATACCGACTCGAGCTAGTGAAGACCTCAAAAACCTCCTTATCCATTTTTTAAGACAGAACAAAGACGTCTTCTCATGACGGACATGGGGAGAACGATCTGCGGTAATCACTCACGGAGTTGAGCGTCAACATCGCGAAGCGATCAAACAAAGAGGAGAGCCGTGAGAAAGACGAAAAGCCATCAATGAGAAGTCGGACTCCTTCAAGCGGGCGATCGGGGAGGTAGAATATCTGAGTGGCTAGCCAGCGTCGTCCGTCAAAAGAAAGCGGCAAGTCGCGACTCTGCGTCGACTTCAACGACATCGACAAGCGTGCCCAAGGGCGGTTCCCCGCGCGAATCGACCTCATCGTAGATGCCAATGCTGTATGAACTTTCAGTTTACTTGGATGCCTTCTCGGCTACAACCAGATGCAGTATGGACCTAGAGCGAAAAGACGCTGTTGTCACGGCGCGGGGAACTATTGTTATGTGTGATGCCGTTCGGGCAAAAGCGCAGGAGCTACGTATCGAAGGTTGTTGAACGGATCAATCCCAGAAGCGAGATAGAGCACAACTATGGAGGTGTACATAGATGACATGTTGGTAAATCCACCTGACTAGGCTCACATACTTCGTCTATCAAGGCGTTCGATTTTGAGAAATTGACGCAAGGGGAGGCTGAATCCGACCAGAAGTGTGCCCCTTCGAATTATCCAGCCGGAAAAATCTTGGGTTTCATAGTCAACCACCAAGGAATTGAGGCAAATCCAGACAAGATAAAGGTTGTGCTAGACATGCCTTCGCCATCAGGTATAAAGGAAGTTCAGCGCCTGACGGGAAGGATCGTCGCTTTTAAGCGGTCCATTATCGAGTGATGACAAATGCCATTGCTCTTCGAGTCACGAAGAAGGCCTTTCAATGGGATGAAGTGTGAAGAGAGGCATTCGACTTTGAAAACGTATTTGAGTTCTCCTCCCATTCCTAGTAGAGTCAGTTGAAGGGGGCTCGCCACCTCTATACTTAGCGTGTCAGTTTCTCAACGACCTTGTCCTCGTCAGAGACAAAGAACGAGTGCAACACCCAGTTTACTATTGCAGCCGGGCTTTGAGAGGAGCGGAGGAGAGGTACCCAAGGATGGAGAAACTAATTTTGGCCTTGGTAACCGCAGCTCGGAAACTCCGCCCTTACTTCCAGGCTCATACCATAGAAGTTCCAACAGAATACCCGATGAAGCAAGTGTTACATAAACCAGAGACCTCCGGAAGGCTGATGAAATGGGCCATAGAGCTGAGCGAGTTCGATATCAGATACAAGCCAAAAACTGCAATAAAAGGGCAGGTCTTAGCCAACTTCTTCATGGAGTGCCTCGGCGAGACACTGCGAGCAGCTCAGGCTCAATAAATGACCTCTCCATCGGAAACTCTGTGGGTGGGACTCGAATCTATAGGGAGGCGGGGGCAGGTCCTAATCCTTACCCTCTCGGAAGGAATAGACGGTGAGTACGCACTCGGTCGGTTCAAACCTCCAACAACAAGGCCGAGTATGAGGCCGTCATAGCGGGCCTTAACCTCGCCCACGTTAAGCAAGTTGACTGTTGGGAGTCTGCGTGACTCCAATTGGTGTGAGACAAATAGAAGACACCTACTAGGCCAAAGTGAAAGGATGATCCTATATCTCCAAAAGGTGCAGTTTATTAGAAAAAGTCGTCTTTGGTTCAGATCGAGACATGTCCACGAGGCGAAGAACTCAGTCGACGCCTTGGCAAAGTTAGCAACAGCCTTACAGGAAGACCTCAGCAGGTCAACACCTGTCGAATACCTGGCAGAGCCCTCTATCGATCTCTGCGACGTGGAGGTTGCCCAGGTCGGGTCCGAGCCGAGTTGGATGGACCCCATTTGGGATTATATAATAGACGGACGTCTACGACGACCGGCGGCTAAAATAAGGGCGAGGTCGGCCAGGTTCACTAATCATAAAGAGCTGTCTGACGAGGAGTTTCTTTACCCGATCATAGAATTACATCGCGGGAAAAGACACTAAATAAGTGCTAAGAGAAGTACAAGAGGAATAATACGAAATCGCATGGGGCTCGAGCATTGGGAAAGGTGAGACGAGGGGATACTACTGGCTGCAATACCTCGAGGCTGCTTGACGACTGAGTTAAAAATCTGAATCACACTTGAGAGCACCTTGAAGATCTCATGCCTCCCATCGAGCCCTTGACGTCAATCACAGAAGCCCCCAGCCCTTCCAGCAATGGGGTTTTGAACATCTTTTGGGACCTCACGCCCCTTGGGAAGGGCCAATGTAAATTCATCGTCTTACTTCACCAAGTGGTGAGGCGAGGCCTTTGCCCACCGATCCACGAGGCAGTCTGCGATTTTGTGTGGCTGATACATCATATGCAGGTTTGGTATCCCAAGAGCCCTGGTGTCGGACAACGGAAGCAATTTAATGACGCTAAATTCAGAGATTTGTGCCGAGCTCGGAATTAAAATTGACACCGATATCGGCATCGCCGGTCCCAGCAGACGGGCCGAAGTCACCATAAGAACCATAAGGCGCTTTGAAGACCAGGTGGAAGATCTTAGGAAAATGGGTAGAATACTTCCCAGGGTACTGGGCCTCTGGACAACATATGAAAGTAAGCAACCGAAGCCCAGTCAACTCAGCAGCCCGGCCTTGACATTAGCCACCATCGAGGTCGGATTAAAGTCAGGGATCGAGTTAGCAACGGTGGAGCCTGTGTGGAGCTCTCCATCTAAATTTGGATCTCTTAGATGGCATTGAAAGTGAGGGTTCTAAAGGCGTATAGAGACTACCAAGGAAATAGGTGCACTACAACAAAAGAGTCAAACCCGGGAGCTACATGCTAGGGTGTGATTTAAGTCTTAAAAAGCTCTAGCAGGGAAGGAGATCGACCGCTGGGAGGCTGGGCTGAAGATTAGGAAAGCCCTTACATCATATCTCGAATTCGTCAAAGCCCCGGGCAATTCACAGGCTCCAAACAGAGGAGGGGATAATTTTACAGCATGCCTGGAATGCGGAACATCTTAAACGTTTTTATCAGTAGACCTTGGTTTGTAATATTAAATGGAGATTTATTAATTTTCAGTTAACGATTCAACCATTTACTGGTTATTTTGTTAGACGTCACAAGCAGCTCAGACATATAATGCTCAGAAAAATTACACGCAATAGAATGAGAAAGCTCATAACCATAAAGAAAAAATGTCTCTTTATTCCAATCGGATTACATTCAATTACCATTCCGGTAGTGTCATCGATTCTGTGTTGAGAGTATCTGATCTGCCAGTTCATCAAAAAAAAAAAAAAAACTTGAGGGAAGAAAGAGGAAAGGAAAATGAGGTGGAAAAGGAGAAAAGAAAGAAAAAGGGATGGAAGGAGTTTGTGCGAGAAGAGGCTTGAGATGTAGGAAGAAAAGAAGAAACAAAAAGGGGAGAATGAGATGTGGAGAGAAAGAAGAAAGGAAGAAAGAGAATGAAGGAGGAGAAGAGGCCGAAAGGGAGGGAAGAAGAAGAGCGGAAAATGGGCGGCTGCAAATGCGCCGCCCCATCAGGAACATATTCCCTAACGAAGCTGGGAATAACATCCCATAAAGGGAGACTGGGAAAAACACAGCTCCCGCAATGAAGTCCAACAAGCTGATTCAGGATCTTGGTGGATCCCACGGCGAGCGATCAAACCGACCTTCATCTACTTTGAAGGCGAGAATATCCAAAGTATAAACTCCATAGCAATGGTATACCATTTATAAGAAGGCGAAGCACTCGAAAATTCACTAAGGCATTTCAAATTCTCCATAAATCAGCATTAAAGGCAGCTGCACCTTTCAGAAAATCGGAAATTCGAATGGCCACACGCAATAGTTCACTTTGATGAGCTCATCTACTCAGCACAGGCCATGCAGCCTATTGGAGTCGAGATCAGCTCGGGAATTTGGATCATACGAAGGCCTCAGCGCCCGGGCCCGAGTGGCTCACTTTGAGTTCATCTACTGCACGGGCCACGCGGCCTATTGAGTTCGAATCGGCTCGGGGTACGGATCGCCGCGAGCCTCGGCGCTCGGGCCAGTAGCTCACTTTGTGGCTCATCTACTCAGCACAAGTCACGCAGCCTATTGAGTCATATCAGCTCAGGCTGGATCGCCACCAAGGCCTTAGCTCCCGGGCCAAGCCAAGCTCACTTTGGCTTGAGTTCATCTACTCATGAGCCCGTACGTACAAGGGAATCGATTCATTTCAGTCATCGGTGCGGAGCCAGTGGCTCACTTTGACGGGTTCATCTACGCAGACCGCGGCTTGCCTGTGAGTCGAGATTAGCTCGGTGGATCGCCACCAAGGCCTCGGCGCCGGGCCAGGTAGCTCACTTTGGCGGGTTCATCTACTCTGCCGCAGCTCTGCCCGATTGTGGTCGGATCATTTCCGGGTTGGATCATGCAAGGTCTCAGCGTCAGGGCCTAGTAGCTCCTTTGAGTTCATCTACTCCATACAGGGCCACGCGGCCTATTAGGTCGGATAAGCTCGGGTGGATCAGCCACCAAGGCCTCAGCGCCCGTAGCCTAGTAGCTCACTTTGACGAGTTTATCCCTCTCTTTCTGCGTAGGCCACGCGACCTATTAGTCGGATCAGCTCGGTGGATCGCCACCAAGGCCTCGGCGCGGGCCCAATAAGCTCACTTTTGACGGAGTTCATCTACTCGGCCACACGGACTCACCTGTGACCTATTGAGTCGGATCGGCTCGAGGGCTGGATCATACAGGCCTGATGCGAGACCTGAGTAGCTCAACGCGGCGGGTTCATCTACTCGGCACGGGCCGTGCGACCTATTGAGTCCGGTCATTTCGAGTACGGATCGCCACCAAGACCTCGGCGCCGGGCCCGATCAGCTCACTTTGTGAGTTCATCTACTGCTGCCGCAGGGCCACGCGTGGCCTATTGGTCGGATCCATTTCGGTGCGGATCGCCGCTTTGAGCCTTAGCGCCGGGCTGGTAGCTCGCTTTGACGAGTTCATCTACCGACCACGGTACGCGACCTGTGGTCGGATCATTTCGGTGGATCGCCACCAAGGCCTTGGCGCCGAACCAGTGGCTCACTTTGTGAGTTCATCTACTGCGCACGGCCACGCGACCTATTAAGTCCCGGTTAAGCTTAGGCTGGATGCGCCACGAGGCCTCGGCGCCGGAGCCTAGTAGCTCACTTTGGCGAGCTCATCTGCTCGTACGGGCGACTGTTGGTCGGATCGGCAAGTTTGGATCGCCACCAAGACCTTAGCCCGGGCCAGTGGCTCCGCTGGCTGGAGTTCATCTACTCTGCACAGGCCATGCGGCCTAATGAGTCAGATCAGCTCAGGTTGGATTGCCACCAAGGCCTCGGCCTACGGAGCCTAGCAGCTCACATTGAAGAGCTCAACCATTCCACACAGGCCATGCATCCTAGGAATCGGGTTCGGCTTCGAGCAAATCCCGGCCGGCCAGACCCGGCTGCGTGGCGAGCCGGCCTAATGCGCATAGGCCCGTCTGACCTATGAAGTCGGTCGGCTTCGGGATTATCAACGTCAGGAGCTAACAGCACAATTTGAAAGCTCAGCTCACCTCGAGGCCATGGCCCCGAGTCAGCTCGGCTCGGGCTGGTCGGCCCATGGGCCTTCCAGAGCCCCGAGGCCTCAACGGACCCGGGTTGAGAAGCTCGACATCTCGTCTCGAGCGCTTAATCGGGACCATGCGGATAAAGTCAATTCAAATTAGCGGAACAACGAAGAGCACAAGTGGCCCGAAGAAATAAGGTGAAAAAATGAGTATTCATTAAGGAAAGGCTATGTATGTCTTAGGTCCCGAGGCTCGACAAAATATATATATAAAAAAAAAAGAAAAAGAAAAGTGTAAAGAAAAATAGACATCGAGGCGGACCCGAAGGCGTGCACGAGTCGGGCATCGGAAGGAGGAGCGGGGCGGGTGAGAGGAGCGGGCCTCGGCGGGGCGCTCGATTCTCCGCGGAAAAATCAGCGAGAGAAGGACCTCTCATTATGTATGCTAGAGAGGTCGAAGTTGAAATCAGTGAATGAAGGCATTAGTGACCTTCTTAGGATGTAAACCACCTAAAAACCCATTGAGTACAAGCCTCGGCCTCAGTCTTCCAATAACTTAGTCTCGCTGAGCCACCAAAGTTATTTGCTGATGAAGGTCCCCATGACCAGCGGCACTCCTCGGTCGGTGATTCGCTGGCCTGGCGACCTTGATAGCCTCGCGGCGAGCCACAATCGACAATGTCATCACTATACACGGGTGATCCTTGATCGCATGCAGTTCTTCCTTAAACTCCCGAAGCTCGCCTTGGGATATGAGAAGCTCATCCCTAACCATCTGAAGTTCATATTGGGTAGGCGTAGCCGGAGTCCACAGCTCTAATAGTCATTTTGTGCGGCAGTAAATCATCTGAACCTCCAGGCTCGCCTTTGGTGGCTCAAGCTGTTCAGAGCCTCGTCTTCCTACCCTGCGGCAGTGCGAGCCGGCGTGTTATGCCAAATCGGTTGAGCTTCAACGCCTCGCCGGTCATACGCGACCAGAAGCCATTTTTGCTCGGATGTGAGGGAAGCCACTGCCTTATGGCCGGGCCGCTTTGGCAATGCTTTCATTTAGTTTGGCCTTTTTGGCCAAACCCTTCAAATGAGTAGCCACCTACACACCCAGCATAGAATCAACACCCAATCTGTCAAATGATCGACTCGAAAATGGAGGTCGGACCGACAAGGTATGAGAACTTACGGAGGCGACCCCCGGAAGATAGGGCTAGAAGCCTCATCCAACGAGACAGCGGCCGACCTCTTGAGATCAGATCCTTAAGAATGGACGGGAATTTGCGCTGCCGCGGGACCCGGCGTGAGGGGAAGCGAGAATCCTTGTCTCACTTGATTTCGGATTAGGATCTTTCCTCCTCGGCCCAATTTCGGGTGGGACGGAGGACACTCGTGCGCGCCCGGCGCTATGACATTCTCTTCAGCGAGATCAATTCGAGAACTGTGAAGCATGGAAGCAGTCTGAATTAGAAATACTGATGACCGCTGAGTTATAACTAAAAACATAACGAACACTCACGAAGATTCTACGGGGATGGTCAAACTCTGGAGCATGAGTGCCGTTCTTGTCAAGAGGGTCATATTTTAATTACGACCACAAACGAAGAAGTAGCGTCCCTTCCGGCTGTGGGAAGGGAGAATCGAAAATCCTGAGAGGGCGCGGAACGCCTAGAAAAATAAAGGAAGCCCTCGGAGGTCTCCTTCGGGCTAAAAAGATAAAGGAGCAAGGCTATGCTAGGGACACCGAGCCCCCTGTCCCTAAAGAAAACTAACAGACCAACCAAGATACCCGACTGTTGGGCGCGGTTGAGAGGACAAGCATTGAAGTCTTTATGAAAACCCGCTTTTATGAGGATGCGGGAGGGAAAGCAAAGACCATTATTGAAGGCCACTTGAAGAAACCATGCACGCCATCTTGACCGCGAGCCACATAGAGGTCAAAGCGTTGGGGATACACCCGAGCGCCAAAGGGAGGCTGGTAACGTCGGCAAGGTGGGCGCCGTATGAGGACCGACCTTAGGTCACGGTTAACATCTTTGAGCGGAAGATCTTAGGTGTCGACCCTAGGGTGGCTGTCGGGTTTACTTTCTCTTACCCTTGTCGAAGAGGGCGCCTGGACATCTGAAGTTCAACCACAGGCCGAACGGTCCGGGAGACATCACTGATCCGCTCGAGAGAATCGGCAGCAGCGGAAAATTAAATCGCTATCATGAAGAAAAAGAAAGACCGGACCAGTGAAAATAAAATTCGGCCAACTGACCTAGCACCTCGTCGCATCACTCGAAAAGAGATGGCCAAAGGAGACAAGGCGCGCGGACCCGAAGTCCTGACGAAAGGCTATCCCAGAAAGACACAGAAGAATTACGCCTGGCTGAATGAGAAGACTAAGAAGGAAGTCAAACTCGCTAAAGCGAAGGTCTCGGGATCGAGGCACATAAGGCAGAGGATGTCTACGAGAATAAAGGCGAAAGTGGAGAATGGCGTAGAAGAGTCATCATTTATCAACGAAGACCAATTGACAATGACTTGACCACCCAACTAATCGACCTAAGCGGACACGTGGAAAATGCGCCCGATCACGGCGTTACAGCGCCTTACGTCACGTACGAGAGCGAGCGATTGATAGGGTTTAAAAATAAGGCTCTTAAAAAATAAGGCTCCACGAGGCCCAGCTCGCGGGCCTTGAAAGTATTGATGATACAGGCCCTCACTAAACCCAGGAGAGACATGCCATTGAGCATTGGGCCTTTTCACGCCTGACATTCGAGACTTTTGGTACCGGCCGGAATGAAGTTCCAATCCCAGCTTGACAGGCCGGTGTAAGAATCTCCCAGATAAGGAAATAGAATAATCCCCAATAATATATTATCCTGCAAATCCAACCAAATCTCATCAATAAGGAAAGAAAGATAATAAAAGCTCATCATCAAACCGGATCCCCCAATAAGGAAGGAAGATTATCCCAAATAAATTGCTCTTTCTATATCCTTTACCAAATCCGTCTAGATAATGACGGAAATATCCCATCAAGTAGAATGAATTCTAATCATCATCTAACTGAGTAGAACATCTCTTATAAATACAAAGGCCACCCCATCAGGTGAAAGATACGCTATGCGATATGCAAACATCATAACACATTACGCCCTCTAAGCGATCCGTCTTTTCTCAGAAGAAGCGAAGCAGGCATCGGGCGACCGCGGGGCGAAGCCCTCGCCGACCCCCCTTCTTTCTTGTTTTTGCAGAGGAGAGCAACGCCAGCGCCCGCCCAGTCGGCTGCGCGGCAATCCTACACCGGCCGACTATCCGGGGCGCAACGGACGACCCGCCCGACAATCCGAGTCGGCCCAACGACCCCGATACGCTCCAGCCCAGTCCGGTTGAAAAAAGCATCATCAGGAAGAAATTTAATCTGAAATAAAACTTTCACGGATGCAAGTTTGGCATGATCGCACAATTTTTGGCGTGATCTCACAGTTGGTGTTTCGACGATTTTGATCTTTGGCGTTTGGCATTTTTCTTTTTTCGGTTTTTTTTTTTAGCGTAGCAAATCTACAATCTGGTATTCGTTTGCCCCCCTTTTTTTTTTGTTTTTTTTAATATGGCTATTAAAAGAGACGATTCACTTCAATCTATGAGTGTGATTTTGGATGGAAAGAATTATTCGTATTGGAGTTATGAGATGAGAAACCTTTCTTAAAGGAAAAAAATTTGGGGATATGTTACAGGAACTTGTGTTAAACCTAAAAGTACTAATGAGGATTATGTTATCGAGTTAGATACGTGAGAAGCAAACAATTCAAAAATTATTACTTGGATTAACAATTTTGTTGAGCATTCAACAAGACGTTGGCAAGTATGGGAGCAGCGAAAAGGAGGTTTAGGATCGCCTACTTGGGCTGCCTATAATCCAATTGCAGCGGTATCACTTGGAGATTGACTTACATGCTCTTCAGCAAAGGAATATGAGTGTTCAGGAGTTTTATTCTACTATGATAGATCTTTGGGATCAATTGGCTCTTACATAATTGAATGAATTAAAGGCATGTGATGCCTATATTGCTCGTAGAGAAGAGCAAAGATTAGTTCAGTTCTTGATGGCTCTTCGCAGTGATTTTAAAGGACTTAGGGGTTCAGTTTTGCATTGTTCTCCACTTTCATCTGTTGACTCAATTGTTAGCGAGTTATTGGCTTAAGAAACATGTCTTAAGTCATATTCTGAAGAGGGAATTATTTCTACTCCGAATCCTTCTGTAGCCGGTTGTGCCTTAAAGCCCGTGTTTAATAATCATAATAGGACCTCACAAGTACGCCTTGATGAATGTAGTTTTTGTAAGCAAAAAGGTCATTGGAAGGTTCAGTGTCCTAAGTTGAGAAACTAAAATTAGTTGAGCAACAATCTCAGCCTTGGAAGCTTGGCAACCAGACACAGTCCAATGTTAACATACCACCTAAAGGCTACAAACCACCTTAAGGCTACAGATCACCACAATTTGATACTACAACAGTAGCCACATCGGGTTCTTTCCTTGATCCTCGTACCCTGGCTAAGCCATTTTAGAAGTTTCTCTCCCTACAACCACAAGCTATGCGCCTCTTCTTACATTAAGTGGTTGACTCACAATTCTTCAGGTATGTCGTCTTTTACATGGATCTTGGACTCTGGTGCTTCTCATCATATTTCTCCAGATTCTTCTTGTTTTACCTTTGTCTCATTTGTATTCTATTCCTGTTATGACCATTGATGGCACTCCTATGCCTTTAGAAGGTGTTGGTTCTGTTGTTACCCCTAATCTCTCTCTCTAATGTTTATCATATTCCAAACCTCACATTGAATCTTGCTTCTGTTGGTCAGTTGTGTAATTCTACTAATTTAATCACTTTTTTTTCTTCTTGTTGTTTTGTGGGATTTGTAGCCTTAAAAGCTGATTGGGACAGGCCATAGGAAGGGGGGATTATATGTTTTGGATGAGTTAAAAGTGTCTACTGCTTCTGCTGCCACTGTTGATTTTTCATCTTTTCATTTGAGTTCTTCTTCTTCTAGTTTTTATTTGTGGCATTCTCGCCTTGGTCATGTTTTCTTTTCTCGTTTGAAATTTTTAGCATCCACAAGGGCTTTAGGAAAGTTACAAACTCACGATGTTTCTGATTGTAGTGGATGTAAACTAGCAAAATTTTCATCTTTACCTTTTAATCGAAGTGTTTTTGTCTCTTCTTCTCCATTTAATCTGATTTATTCTAATATATGGGGGCCTTCTCCTATTCCTACAAAAGGAGGGTCTCGATATTATGTTATTGATGATCATACTCGCAATTGTTGGGTTTATTTGTTGAAACATCATTTTGAATTCTTCGAGAAATACAAAGCCTTTCATTCTCTTGTAAAAACTCAACATCCTTATGTCATTAAATGTTTTAGGTGTGATTTGGGTGGGGAGTACACTTTGAATAAATGACAGGCCGAAAACGTGGTGTGTAAAATATACGCCTATACGCGCAAATTAAACATAAAGGCCAAGATGTGCTAAATAATATAATTGTACAAAAGGTACGGATATCGATCACGGGGACAGGAGAATTGAATACAAAAGATGTGCTAGATATTATCTGAATAAGCATTATTATAGAAAAGAAATCAAATGTGTGAATTCAACTAAACTATCGATCTTACTGAATTACTGTGTATTGAAGACTAGGGCTATGTCTCCCCCTGCCACGTTCGATGGATTATTTCTTAAAGATGAGATTATTCAGTTTATTTATGATTTCTTAATGGCTAGGTGATCTTGTCTATGAGATACCCTCTCTCGAGGTGTATTCGCCTATCTCGCTAGTAGAGTTGGGTATATCTCTATCCCAATTCGGTACTCCGAAATGCTTAAATGTTCTAACCTTATTTGCCACCTTCGGGATCGGGAATATCTCTATTCACTGACTCAACCAAAACATACTCATATCCCTAGGTATCCTCATCTCTCGAATCTCGGATCTCTAGCATGAACATCCTAATGTTGGCCAAACATTACCATGTAATTGATCTACAGATGTAAGCGAAAATAATATAAATCATAAATGGCTGAATAATATAAATTAGTAACTAAATCCATCCAAACGTGACAGGGTTCAACAAGACCCTAGGTATAGATCTAGAACATAATGATCACGAAAACACAAGTATGTGATATATAAAACATAAGTTCCATTGTCTAAATCAAAGAAACAATACAAAAGTCCGGGCTCTTCTTGGTCGATATACATTGCTGCTTTGATTTTCGCCTGTCAAATGCGTTTCCGTGCCCCAAATGCGCCTCCATTTGCTTTAATCTTGAGAAACGAGAACTTCGCGCGATGTTCTGCGACGTTACCGCGTCGCTGACGTTGAACGTCGCGGCGTTGCGGCTTGTTGACTTGCCGCGGTGGTTGATGACGTCGCGACGTTGGGGCGATCAACGTGGGGACATCAGCGTTGGAAGACGTCGCGACGTTCCAGCCATCTTCATGCAATGTCTCCTTCTGCTCCAAAATTGCTTCCAACGGTACGCCTTTTTACTCGATACTGCCATCAACACCAATCACCAACTAGGTATCCGACCCGCAAAAACGAAATTAAATATAAAATAGCGTGAAATGAAAGACCGGCAGCGGGTATAATATGAGTGTTTTAGGCCTCATCCACACCCCCAAACTTAGTTTCTTGCTTGTCCCCAAGCTAGGCCGACTCAAGCAACACACACTACATGTACTAAAATTAACACGGGGTAGTGATGCACATGCTGAAAAGTAGGATCCAGGTGGGCCAGACTCACTCTTGACTTTTTGTTTAAGTTCACAGGATGCACACAGTGTTCGACTTTGGAAGACTAGGTTGAAATAGGTAAAGTGACTAGTGCCTCAAATTCCATGGTATTTAATAACCTTTCCCGAGGACCCTATGTGCGTCGAATAGACCAGAAGCCTCTAGGTATACCTAGGTTAAACACCCCAAACTTAGACTTAACTCACCTATTTGGAAGAAACTAACTAGAAAGGATAAGAAACGCACCCTTTTATTCATACCAAAATATCTAAATATTTCTAATACCTAAAAATGAAGACCTAGTGCGAGGAGTTTTAGATGAATGTTCTGTAGCGGGGATCCATTGAGTGACTCCGCCCAATTGGTTAAGGGCACCGAGCATTAATTCCCTTCAAACTTCACGAACACTCAACCAAACTCAAAGGCCCTAGGTTGTAGGAATAATCCATGTCTTGTCCCTGTAGCGGGCGTGAAGTCAATGACTCCCGGCCAGTTTGGCTTAGGGCATTAGGCTTTGAAAGGCCCCTCGGGTATGCGGGATTAGGTCGATTACCCGCTATTCTAGTCATACGCATATATATATATATATATATATATATATATATATATATATATATATATTTATTATTATTATTATTATTATTATTTTTGGTTGGGGCTCGATGGCAATCCTCTTTTTGTTTAGGTGTCCCATCACTTAGGTGGTTAGAGACTCCCAAGGTTTGTCGAGTTTTAGTAGTGAGTCTCGGCACCTATGCATACCCTGAAGGTCATTAGTGTGTGAATGTGATAGGGTTCTTCTTGAAATGGTTTCTTGACTGCAGAGTGGTTCGCTCACCCTCACTGTTGACCCTAATTACCCAGGGCATCGAAACATCATATGCATCCGTTTTCCCATGCCCATAGTGGATTTGGTCCAAAATTGATCTTTGACTCTAACATGGCGCACAAACACAAGCGACCTACACATGAAACTACGTATAGAGATAGACTAACACAAACATAAACGAGAAAATTAACACATTTCACACAAAACTCGATATACTAAGATGGCGAGTCCTACAAAAATAAACTACGTATAAGTAAACTAACTACAAATCTACATGCATTAACATGCATGAATGAAAATAAGCAATGACACTCAAAAACTATAAGAGCGAATCTACAAGAGCAGAATTATCGACCCACCCCCGAATAAGATGATATCGGTGTCCTCATTTGGCAATGAAACGATGGGGTGAGGCTCCCCACGGTGAGTCACTACGGTGGTGGCGGTGGCGTGGTGGAAAATGAAGTGAAATGGTGAGCTGGAGGAAGCTATTCTTCTTGAAGAATAGTGGCTTGGTTGGCTGACCACGGTCGCCGCAAATCGGCTCGAGCGCCTCCGTATCACATTATGATGAGGACATGGTGCTCACGGGTCTCGTCGAGAATGCATCAAAGCGCTCGATGAGTGAGAGCCAGGGTGCCGAGGTCGGGTGAGGTGGAGGGGCTGCTTAGTCAGAGCTCTGTGGTGGTGAGCGGAGTGGATGAGGCAGGGGCGCGATGTCCTCCCAGGGATCGCCCGGGGAGTCCAAAAGCAGGCGATAGTCATGAAGCTCGTCCGTCACGAGGCTCATGGGCGGTCGTAGGCCCCTCAGTCTCGGGACCTGGTTTGTCATCTTGACAGATATGGCTTTAATGGGGTGTAGCCACGTCTCATTGTCGTCGAGGGGCACCCCGTCTCATTTGCATAAGCCAAAGATGAGGAAAGGGTGCCCCATATTCATTTGGCGTCCGGTTACTGGAGGATAGCATCCCTCACCTCACCTTGACATCAAGGTATATCTGGCTTGTGATGGCATGGTTGGCGGAGACGCGGCAGGCGTACTTCACCGTTCGGTCGTCGAGGCGAGGCGTGACGTGATGAAGTGATGCCATACCTTAGGGATAAAGGCCAAATGTTTGGCCTTGAAATGGACTGCATGACCCTCGTTGTTAATTTTCCACTCACCTCGACCATTAGTCAAGACCCGAATGACCTCGGGGTAGTTGGGGTGCTCGTAAAGCCGATCGAACGGCTCAGAGGGGACATGATCTAGACTATAATAGCTATTGATGGAGCTCCACCGCTGAAGTCGACCAATACTCCTCACAGCACTTTCTTAAGGTTGGCAGGAGCGAGATTGGCGTGGAACTCTGGCACCACACTCATCGCGGTTGGATGAAGTGGTTGGCACAAAGCTTCGCCATCCCTTAGCGCTGTGTTTGCCGGAAGAGTCATCAGGATGGTGAAACCCTTCTCCTTGATGTCATGATCGGTTCTTGAAAATGGTGCGAGCCGTCCAGCCCCCTCATTGGCAGACAGCGTGACATCATAATTTGGTCGGGTCCTCGCTAGACCGACCTGCGGCAGTAAGCGATTTACGCCTTTTGCGGACATTAGAGCGAGACGGTGAACACAAGTGACTGAATTGGCTCACCCAACTGACCTAGACAACACTACAAACACCTAGAGTGCACTAGGAAAAACGAAACTAACTAAGTGTACTAATGACTCGAAATGGGACTCAAACACCCAAAATAAACCTAATATGACTCTAGATGTGGACCTAAAGGACTCCTAGACCGACCGTGGTTCACTAACCCAGTGTGAGAGCTAAGTGAATGTAGGGTGAATGTGGTGGTGACAGTGGACCGGTGGGTGATGGTGACGGTGGTGTGCCAAGAGAAAGTTGGAGGGCAATATACGAGCCTCCGTAGGTGTGATACGAGCTCCTACTTGAACAGTCGCGGTGGTGGGAAGAAGGAAGCTAAGGAGTTCTGAAGCTGTTATAGGTGAAGAGCAAAATGGGCAGTGTTTGGTCTTAAAGCGGGAGCCCAGCGTCGAGGCGATTCGGGCGTCAGCGATGTTGAGGGCAGCGTCGGCGTTACGAGAAGAAGGATTATACCCGGCGTCGCGGCGTTGAACTAGCGTCGGCGTTCGAGGAGAGTGTTACTAAACAGCGTCAGCGGCGTTGGATATAACGGCGTTCCGGGTTTGCTAATAATCAGCGTCGCGGCGTTCCAGTACTAATAATCGGCGTCAGCGACGTCGGACTCTCACGTCGCGGCGTTCTGAAAGATTTAAAATCAGCGTGTGGCGTTTAAATCCTGTCGCGGCGTTTCGAGACACTCAAAATCAATGTCAGCGGCGTTGAATCTCACATCGCGGCGTTCAGAGATAAAGGGTAAAATTGGCGTCGCGGCGTTGCTGCTTGTCAGCGATGTTGCGATCGGCAATAGCGGCGTTACAGAGAAGGCTTGAGCAAAATTTTGCACCTAAGTAGCCCCATGTCTAAGGAACCCTCCTCTTGTAAATGTGACTCTCTACGGACCTGTGCTGCATAAAGGATCCTCCCGATGCACAGTTCGCGAGTCCTAAAGTAAACAACTTGAAAAAGAGACCTGCAGGTGTGGAATGAAAATCTAAACCAATATAAATGAAAACAGACCAAAGATTTCAAGAAAAACTTGAGTTTTACTCGAAGCTATGTTTAATGTCGTTAGCTCGACGACCCTGAATCTCAATGTGCTCGGGGACCCGAGCTCGTATGATCGCTTACTATGCGCCGTCGATGCGATTCGGAGGAATGATCTTGCTTCGCATGGAACTTCGGCCTCAAGAAATACGGCCTAGCGGATTGGGTGGTGGCTTGTGAATGTGCCTTTCTCGGGATGTGTGACCTACTGCTCCACCATGTGAAAAGACTTTGAAGTAGCCTTGTGAAAGGCCGGACCATCTAGACTTCGAATTTTCGAGAAAGGTTTTAAGCGGGAATTGAACAATAAACTTCTTGTCTCTTAGTGAACTCCTTTCACAGTGATGTGTTTATCATGCGGGCTTTTGTCTTTTCCTTGTAAATACGGGCATTTTCATAAGCTTCGTTCCTGAATTCATCTAGTTAACTGAGCTGCATCAGTCGCTTCTCACCGGCTAGTGCAGCGTCCCATATTCAAGCGCGAGTTGCGATGGGCTCGATGCTCGATTCATTGGAAGATGGCATGCTTTGCCATGCGCGAGTCGAACGGTGACATACCCAAAGGAGTTTTAAGCGGCGTGCGGTATGCCCATAGTCGTCTTGATCTTCTTGAGCTAATCCTTCCCGGGAGCTGATTAGCGTCTTCTCAAGAACCGGAGCTTAATTTCTCGATTTGACACCTCCGCTTGCCCATTTGTTGTGGGTGATATCTACGAGGATGTGCGATGGCGCACCCATACTTTTGTAAACCTTGTCAATCACCTTGTTGCGAAATGAGTACCATTATCGTGATCGGTGCAGGGTTCAAATCGTGAGAATATGTGGCTGCGAAGAAATTGAGCCACAACCTTGGCATCGTTGGTGCGGGTCGGAATTGCTTCCACCCACTTCGATACATAGTCTACTGCCAGAAGAATGTACAGGTTGTTATAGGATGAGGGAAATGGTCCCATGAAATCCATCCCCCATAAGTCAAATAGCTCTACTTCCAGAATGGGATGCATGGGTGGTTTCTTTTCCTTTCTGAAATACCTCCCATTCTTTGACATTGTCACATGTGGATCTGAAGCGATGAGGCGTCTTTGAATAAGGTAGGCGGTAAAAGCACGATTGAAATACCTTGGCGCGGTTCTGCAGCCACCGAATGTCCACCACATGGTAGAGAGTGGCAGTGGATCAGTATACTATTCATTTCATCTTCGGGCACACATCTCCGGATTACCTGATCAGCACAGTGTCTGTAAAGAATAGGCTCCTCCCAATAATAGTGTTTCAGATGTGCGAAAAACCTCTTTTTTAATTTGATAGTTAAATTCGGGAGGATTACCTTGGCAACAAATAATTCACATAATCACCGTCATGGAGCGCCTCTTGTCCTCAATAGCTAAGAGTTTCTCATCAAGAAATTCGTCATTCACTTGAACATCATCACTTGCCCTTTCCAATCGTGAAAGATGATCTGCCACTAGGTTCTCAGTGCCTTTCTTGTCTTTAATCTCAACATCAAATTCTTGCAGCAAAAGAACCCACCGGATTAATCGAGGTTTGGCGTCTTTCTTAGTCATCAAGTATTTAATGGCAGAATGATCAGTGTGGACTACTACCTTGTTACCAATCAGATAAGGCCTGAATTTGTTAAAGGCAAAGACAATAGCGAAAGCTCTTTACCGCCAGTGGCGTAGTTGGTAGGCATCATTCAAGATTCTGGCATAGTAGATTACTTGGAAAATTTTCTCTGCGTTTACGCCCGGCAACGCCCCGATAGCAAAATGCGCTTGCGTCACACATAAGTTCAAAGGAAAGACCAATGCGGAACCCGACAATAGGGCTGAGATCAACTTATCCTTGACACTTGAAAATGCATCTGAACCTTTACTTGAATCAAACTCAAATGGGATCCCTTGGACGAGAAGGTTAGACAACGGTTTTGCAATCGGAAAATCTTTATGAAGCGCACATCAAATCCGGCTTGCCTAAAAGCTTTGAATCCCTTTTTCTCCGATGAGGTGGAGGTAACTTTCAATTGCTTCAATCTTCGCTCACGTACACCTCTATCCCTCTTCTTTGAAATCCGTCTTAAGTACAATACCCTCTTGTACCATAAAATGGCACTTTTCGATTGAGCGCAGTTGGTCTCTCGCACCTTCTTATCACGGATCTCAAGTTTTCAAGCAGGTTGTCAAAAGAATCGCCCATCTTTTGAAAAATAGTCAATGAAGATCTCGATTGTCTTCTCGACCATGTCGAAAATGGCCATCATACATCGTTGGAAAGTGCGAGGCGCATTACGGTCGAAGGAATCAGCTGAATCACGAGATGTCCCATAAGTGAATGTCGTCTTCTCCTGATCTTCAGGGGCTATAGCAATTTGATTATATGGAATATCCATCCAAAAGCAATAGCAATATTCATGGCCAAACTATGTCGATCCCCATCTGATCTAGAAGCGGTAGTGGGAAATGATATTTTGAGGTGGCTTTGTTCGGTTCCGATAATCAATACAAATCCTCCACCCGGTAGCGTTCGAGAAGCGTGGAATGTTATTTCAGTTCGATGACAATTGTTCCTCACTTAACCGGTACTATGACGAGGACTTACCCATATGCATGCGAAATGGGATAAATCACCCGATATCTAGCCATTTTAAAACTTCCTTCCCGGACTACCTCTTTCATTGTCAGTTCAACCTCCTCTACGCTTCTACGAAGGTTTATGTCCATCTTCTAGTAAAATCGATGCATGCACATAGAAGGCGAATCCCTTTAAATCGACTAGAGACCATGAAGTCACACTTTATGATCTCTAAGGACCCTCAATAACTTTTCCTCCTCTAATTCAGTCAAGGATGCTGAGATGATCACTGGTAAAGTGGATGCTCCCCCAAGGTATGCATACTTCAAATGGCTAGGTAGGGGTTTTTGTTCCATCGTGGGTGGTTGTTCCACCGATGGCACTGGCGTTTTAGCTCCTTCACCTAGAGATTCGAAGTATTTCCTCCTATTGGGTCCAAAAGAGTCCATCCATTTAACATATTCCTCTGCCTCTGTGCTCATGTTCTCATAATCATTCTCTACTAGGCTAGCCTCCAAAGGGTCAGTGAGACAACTTTGGCTAGACACTATAGCCTCTACTATCTCTGCCATGAAGCAAGTATCACTCTCTGTTGGATGCCTCACTGCTTCAAACACATTGAACTGACCGTCGTCCTGCACTCTCAATTTTAGTTCTCCTCTCTGAACATCAATCATCGCCCTGCCTGTTGCAAGAAACGGTCTACCCAAGATTATGGGTATTTCTTTATCCTCTTCCATATCTAATACAATGAAATCTGCTGGGAAGATAAACTTGTCAACTTTCACGAGGACGTCTTCTATTACCCCTCTCGGATGCTTCAAAGATCTATCGGCGAGCTGAAGTGTGACTGTAGTCGGGCGGGCCTCACCTAATCCCAAACGTTTGAAAATGGATAAGGGCATGAGATTAATGCTGGCACCTAAATCACATAGGGCCCTCTCAAAGATAGCATTTCTAATAGTGCACGGGAAGAAAATTGGCTACTTTGGAGTCATGAGCTTTGCGACTTTCTGCAGTATGGCACTATTCTTCGATTAAGTTAGCGTTTGAAATCGACCAATCTTCTCTTCTGGGACAGAATGTCTTTCATAAATTTCACATAGCGGGCGGGCATTTGCTCTAGGGCGTAATAAGCGGGATATTGATGTGTAACTTTTTGAACACCTCCGTAATTTAGTGACTGCGTCCGACATGCTTCTTTAGGCGTGGATATGGAATTGGGGTTGTCCATTGCCTCGGTAGTGTTTCCTATGATTTGTTTCTCTGAGGGCATTCCTACCACTCATGATCATTTCTTGAAATTTTGAATGACCTCCTCGTACTGCTACCTTCTCTAACGGGGTTGACCACATGTTTCCAATTCCTTACCACTTCTCGACACTTATTTTGTAACATGTTCCATTCCCGTCTCTCTTCGCGGGTTTATTTTTTGAATTGCTTGGTAAGGAGCAGGTTCGCTTCTGTCAATAAGTTTTCCGTTTGGCCATTTGTACCTCCAAATTTCTCGGTGTCTTTATCAGTTATTCAAAATGGGTTGCACTCGCGCTGGCATATTCGCATGGTTCATTCATGAAAGCGAGTGTGAGTCGGCATTTGAAGCGAGGCTTGTTCGTCACGCCTTCTCATGAGGTGGTTCCGGCTGAGTTCGATGGCATGTTATTCGTTATTTCTCCATCCATACCCTTGATTGTTCGAATTTGTTCTGGTGGTCTTACGCCACCCTTGGCTTTGATTCGGTCGATAAATTGTTGCACCCATCTGTCCTTGTTCTTGTGGCGATTACTGAACCTCGACACATCTTTGGGCTTACTCTTTGTTTGGTTTCCTAGGCGGCATTACATTGCTATTGTCTTTGCATCCTCCTGAAGTCCACTGCTCCCCATGGGTTAGTGCGTGGCATTCTTTGCCTTCTTCAGTCCAGCTGCTGGTCAATTTGTCTCAACATGGTCTTTCCAGTTATTTGAGAACTTCATTATGCATTACACCCATGGCTTTCTTGGTCTGGAGTCTTCTCCACTGAGCCAACGATTTGTATTGGTTGCGGCATCTTCTAGAATTTCATAGGCTTGATCCATTGGTTTTCTTCGTGTGCTCTTCAGTAGAATCGATCCTTTGTTCTAGTTGCGTTCCTCGGCCATTATAAGTATGGACTTGCATCCATCTGGTTGATGCAGCGTGCGGGCACTTCCTTAATGGTTCGTAATCTGTCCCATGCCTCGCAAGGCTCCCCCTCTAGTTGCCCGAAAGTGTTGATTTCTTGCCTGAGTTGTCGCGATTTTGAAGCGGGAAGAGACTTGGTGTTTACGCACTAATCAGTTCACAGTAATGGAATCCGGTGTTTATTGGTTAGCCAATGGCAACTCTATCACCTAGCGGCCGGTGGGAACAATCGCAGCGGAGAGCTTCTTGATGGCCCCATTGTACTTGATCGTATCGCAAACTTCAAGGAAGTTGGTCAAATGCATATTCGGGTTCTCATGGGGTAATCCATGAAACAAGATGTTTTGGAGCATTTGTAAGGTAAAGGACTTCAACTCGAAGTTGTTTTCTTGAATTGGTGAGGTCTTCTTGTATTTGTGAACCACAGGTGGGTGATGAAACAAACTCCTCTAATAACATGAAAGGATCATGGCTGTATAAATGAATTAGGTGCTTGATTCCTTCCATGATTACCATTTCGATCTCTCTGGGGCTCGTTTTGCTCAATGCTAAGATCACGCTTCATTGTCACCCATGTTTGCTAAATTTTTGATCCATTCGGTTTTCTTGTTCGGCGTATTACGTGTAAAGTTCTTTAGCTGAAGATCAAACGGATGTTGGTCGACACGATCTTGTCGGTGCATGTACTCAAGTCTAAAGCGCAATCACACACGAAACAACAAGGACCCAAATTACCAGCGCCGTAAAACAAATAAAAATAGAAATTCCGAGTAATATCTAATTACTTTATTCTCTATATCAATCTCGGCCTATCCGTGTGCCAAAAAACTTGACGGGCCGAAAGCGTGGTGTGGCAAAATATACGCCCTATCTGCGCCCAAGTGCAGCGTCTTAAGTAATATAGTGTACCAAAAGGTACGGATGCTCCCGATCCAGGGATTAGGAGAATTGAATACAAAGATGTGCTTTTAGATATTATCTGAATAAACGTATTATGAGAAAGAAATCAAATGTGTGAATTTCAACTAAACTATCGATCTTACTGAATTACTGTGTATTGAAGACTGGGGCTATGTCTCCCCCTACCACGTTCGATGGATTATTTCTTAAAGATGAGATTATTCAGTTTATTTATGATTTCTTAATGGCTAGGTGATCTTGTCTATGAGATACCCTCTCTCGAGGTGTATTCGCCTATCTCGCTAGTAGAGTTGGGTATATCTCTATCCCGATTCGATTTTCAGGAAATGCTTAAATGTTCTAACCTTGTTGCACCTTGGGATCGGGAATATCTCTATTCAAGGCTCAACCCAAAGGCTGCTCTACTCATATCCTTAGGTATCCTCATCTCGAATCACGGGATCTCTAGCATGAACATCCTAATGTTGTGAGACATTACCATGTAATTGATCTACGGATGTAAGCGAAAATAATAAATCATAAATAAGCTTTGAATAAATTAATCAACTTTAGCATCCATCAGCGTGATAGGGTTCCAGCAGACCTGGAAATTATAGATCTAGAACATAATGATCCACGAAAACACAAGTATGTGATATATAAAACATAAGTTGAATTTAATACAAATCAAAAGAAACAATACAAAAGTCAGACTCTTCAAGGTCGTGTAAACTCTTTCGATTTCCGCGCCCTAATTAAATGCGTTTCCGGTACTTCGTCCCGGTCCTCCATTTTGCTTTTAATCTTTGAGAAAATAGAACTTCGCTGACGTCCGCGGCGTTGCAACGTCGCGGTGAGCGTCGCGACATTGCGCTGTTGACGCACGTTGGTTGACCGCGTCGGCGTTGGGACGTCCGCATTAGGGGCGATCGCGGCGTTAGGGCGTCGCTGACGTTGGTATCATGACGTTCGGCCATCTTCATGCAATGTCTCATACGCTCTAAAATTGCTTCCAATGGCGCCTTTTTTTGCTCCAATGCACTGCATCGACACGAATCCACCAACTCAAGTATCCAGCCACGAAAAACTATGAAATTAAATATAAAATAAGCGTGAAATGAAAGACCGACGTGGGTATAATATGAGTGTTTTAGGCACTCATCAATAAATTTCTTGAGTTGCTTGCCTTAGATGGAACAATGCATCAAACTTCGTGTATAGATACTCATAAGCAAAGGCATATTGTTGAAGGCACTCGTCTCTCTAATTAATGGTTGTTCCTAGTGAATTTTGGGGAGAAGTTTTTCTTATTCTTGTAACTTTGATTAATACTATTCCTTCCTCCTTATTTAAAGGTATTTCTCCTTTTAGAGAAATTATGAGGGTATATTGAATTATTCTTTCTGCGCTAGAGTCGTGGTTGTACCTTCGTTCTTAAACCTCATGTAGAACGTAGCAAATTGTCCTATCCATATGTTATTTCTGTCTTTCTTGGTTATAATGAAGGTCAAAAGGGGTATCGGTGTTTTGATCCAACTACTCAATCTTTGTGTCTCGTCATGTTGTTTTTCTTGAACATATACCTTTCTTTTCTATTCCATCTTCTATTCATGACTTGATTAGATATGATCTTCTAGCCAGTATTGATCCGCACTACGAGGATTCTAATTTATCATCTCAAGTTCACGTACTTGAGATACCTCTTCTTATGTTCTTCCTCCTTTTCCTTTGCATGTATTCAACGTCATTACTAATAGTTACGCTAAGTACAGGGCCTTTGCTCTATGGGACACCTAAAGCTCCCTTTTCTCCTATGGTCCCTCAAGCCTTGTCTACGATTGTATATCCACCTCTACATCAATCCACCTCTATTTTCAAACTATGATAATTTATGAAATACCCAATTGCACGTAGTTTGTATGTTGAAGAGACAATCTCATTCTAGTTATATTTATTGAAGTCATTTTTTGAACAAATAATGTTAGTATATATAAGTTCTAATTTTTAAAAAAAATTCTTCAAAAGATAATTTTAAAATTAAATATTTAAATTATAGTCATTTATTTAAGATGCATGGAAAGGTTGATGCATGTGTTGGTAGTGGCATGTTAAGTAAATGGTGGTCATACCTTCACATATATATCCACTAAGACCAAACCCCCGAAACGATCGACCCCGATTTAAGTAGGCGTGTTCCTCTGTGCATGCCTACACATTGAGATCTGTCACTCTTATTTTCATATCATTGAGGGCTTTACGACTATGAAAGATTTTGAAATACTTAACATATAAATTGATGCTAACAATTTTGAAATGATTCTATTTTGCAACCCGATTGATGATGCTTTTCAGCGGAATGGTGGAGCGTGTAGGGGTCGTTGGGTGGACCGGATTCTTGGCGGGGTGGGATGCGGGCCTTTGGATCGTCTGGAATTTGAAGTATGGCTCTTGCAATACAGTCACCGCACACTCTGGTCGTACTCCTCTGCCCAAAAACAAAGAAGAAGGGGTGTGAGAGGCCGCTCATTAGCCACTCAGATGCCTAAGTCATTTTCTTCTTGAGAGAAAATAGAGACTGTTTATGAAGACGAATGTGTCTAGGATGCGTATCGGTATGAGTGCTCGATTAATGGCGTTAGTTTTCGCATTGCCTTTCACCGATGGGGTGGCCTTGTATTTATAGTAGATGTTCTCGATTGGATGGTAATTAGGATTCATTCCCATTGGATGGGATATTTCTTATTATAGTCCATTATCGGTTTGGTATAGGATATAGAAGAGTAGTTTATTTGGGGTAAATCTTCCTTCCTTATTGGGGATCAGTTTGATGTTGAGTATATAATATTGTCTTTCTTTCCTTATTGGTGATATTTGGCTGGATTTGTGGAATAATATATTATTAGGAATCCCATTACATTTTACGTACTGTGGGAGACTTCCCATAAGTGGCCCTTGGGCCAAGCGGATTGGACCTCTTTTGGGGTACATTACAAAAGAAATTTAGAATCTTGGCGTAAAAGGCCTGAATGCCTCATTGGGCAAGCCTCTCCTTTGGAATTCTAACTAATTGGGCTTTCTCGTGTTTATTTGGGGTAGCCTGCTCTTGCCCAGGCTTGGTGTGGGCTTCGAGACCTTATTTTTCAAACCCTATCAGTTGCCCCCTGTATGTACGGTGTACGTGGGCAAGGGCTGTAACGTTTCTGCATCGAGATTGCATTTCACGTGTCGCTAATTTGGATTAGTTAGGGCCCAATTACGTAGTCATTTGTCTTGTGATAATGATGACTCTTCGGTTTTAATTTGTTCTTCCCATTCCTTCCCGGTTTCCTTTTGTTCTTTAGCGGACATCTCGTCTTGTGTGCGCATTGCTGCGGGACCTTTATTTGCCTTTAGCGAGTTTGGACCTCTTAGTCATACATTTGAGCCTTTTGTGCGAGTCCTTCTCTGGTTGTCTTTTTGGGTCCAACTGCGTGTAGTTTTTGATTTCTTTTCGGGCGATAAGACGAGTTGTTTGGGTTGGCTGGATTTTGTTTTTCATTATCCATTTCCATCTCATGCGTTGGTCGTTCTTCACCTCTCTGCGTGTCGATGGTGATTCTTCGGCTATTATTGCTAGTTCTAGGCCAGCTGGTGGTGCCTCATTGTTTGGTCGGTGTTAGTGCTCACGAGGTGCCCCCTCTTCCACGCCGGACAAGGGAAGGGAAAAGTGAGGCTGAATTAAATACCCTAGAAGTCGGAATATCTCGAGATCGCGTTCGGCGTAAGCTGCTTGTGGGACCCTAGGTCGGTCCTTCATAATGGGGCCATTTTACCCGGGGCGTTATCGGCCTCCCTCCGCTTTGGCGTTCGGGTGTAGTGTCCCCCGGTGTTTGACCCTCTATGTGGTCTTTGTGCCTAGGATGGTGTGTTTCACTAGTTATCGAAGGCCACTTCGAAGAAACACACAATCCTAGGCACGAGAGACCACATGAGGTCAAAACATCGGGATAGAACGCCAAGGGAAATTTGTGCGCTGGTAAAAATGGCCCCGTATGAAGGGCCAGGCCTTGCTGGGTCCCACGGTTAAAGCATGCGAGCGTGGATCTCAGTAGGCCCCGGGGTATTTAATCGAATCACTTTCCCTTCCCTTGTCCAAGGGAAGAGGGGGCACCTCGGGAGCATCTTGAACACCGACCAAACGGTTGGAGACACCACCAGTTCGTCTAGAACCAGCAATAGCCGAAGAATCACCATCGATACGCAGAGAGGAAGAACGACCCGGACCCATGATGAAATTGGATAATGAAAACAAAATTCAGCCAACCCAAACAACTCGTCTTATCGCCCGGAAAGAAATCAAAAAACCAGGCCTTGGTGGACCAAGAAAAGACAGAAAAGACTACGCACAAAAGAACTCGAACTGACTAAGAGAAGGAAGTCGAACTCGCTAAAGGCAAATAAAAGGTCCCAGAGCAATGGCACACAAGACAGAGGATGTCCGCGAAAGAAACAAAAAGAAACTGAAAGGAATGGAAGAAATAAAGCGCGAAAACCGAAGAGTCATCATTATGCTAGACGACCAAGCCCTAACTAAATCGACCAGACGGAGACCGTGGAAATTGCACCCGATCACGGCTTCTGACCCTTGCCACGTACACCGTACGAAATTTGAGAACTATGATAGGGTTTGAAAAATAAATTATGCCACACCAAGCCCGAAGAGGCCAGTGAAACACAGGCCCTGGTTGAATTCCATAGGAGAGGCTTGCCCAATGAGGCATTCAAGCCTTTTTACGCCAGCATTCCAGCCTTTTAGGGCTAGCCCAAAAGAGAGGTCAAATCCGTTTGCCCAAGGCCAGCGATGGAAGTCTCCAGTCTGAGAGAAAATAGAAACGAGTCCCTAATAATATATTATTCATAAGTCAGTAAATCACCAATAAGGAAAAGAAAGACAATATTAGATCAACATCAAATCGGATCCCCGATAAGGAAGGAAGATTTACCCCAGAATAAACTACTCTTTCTATATCCCACATACCATCCGTCTGAGACTATAATAGAAATATCCCATCCAATGAGAATGAATCATAATTACCATCCAGCGGGAGAACATCTACTATAAATACAAGGTCACCTCATCGGTGAAAGATGCATAAAACCGCGTATTGCGTCGCGTCTGAGCACATTCGCCTTCGCGGTCTACATTTTATACCGAGCGGCTTAGGCATCAGAGCGGCCAGGGGCAAAGCCCTCGCCGACCCCCCTTCTTCTTTGTTTTGCAGAGAGGTGCTTTCACGACCCGAGTGTGCGGTCGGTATTACGCAGTCATACTTGACCCGGGCAGTCCAAAAGCACGCATCCCGGCCTTGACAATCGGGTCGATGACGACCTACACGCTCCAGCCCAGTTCCGGTTGAAAAAAGCATCATCACCAATAATGTAAATAAGTTAGCTTCTGAAATCTTGCATAATTTGGTGAAATAAATGGAATGATAATAACTATATAAATTTAGCCTCTCGATATTCTGATTTTTGATGGGGTTTCTAGGAATATTAATCATAACTCTTATTAGCACTTTTTTTTTAAATATAAATTTTATTGATTCAAACTAACAATACATCTAATTGAGACACAAAATTAAATTCATTAAAAACACGAAAGAATGACGCACTATCCAGGTTAATAGCACTAATATAATGAGTTGACATAAATCCTATACATTTTAAAATTCTATGATGACTAGAATTCATAAGATTCCAGTTCTTGCTTGAGTATCATGACAACCACACGATTTAAATTGATGCGCAATAAGTGAATATGTTTCTTTGTTTGAATGGCCGAAACACTGAGTGCTCGTTATATGTAGGCGAAAGCAAACATAAACCAACACGTCGCAATAAGACGAAGACGAAAACATAAAAAAAAAAAAAACAAATAAGTAGATATATATGTGGAATAACCACTTTATTGTGCAATAAAATGAAATAAAAAATATGTAGATGGGTGATTTCGGGGCCATAATGGCCAAAAAAATCAATCATCCTTGCTTGAAAAGGAAATTTAGAAAGGAAACAAGCTGAGAGAAAATGAGAAGAGAGGCAGGGACGGCTAGGGTTTTGATCTTTTTTAGCACTTAAAAAGATTATTATTTCAAAGTAATAAAAAATTTAGGAACACGTCCTAAAATTACGGTTGAAGGAAGTCTTAATTAAATCAAATTACATATTTTAGTTATTAATTAATTAAAGTTACTTAAAATGGGTTCATTATCACAACTATTTAAAAAAACTTAGAAAATAAGACTATTTTATGTGTGTGTATGTGTGTGTGTATATATATATATATACACATGACAAGGTTGGGGTTCCATTCCACAAGCCAATAAAGGATAAAAATTTGAAAAAAAAAAAAGTTAAGGGGAGGCATATGCCCCCTGGGCCTTTAAGTATCCTAATTGAGTTACCTTGTTCATAGGATCCATAACCCCTTTCCACCCGAGAGAGGCCTCAAGGTCTTTTTCTAAACGATTTAAGATGCGTGCATTTGCTGAATTAAATTAATCAAATACACAAGAAAAGCAGTCATTTATTGGGCAATTTCTAGGTACTTTCTTCATTTATGACCAATTCAGTTAGTCAGAATCAAAGAAAAACCCTTCAATTTAGGAAATTCGTGTCATGCATGCCATTAGCATCATTACCTCATCATGACAGATCCCTCCATATATCTACCGATCGCCCACAAAAACTGATCCATCATCATCCATCTTCTTTGCATCCGCCCAATTACAAGATCATGATGATGATGAGGATTTCCTAACCATTGTTTTAGCTTTAACAGCACTTGTTTTCATTCTGAGTGTCCAACTCGGGAGTGGTAGTAGGGTTCTTGATGGAGAAAAAGATAAGTGGATGAAGATCATAAGGATTCTTCCTTTGAAATCTATGCTTCAATCAGGTCCTGTCCCTTCTTCACGATCCAGCTCATGCACCTACATCCCCGAACCTGGCACACCTTGCCCTGTGCCTCCTTCCCGCTAGAGCACATTTGCATGCCGACTAATCTCATGGAACCCAAAGGTGACGATGGGGTAAATCTCCAATGACTTTGAAGCAGCTCTATGATGAATAGTGAATTTGGAAGCAAAACTAAGGCCATATTGTTTTTTGTTTAATTTATAAGAGTAAATCAAGAAAATGTAATAAATACAAATTGTACGTGATTCATGTATTGATCTTTTTCACCATTCATTATATTTGATGAGCTTTACAGTACTTTGTGGTATATGGAAATAAAAAAGAACAAGTTGATTGATGCATATACTTCTATATGCTTGCCCCTTGTTGCTTTAAGAGCAATAAAAACGAACAATTTTGCCATCTTCATCGTCTTTGTTTTGGCATTTCATCCACGTGCTTTTACCACGCAATTTTGTTCACGCGAGGCTATTAATTCTTATTTGCATGTTCTAATTAATATGTATATGTTCATAGTAGCATTTTTTTTATTAATTTGACAATAAGGCATAACAACTTTTTTTAGTTTAAATATTATTTTCTCCAAATAATGAGTGTTTTTTTTTTTCAAAAGTGTTTTAATTAAGAGAATCAATTATAAAGTGCTTTTCAAAAAAATAGCAAAGTCGTCTTATAATACTAACAATAATCTTTTTATAATATAAAATGATTTTAAAATAAAGTGTTCCCAAAGTTTACGGAATACCTATCATTTTTATAAAAATAATTTTGAAGCTAAAAACACTTCCTAAAATCACTACCATAGAGGCTCTAAATTGACCTAACGTGGGACTTCCAACACTCCCCCTCACACAGATGTTGGATTTTTTTTCCAGTCCTTCCAGATTATGATAAGTGTGGAGCCTCTTCCACCGTGATCCAGACACTTGGTCGACTATGATGCTATGTTGATATTTTAGAACCCTTTTCATCTCCCACTAAAAGAGTTTATAAAGGGATGAAGGTTTCTCCATATATATTTGCTTCATTTTGGATGGGTGTCTGAGTCAATGTGGAACTTCCAACACCTATCAACTATCTATATCTTTTTTTTCTTACATTTTCTATTTTTTTATTTCCTCCATATTTTTTCTCAAAATTTTCCAAGTAATAAAACACAGCGTTAAGCTACCACTCAAATGCAGATACACTACATTCATTTTCAAAACTAATGCCCCTTAAAGGAAGTTAAAAAAAAAAATAAAAACCCAAAACACTATTATATTTAAAGCTAAAGTGGTTTGTAGATATTTTTCGGTTTTTTTTTTTCATTTTTTCTTTTTAACGTAGTGACTTGTTCTAACTAGTATATACGTCTAATAATTTTATAGGGAGAAAACTAAACATGCCCACCAATGAGTGACCTATAATGGGTTCTTGTTTAATTATGGTAAACCATTAACATTAAAATAGGTACACCTTTTCACATAATTTTGGTGTTCAAAAAATGTAAATGGTATTCAAGCAATTTTTTAGAACATGTTTCTTCTTTAAGACCGCTTCAATTTCCAATCTCCAAAAGGAAAACGCCATTAATACGCTGACAGCCAAAGAAACCCTTCAAACAAGCCAAACTACGAAAAACTCTAGGGTTGAATCCTATAAACTAATTTTATATATTTTTAACTCATCTATCTAAAGACTACATGTTTTAAGAATATGTAAGTTAGGTGCTGTGAGCATTACAGTCAAACGAGACCCAATTCCAATAAAATCTATTCTACAGTCAAATTAGTGACCCACAAGGGTACAAAGAAAGTAAACAGTACGAAACGAAGAAATCCACCAATGGTTAGTCAAAAAAGTGGTATACAAATCGTGAAAATTTTAAAATGCAACAATAGTTTGATTTAGACCAATCCTAACTCAACTTGGAAAATATTTGTTAGGAGATGGATTTTGGTGGCCTTCATGCAGCTGCTTTATTAATCGATGGGGCAACATCATGCAAATGTGTGATCTGTTACTGCTAAATTGCACCTTCATGCTTTTAAATATTTCAATATTCATTGCTCTTAGAAGAAGCACACAACTGACAGAAGTCTCCTTATTTCCTAAAAAAAATTAAAATAAAAACATATGTAATGAATAAAAAATAAATAACATGCAATAATTAATATCCTGTACATTATTTTCACTCTTGATGTGTATTTTAAACAATTCGTGCTACAATAAAACCCTATCTGCCTCTTTATTTTTCTCATTTTATTCTTTCTAGCCCCTTTTTTCAAGCAAAGAGAGGTGATTTTTTTTTACCATTCTTAGCTTGAAATCACTCTTCTACATCTCTTTTCTACAATTTTTATTTTTCAATAAAGTGGTTCTTCCACAAAAATCTAGATTTTTACTTTGTTTTTTCGTATTTTTGTCGTCGTCTTGTACGGCGTGTTTTTGTTGTCGTCTTGTTCAACGTGTGGTTTGTGTTGTCTTAGTGCGGTAGTTTTGATTTTCGTGAATGTGTGTGGCGCTTTCTGGCGTGTAGGTGATTCAAGCGGTAAAGCGGATTCAATCAAAACGTCAAGTCAAATCATGGTCATTCATTATCTTTGCTTGGCGAAGTCATTTGTATTCCAGTCATCATAGAATAACTAAATGTGTAGGCTTTAAGCCGTTTCATTGTGCTACTAACCTGAATGTTGCGTTATTCTCTAGAGTTTTAGACGAATTTGATTATATGTTTCTATTGAATATATTGCTACTTTGAATCAATAAAGTTATTTTCTTTTCAAACAAAAAAAAAAAAAAACAATTCCTACAACAAAAATAAAAAGATCAAGTTAACTTGAGTCATGAAAACGTTTTTTTTCGTTGGTTGATCTTTTGAATATGTAATACCCAAAAATTGTAACAAACATGGTTATTTTAATAAAATCATATATTGCCTTTTCTTTCCTCTATTCTTTCTCTTGTTATTAATCATTGATTAATTTTGTGTGTATTAATTCTCTCTTTTTTTGCGCCATTTGGAACAATTTGTGAAAATTATCATCTAATTTGCGATTGCCTAGGTTTGCTCTAAGAAGAACATCGCAGTCTTAGTTACATTAGGCGCTTCAGCTTCCATGAACATGGTTTGATTACTAGATCAACAATAAAACTTTCTCTGTTTGGAAAACTTTAATCCATATAAATAAGCAAAAAAAAATAAAAAATAAAAAGAAAAAAGCATGGTGTGAACGTATAGAACACCATGAAATGGATTCAGACCCACTTCAAGTGCTTGAATGGATAAGCACTTTTCTTGAGTACTTTTTATTTTAAGGAGTACAAATATTTCTTCTTTCTTCTTTTTTTTTTCCTCTAAAAAGATTTACGAAATATAATATGATAGTTTTTGGATTCAAGGTCTCGGGTTCCTTTACCGGAAGAAGGATAAAACTTCCATTTATATACCCTTTTCCCACTAAGCTGCACTAGACCAACCCTTACCAGCCTATGGAAGTCAATGCTTGATCAGCCCATCCTAGGTTTGGGAGTCAAATGCATACTACATTTATATATTGTTTTTAAGTTAAAAATATATAAATAAATAAAAAAGGAAAGGTTGTCAGTTTTTTAATCATGCAAATTTTGTTCCTTGATGAACGAAAATTGTTATTCACAAAAATAAAGTACATGATCATTACATTTCAATCATTTTTTTTTCTTTTATTTATTTATTTATTTGACAAATAGTAACAGTAACAACAACATATTGATGAGTTTTAATTTTTAAAATCTTCTTTTTATTATTTATTTATTACATTTCATGAAAGAAATAATATTTTCTTTTATGGGTTTCCTCGGCAAATGTGTGAAAAGATTTATTTTTAATAATTTATTCATTTGCTCCATTAATTGCTAGGACATGAAACGATGGTTTTATTTGGTTTTGGACAATTATCGGATAAGCAAATAACAAGTGAAATTATTCTGGTTTGTTATTAATTTCATTTTTTTATGGGTTATTTCATGGGGTATTTTACCCCATTAAACATCAAATTTGATCTTAGGATAAAATTGAATTTTACCCAATTTTGTAATATTTTTACGGTTTCACAATATTGCTTTAGCAATTTATGTTTATACTATTTGTGATTACTTATAGCATCATATTGTGAATAAGATTATTATTGATATTATTGCACTTGGGTAAAAATTGAGAAATATTGAATGCTTATGAACTTGCCTATAGTGAGTCTGAGCATGTCGGATATTCTTGAAATTGATATTGCAACTGTTATTTCTCCCGTCTTGCACATCAATTTTACTAAGATCCAGAGGATAGTGAAGTTGTCCTATCGATGATTTGATTATTTGGTAAGATGCTTGGATTTGGTGAATGGAACATTAAGTGTCATAGACCACATAGATTTACTACCCTATCGGTGGGAAATTGACGTATTTGGTTGTGATGGTTGGTGAATTGCTCTTACTTATGTATGAGTCTTTTCGTATTTTATAGACTCTAGCATTTGGTGACCACTTTTGTAGGTCATTTGGTAAGCCGAAGAATGGAGCAATTTGCATGTCCTTGTTTTACATGTATTTTTAACATTGCTCTCTTATTTATTCTTCAACTTTGAGCTTTCCTCAATTCTCTGCCATCACCAAACTCAATGGGACTAATTACAGAATGGAAAATGAGCTGTTGATAATCATTGGGTGAATGTTTGTTTTGAATCAAATGTTATGTCATTTGATACTTGGTGGTTAGATAATGGTGCTACCATTCACACTTGCAATTACATCTGGCGATTATAAGCGGAAAGAAGTCCAACTAGTTTGGAGGCGGTATGTGTGCATGGGAGCATTACAAATGTCCAAGTTGATTTCACAGGAGTTGTTAAATTACATTTCCGATATAGGAATTTTTGGAGTGCGGGATGTAGGCGTACATACCCTCGGTCGGGAAAATTTTGATATCGATTTTGTTTTGGATAGACTTGGATATAGTTTTCTTTTTGGAGCCCGGAAAAGTTAAGGCATGCAGAGATTCACTATCGATTGGCATTTGAGTACTTTGTGGGAGTCTTTACAGATTAGATTTGTCTGCTTTGCCTTATGTTTCTGTTACCCTTACTATTAATACTTCTAGTAGCTCAAAAAATTTGAGATTGAATGAAAAGCCTTCTATTCTTTGGTACAAGCATTTAGGCCATATTTCTAGACATAGAATGGAAAGAATAATTAAAAATGAGATTCTTCTAGATCTTGATTTCTCATATTTTTGATGCATGTATATTGCATCAAATGTGTACTTGAGTTAGGAATGCCAAGATTGATAGATCTATTGAGTTGCTTGGGGGTTATTCATACAGATATTTTTGGGCCATTCACTCCTCTTACTATGGGTGGCTATACATATTTCATTACGTTCATTGATGATTATTCCCGTTATGGTTTTGTCAAGCTCATTCATGAAGTTTGAATCTTTGGAGGTTTTGAAGCTTTGAGGCCTAAAGTTGAGTTCAACGAGGAAGAGAATCAAAGTGGTTCATTATGACGGATGTGGTGAGTATTATGGTAGATATGATGGGGCAGGACGCAACCCTGGACCATTTGCAAAGTACCTTCAAGAATATTGGCATTAATACTCGGTATACAATGTTTGAGTACTCCTTGACAAATGGGATTGAGGAGGAGGAGAATCACACTTCTTGATATGGCGCGATGTATGTGTTGGTTCCTCACTACCTGAGTTCTTGTCAGGTGAAGCCTTGAAAACTGCAGCATATATTTTGAATCAAGTTTCTAGTAAGTTTGTTTCTAAGACTCCATATGAGCTATTGTAAAACCCGGGTAAATTTGAATTTTTTTGAAAAATGGCAAAACGGTAATTTGCCGCTACAATATATGATGCAGACCTGAAATTTTCTACATCTTGGATGATGAAATGGACGTCACTATTGGATTCATCTTGCGAAATCTAGGTACCCAGACGAACTTCGTTGAATTCCGAGACAATCGTATTTTCATGATTTCGGGGCTACACAATACAGCTAACAGCAGGATTTAAGAAAAAATTTTGAAAATGGAAAATAAATTAAGTAAAGTTCATTTAAAAATAAATTGAACTTAAATCAAAAACGAAATAATAGTTTCGGGGTATAAATGGACAGGGACAGAGTCGGTGAATACGTGGTGCGGCGTGAGCTACCCAGCAAACCTTAAGTGAGGGGGCTTGGGGACGGAAGGATCCCGTTGTATCCTACTTGGAGAAAAAACCGTGAAAGAAAGGATAGGAAAGAGGTTCGAGAACTTCTTTGATGATCTACGGCCGGCCGAAGAGAAGCAGCTAAAATAAGGACGAGGTCAGCCAGGTTCACTAATCATAAGGGAAGCCTGTACAAGCGAGGTTTCTTCACACCAATCCTTAAGTGCATCGCGGGAAAAGACACTGAATACGTGCTAAGAGAAGTACAAGAAGGTATATGCGGAAATCGCATTGGGGCTCGAGCGTGGCGGGAAGGTCTTGAGGCAGGACCTCTTGGCTACAATACTCAAAGGCTGTAGTGAGCTGGTTAAAGAATGCGAGATCTGCGCGGGAGCAGCGAGATCTCACGCCTCCCATCAGGGCCCTTAACGTCGATCACAAGCCCTTGGCCCTTCCAACAATGGGGTTTGAACATATTGGGACCTCTGCCCCTTGGGAAGGGCCAATGTAAATTCATCATCGTCGCGGTAGATTACTTCACCAAGTGAAATTTGGCCAGAACTATGCAATCGCGGAAGCGAAGATCACCTTGATTTTGTGTGGCGAGCCATCATATGTACAGGTTTAGTATCCCGAGAGCCACGGTGTCGGACAGAGAAAGCAATTTGACAACGCCCAGGTCGAGATTTACGTGCGAGCTCGGAATTAAGAATTATTACTATTCTCCAGCACATCCGCAATCTAACGGACAGGCCGAAGTTACCATCAGAACCCTTAAGGCCGCTTTGAAGACCAAATTGGAAGATCTTAAAGGAAAATGGGTAGAATACCTCCCCGAGGTACTATGGGCCCTACAGAGATGACAGGAAGTCGGCAACGAAACCCCATTTTCTCTGGCCTTCGACCTTTGAAGCAGTAGCCTGTCGAGGTGGGATTAAAGTCCCACGAGGATCGAGTTAGCAACGGTGGAAGCCTGATGACGAGGGCTCTCCATCTAAATTTGAATCTCTTAGATGGCTTGATGAGCGGGTTCTAAGGCGTATGAAGACTACCAAGGAAGACCGAGTACTACAACCAAAAAAGTCAACCCGGGAGCTACATGTGGGTGATTTAGTCTTAAAAAGCTCACGCGACGAGGAAAGAATCCGGCCACATGGGAGGCCCGGAATTTTGATTAGGAGCCCCTACATCATATCTCGGTCGTCGGACCGGGCAATTCCTGACTCCCGACGGAGGAGGGATAATTTTTATAGCATGCACCGGAATCGGAACATCTTAAACGTTTTTATCAGTAGACCTTGGTTTGTAATCTTAAATGGAGATTTATTAATTTTCAGTTAACGATTCAACCATTCTTAGTTATTTGTTAGACGTCAGCCGGCTCGAGACATATAATGCTCAGAAAAATTACACTCAATAGAATGAGAAAGCTCATAACCATAAAGGAAAAAAGTATCTTTATTCCAATCAGATTACATTCAATTACAATCGGTAGTGTCATCGATTACATCTTGGAAGTATACAGTACAAGCAGTTCCCTCAAAAAAAAAAAAAAACTTCAGGAAGAAAAGAGGAAAGGAAAACGAGGTGGAAAAGAGGAGAAGAAGAAAAAAAGGGATGGAAGGAGTTTGTGCGGAAGAGGGAGAAACAGATGTGGAAGAAAAGAAGAAACAAAAAAGGGGAGAATGAGATGTGGAAGAAAAGAAGAAAGGAAGAAAGAGAGAATGAAGGAGAAGGAGAAAGAGACGAAAGGGGAGGAAGAGAAAGAAGAACAGAAAATGGAGGCGGCCTGAAATGCGCCTTATCAATTCTAACGAAGCTAGGGAATAACATCCCATAAAGGGGAGACTGAGGAAAAACCTGACTCCCACAGATGAAGTCAAGCTAAACCAGGATCTTGGTGGATCCCAGCGACGATCAAACTTCGACGCTTCATCTCGCACTAGAAGAGGCAGAATATCCAAAGTATAAACTCCATAGCAATGAAGTCGCCATTTATAAGAAGGGCAAAGCACTCTAAAATTCGCACAAACGTTTCAAATTCTCCATAAATTAGCATTAAAGACGCTTGCACCTTTCCAAGAAAATCAGAAGTCGAATGGCCACACGCAACAGTTCACTTTGATGAGCTCATCTACCGGCCACGGGTCATGCGGCCTATTGGTCGGACTCATTTCGAATTTGGATCGCTCAAGGCCTCAGGGTGAGTGGCTCACTTTAATGAGTTCATCTGCTCTGCAGACCATGACTATTAGTCGGATCATTTCGATTTGGATCGCCGCAGGCCTCGGCGCCGGTGCCAGTGGCTCACTTTAACAGGCTCATCTACTCGGCTAAGCCCGCCTTGACCTATTGAATCGAGATCAGCTCATTTGGATCATACAGGCCTTAGCCTTGGCCAGTAGCTCACTTGTGAGTTCATCTACTTTACAAGGCCGTGCGACTAGGAATCGGTTGGCCCAAGAAGCCGAATCGGTGACCAGACTAATGTAGCTCCACTTTGGCGAGTTCATCACTACGCATAGGCCTGCGCCTATTAGGTAAGATCATTTCGAGTGGATCGCCACAGGCCTGTGCCCGGAGCCAGTAGCTCACTTTGTGAGTTCATCTACTGCACTTGCAGGTACTACGCATCCTATTAGTCCAGTCGGCTCAGGTTGGATCATGCAAGGCCTCAACACCGGGCCCTAGTGGCTCACTTTATGAGTTCATCTACTCGGCCACGGGCCACACGGCCTATTGAGTCAGTCAGCTCGGTGGATGGCCACGAGGCCTCGGCGCCGGGCCTAGTAGCTCACTTTGACGAGTTCATCTACTTTGCATAGGCCACACAATCTATTGAGTAAGATCAGCTCAGGCTGGATCGCCACCAAGGCCTCAGCGCCCGGAGCCCAGTAGCTCACTTTGGCTGAGTTCATCCTACTCTTGCCACGAGGCTACGCGACTGTGAGTCAGATCGGCTCAGGTTGGATCGCCACGAGGCCTTAGCGCCGGGCTGATAGCTCACTTTGGCGAGTTCATCTACTCGGCCACAATTCTGTGACCTGTGGTCGGATCATTTCGAAATTTGGATCGCCACCAAGGCCTCGGCGCCGGAGCCTAGTAAGCTCACTTTGACGAGTTCATCTGCCGGCCTGGTGCAGCGGCCTATTGAGTCGGTCGCTCTGGTGGATCGCCACAAGGCCTCAGCGCCCGGAGCCTAGTAGCTCACTTTGACGAGTTCATCTACTCAGCACAGGCCACGCAGCCTATTGAGTCAGATCAGCTCAGGCTGGATCGCCACCAAGGCCTCAGCGCCCGGAGCCTAGTAGCTCACTTTGAGTTCATCTATACTATCAGCATGGGCCCGCGCGACTGTTGAGTCGGATCAGCTTAAATTTGGATCGCCACAGACCTCGGCGCCGAACTAGTAGCTCCTTTGACGAGGCTCATCTACTCGTACGAGACCCGTGACCTATTGAGGTGGGAGACAAGCTCGGGCTGGATCGCCACCAGGCCTCGGCGCCGAACTGTGTAGCTCACTTTGAGGTCATATCTTGCACGAGGCCATGCGGCTGGGAATCGGTCGGTAAGGCCGTGGGTGGCGGGCCCGATGGCTCACTTTGGCCAGGTTCATCTACTGCTTGCCACGAGGCCACATTTGCCTATTGAGCAAGATCGGCTGTTTTGGATCGCCGACAAGACCTCGGCGCGGGCCGGTGGCTCACTTTGTGAGTTCATCTACTGCTGCCTGAGGGGGCTGCGCCGGCTGACTGAGTCGAGATCGGCTCGGGTTGGATCGCCACCCAAGGCCTCGGCACCGGAGCCTAATTAGCTCCTTTGACCAGTTCATCTACGCACAGGCTACATGACCTATTGAGTCGGATCATTTCGAATTTGGATCATGACCAAGACCTCGGCGCCGGGCTGGTAGCTCCACTTTGTGAGTTCATCTACGCTGCATAGGCCCACCTTGACACAGTGAGTCGGATCATTTCGATTTGGATCGCCTGGAGCCTCGGCGCCCGGGCCCAATAGCTCACTTTGGCGAGTTCATCTACTTCGGCCACGGGCTCGTGGCTGATGAGGTCGGATCGGCTCGGTGGATCGCCACGAGGCCTCGGCGCCGGAGCTGGTGGCTCACTTTGGCGGGTTGTCCCTTTCGGCTATAGGCCACGGCCTATTGAGTCGGATAAGCTCGGTGGATGTGCTTAAGACCTCCCGGCGCCGGGCAAGTAGCTCACTTTGACGAGCTCATCTGCTCTTGCACGGGGCCACGCGACTGTTAGTCGGATCATTTCGGGCTGGATCGCCACCAAGGCCTTAAGCGCCGGGCTAGTAGCTCACTTTGAAGTTCATCTACTCAACAGGGCCCGCGACCTATTGAGTCGGATCGATTGGTGGATCGCCACCAAGGCCTCGGCGCTGGGCCCTGAAGTCAGCTCACTTTGGCGAGCTCATCTACCGGCTATAGGCCGCGGCCTGTGAGTCAGATAAGCTCAATTTGGATTGTGGCTGCAGGCCTCGGCGGCGCCGGGCCCCGATTAGCTCACTTTGACGAGTTCATCTGCTCTTCACGGGCCATGCGGCTAATGAGTCGAGATCCCGAGAGGTAGTTTGGATTGCCGCAAGGCCTCGGCCTGGGCCTAGCAGCTCACATTGAAGAGCTGACCATTCCACGCAGGCTATGCGTCCTAGAATCGATTCGGTAAGCGAATCAGCCCGGCCAGACTAGCGCTCACATTGACGAACGCTACTGCGCATGGGCCATGCAACCTCACGAAATCCGGTCGACTCAAGATTGTCGGCGTCAAGGCCTAACGCTGATTTAGCTCAGCGCTCACCTCGGGCCATAGTGGGCCAAGGTCATTTCATTTCATTTGTCGTCCTTAAGGCCTCGGGCGGGGCCTCGTGAACCGGTTGAGAAGCTCAACATCTCAGCTCAGGCACTTAATCCGGACCATGCAGACAAGAAGTCAATTCAAATCAAGCAGAACAACGCGAAGAGCACAAGTAGAGGGCGAAAGAAATAAGGTGAAAAAATGAGTATTCATTAAGGAAGGCTATGTATGTCTTGGGTCCCGGGCCCGACAAAAATATATATAAAAAAAAGAAAAAGAAAGTGTAAAAAATCGACATCGGGCAGACGAAGACGTGCACAGGAGATCAAGCATCAGAAGGAGGAGCAGACGGTGAAGAAGGGAAGTGGGCCTGACGGGCGCCCGGATTCTCAGAATGTCGGCTTGAAGAGGACCCCTCATCACCATAAATCGCTAGGAAGGTCAAAGTTGAAATCCAGTACGGAATGAGGCATTATGACCTCATACGAAGCGAGCCACCTAAAAACCCATTAGTACAAGCCTCATTTCAGTCTTCCAATAACTTTGTCATTGAGCCACGAAGTTGACTGGCGATGAATTTGCGACCCGACACTCCTGATCGGCGTTGCCCATTTGGCGACCTCGTTAGCCTCGCGGCAGGCCACGTCAATAATGTCATCTTATCACCTTGGCGAATTAGTCCTTGATCGCACGTAGTTCTTCCTCAAACTCGGCTTCGCCTTGGGATGTGAAGCTCATCCTAACCATCCCGAAGTTCATATTGGGAAGGCGCGCGTCCTAGCTCCCAGCAGTCACTTTGTGCGGCCCGCCGTCATCGAACCTCGAAGCTCACCTTGGTCGCTCTCAAACGCTGTTCGGGCCTTGTCTTCCTATCCTGGCGAAGTGCGAAGCGGCGTGGTATGCTCAAATCGGTTGAGCTTCTTGCCTCCTCGGTCATATCGCACTTTTGACAGCGGCTTCGGCTGCTCGGATGTGAGGGGAAGCCACCCTCGCCTTATGGCAGACCGCTTTGGCAATGCTTTCATTTAGTTTGGCCTTTTTGGCCAAACCCTTCGAATGAGTAGCCACCTACGCACCCACCACAAAATCAACACCCAATGCAAATCCGACAGTCAACTCAAAAATGGAGATGGACACGACAGTATGAGAACTTACGGGCGACCTGGAGAGATAGGGCTAAAAAAGCCTCATCAGCAGACGCGCACCGACCTCTTGATCGAAATCATAGAATGGGCGAGCTGCGCTGCTTTGCGAGTTCGGCATTGAGAAGCAAAGAATTCCCGTCTCTGCCAATTTCGGATTCTGGATCTTTCCTCCTCAACTCTTCTGCTCTTCGAGAAGGTGACCTAACCCTCTTCGGTGGCGGGTTCCAGACGGTAATGGGCGCGACCGCCAACGGCTGCTCAATGGCCCCACCCAAGGGACCTTCTACCTCATGGCGGACCCGAATGGGACCCTTGAGCCCAAAACTATTAGGAGCCTTAACGGCGGCCCGCACTCGTTCAGTTTAGGGACATAGTAGACGAGAAGATGAAGATACCCTCGGCACCCGGAACTTTGTTCGGCGAGCCGATCTTTCTGCAGTCCGAGGTTTTTTCATTTCACGCTCCAGGCTTCCAGGACAAGCGTCTCAATTGAGCGATGGTTCCCCCTGGTGGGTTTGGCGGTGGAGGGCCCAATGGCGTAAATATTCACGATTTTAAAGGAGGCGGGCGCCTCAAAAGCACAATGTGAGGCCCAAATGGAGAAACTTGTGGCGGAGGAGCGCGAAGGCCCTCAAAGCAAAGAGAGCGCGAGCCGTCCCGAGCTCAAGGGCCAGAATGTCCGACGGATTAAAGAAGCTCGCCGTAGCGACGAGGAGGATGCTACTTCCTCACCAACGCCACATGGCGACATTATCTTCAACGCGAGATCAATTCGAGCACCGAGAATATTACGTAGACAATACAATTGAAACACCAACACTTCACACACAAGTTATAACTAAAAATAGAACTTAACACTCACGGCGATTCTCCCGGTGGTCGGCGCCACCCGCAATCCACAGGTGTCGCCCGTCAAGAGGGTCATATTCCTCAATTACGACCACAAACGGTTAGGCGAAGGCCCTTCCACAAACTGGTGGGGAAAGAGAAGATCAAATCACAAGAGAGCATTTAACGCCAGGGAAGAAGGAGTTCCTCGTAGAGCAGATGAGACATACAAATAGATGGTTCTTCGGCTAAAAAGATAAAGGAGTTAAAGGTTATGTTAGGGGACACCGAGCCCCATTCCAAAGAAAATCAATGCACCAACCAAGATGTACTCCCCAAACCATTGGGCGCGAGTTGAGAAGGACAAACATTGAAGTGCTACAAAACCCCTTTTAGAAGGGATGTAGAGGAAAGCAAAGACCATTATTGAAGGCCACTTCAAAGAAGCACACCATCTTAGGCACGGAAACCACATAGAGGGTCAAAACGTTAGGGGACCACAAACTGAACGCCGAGGCTGGTAACGCCCGGGCAAAGGTGGTTCGTGCATTTGTGGACCCACCTTGCTAGGTCCCACAAGCAAAGCATGCCGAACGGAAGGATCTTTAGGTATTCACTCCCTGTGTATTTAATCAGGTTTACTTTTCTCTTACCCTTGTCCAAGAGAAGAGGAGGCGCCTCTGGGGCATCTCGAAGTTCAACCCCAACCGAGTGCGCCTGAGACATCGCTTGTCCGTCGGGTCCCAAGAACAACCTAAGAGTCATCGCTATACGCAGAGAAAAAGAAAGACCTGGACCATGATGAAAATAAAATTGGCCAACTCAACCCTAGCACCTCTACGTGACGTCGAAAAGAGACCACTAAAAGTGAGACAAAGACGTTAGCCGGACCCAGAATACAACAAAAGGTTATCCTAAGAAAGACGCCAGAGAAAGATTCGCACAAAAAGGCCCGTGCATGTAAGACCAAGAGAAGGAAGTCCGAACTCGGCTAAAGCCGCGCAAAGAAACCCTGTGATCAAAGGCACACAAGACAGAGAATGCTCCATGAAAGAAATAAAAATAAACCCGAAAAAAAAAAAAAAAGAAGTGTAGGAGAAATGAGCGCGAAATCAAGAGTCATTATTATCATAAGACAAATGACAAGGACCAAGCCTTAATTAATCCAGCTCCCGAAAGCGTATTATCGTGAAAATGCACCCGATGCGTAGAACGCACAGCCCCTTTGCCCACGTACACCGTATTAACAAGAGCTGCTGGGGCAATTGATAGGGGTTTAAAAAATAAGGCTCATTGTGCCCACCTCTCTCACGTGCTCAAGAAAGAGGCCACCCCAATGAAACACGTTGTGCCCACTCAATTAAACTCGAAGGAGAGACATGCCCATTGAAAGCATTCAGTTTCTTTTTCACGCCAAGATTCAAGCCTTTTGGTACCAAATTCGTAATGAAGGTCCAACTGGCTGGCCTAAAGGCCGATTATGGAAGGGCCCCGAAGATAGCAGCAGCACTGAACACTCAAGTCACAAAATGCCAAAAGGAAATAGAATAACCCCAATAAATACATTATCCGCAAATCCAACCAAATCTCATTAATAAGGAAAGAAAGATAATAACAGTCCATCATCAAATCGGATCCCCCAATACAGCAATAGCATTACTCCTAAAATAAATTGCTCTTCTATATCCTTTACTAAATCCGATACCGAGGCACGACAGAAATATCCCCATCCAATGGAATGAATCCTAATCACCATCTAACCGGTAGAACATCTACTATAAACACAAGGCCACCCCATCAGAAAGGTACGCATACCGATATGTGCAAACATAAGCAACATTCGTCTTCTGCTGCATCCCATCTTTTCTCTCAACAAAGAACTGACTTAGGGTATCGGATGCCACGCAAGCCTCGCCGTGACCCCTTCTTTCTTTGTTTTTGAAAGTTTGAGAGCAACGCCAACGTTATCGCGACAACAACAATCCTACCAGTCTGGACATTCAGAGTCGCACTAACTCACAAAGAACTGTGTCCGCCAACGACCAACAATACGCCTAAAATTTCATCCAAGGAAAAGCATCATCAGAAGAAATTTAATCAAATAAAACTTTCCTCACGGATGTAAGCCTGGCACAGATCGCACATTTTACGGATCTCACAACTTGGTGTTTCACTATTTTGGATCTTGGCTTACATTTTCTTTCTTCTGCTTTTTTGGGCGTAAAAATCTACAATCCGGCATTTCGTCACTCTTTTTTGTTTTTTTAATATGGCTATTAAAAGAGACGATTCACTTCAATCTATGAGTGTGATTTTGGATGGAAAGAATTATTCGTATTGGAGTTATGAGATGAGAAACCTTTCTTAAAGGAAAAAAATTTGGGGATATGTTGATGAACGTGTTAAACCCAAAGTACTAATGAGATTTATGTTATCGAAATAGATACCGCAAGTAGAGAAGAAACAATCTCAAAAAATTATTACTTGATTAACAATTTTGTTGGGAAAGACCGGGGCAGAGCACGCTTGGCAAAAGCGGGCGAGACCTTAATAAAGGAGGTTTGGGATCATTCATGGAGGCTAGCGCACTCAATCAAATTTTCCAAAAAGCAAGATCACTTGAGACTGACTTCATATGCTTTTGAAGCAAAGAAAAATAGCAGCGTGTGAGTGTTCGTGGAGTTTTATTCCTACTATGATAGATCTGGATCAATCGTTTTACATAATTGAATGTAATTGCAAAGCTGGGGCATGTGATGCCCATATTGCTCGTGAGAGGCAGTTGTTGTTATCGGTTCCGCTTCGATGGCTCTCGCAAAGGATTTTAAAGGACTTTAGGGGTTCGGGCTTTTGCATCGTTCTCCACTCTCATCCTGCCGACCAATCAAACACAAGTTATCGTGTTTGAAGAAACATGTCCAAAGTCAGCCCTCGAAGAGGGAATTAGTTTACCCGAATCCTTCTATGTCGGTTGTACCTTCTAAGCCATCTTCTAATAATCATAATAGGACCTCCACAAGGGCTGCCTTCAATGAATGTAGTTTTTGTAAGCAAAAAGGTCATTTAAGGTTCAGTGTCCTAAGTTGAGAAACTAAAATTAGTTGAGCAACAATCTCAGCCTTGGAAGCTTGGCGACCATTACGTCCAATGTTTTCTACGCGCTCCACCTCAAGGCTACAACCACCCCAAGGCTGTCGTATCACCACAATTTGATACTACAACAAGAGCTACATCGGGCTCTTTCCCGATCCTCGACTGCTGCCATTTTAGAAGTTTCCCCCTACAACCACAAGCTATATGTTCGTTCTTCTTCCTCGTAAGTCATTTTCTGACTCACAAATTTTTCAGTATGGTTGTCTTTACATGGATCTAGACCTCGGTGCTTCCTCATCACATTCGCATTCCTTCCTTTGTTTTACCTTTGTCTCATTTGTATTCTATTCTTGTTATGACCATTGATGGCACTCCTATGCCTTTAGAAGGTGTTGGTTCTGTTGTTACCCCTAATCTCTCTCTCTAATGTTTATCATATTCCAAACCTCACATTGAATCTTGCTTCTGTTGGTCAATTGTGTAATTCTAGTAATTTAATCACTTTTTTTTCTTCTTGTTGTTTTCAGCGGATTTGAAACTCTGGTGCCGACAGACAGGCCATAGGAAGGATTATATGTTTTGATGAGTTAAAAGTGTTCATCGTCATCGCTAATCGTTGATTTTTCATCTTTTCACGGAGTTCTTCTTCTTCTGCTTTATTTCGTGCATTCTTCAGCCTTATCATGTTTTCTTTCTCTCGTCGGAATTTTTAGCATCCACAAGGGCTTTAGGAAAGTTACAAACTCACGATGTTTCTGATTGTAGTGGATGTAAACTAGCAAAATTTTCATCTTTACCTTTTAATCGAAGTGTTTTTGTCTCTTCTTCTCCATTTAATCTTATTTATTCTAATATATGGGGGCCTTCTCCTATTCCTACAAAAGGAGGGTCTCGATATTATGTTATTGATGATCATACTCGCAATTGTTGGGTTTATTTGTTGAAACATCATTTTGGAATCTTTCTAGAAATACAAAGCCTTTCATTCTCTTGTAAAAACTCAACATCCTTCTGTTATTAAATATTTTAGGTGTGATTTGGGTGGGGAGTACACTTTGAATAAATTTCTTGAGTTGCTTGCCTTAGATGGAACAATGCATCAAACTTCGTGTATAGATACTCCTAAGCAAAGGCATATTGCTTTCTAATTTCGATCCCCTTAATTGGGGTTTAATTCTATTCCTAGTGAATTTGGGGATAAGTTGCCTTATTGTCAGAATTTGATTAATACCATTCCTTCCTCCTTATTAAGGTATTTCCTTTTGAGAAATTATGGGTTAAGTGGCCCAGACACTTTTCTTTCTTTAGAGTCATTGGTTTTGTACTGTTTCTCGTTCTTAAACTCTCATGTAGAACGTAGCAATTGTCCTATCCATATGTTATTGCCTTTCTTGGTTATAATGAAGGTCGTAAGGTATCGGTGTTTTGATCCAACTAATTAAATCTCTTTGTGTCTCAGCCATGCTGTTTTTTCCTTTTGGAACATAAAGGAATCTTTCTTTTCATTCCATCTTCTATTCATGACTTGACACAGGACCCTTTTCTCGCATTGATCCCTTCTCCCCAGGGATTCTGGCCGAACTTGTCATCCCCTCCAAGTTCCAGTCACTTCGATACCTCTTCTTATGTTCTTCCTCCTCCTTTGCATCATATCTTCCTAACTGTTGTTACTAAATTTCAGTTCTCTACATACACTTTGCTCTATGGGACACCTAAAGCTCCCTTTTCTCCTAGGGTCCCTCAAGCCTTGTCTACGATTGTATATCCACCTCTACATCAATCCAATTTATTTTCAAACTAATATGAGGATAATTCTCCCATGAAATACCCAAATTGCACGTAGTTTTGTAGCTGTTGAAGAGACAATTCATTCTAGTTATTTATTGAAGTCATTTTTTTGGAACAACAATGTCAGTAAGTATAAGTTCTACTTTAAAAAAATTTTCAAAAGATAATTCTTAAAAATTGGAATATTTAAATTATAGTCATTTATTTAAGATGCATGGAAAGGTTGATGGCTGTGTTAGTAGTGGCCGTTAAAGCAAATGAATCGAATCGCCACCTTCACATATAATCACTTTCAAGACCAAACCCCAAACAATTAAGCTCCCCTAATTTAAGTAGACAAGAAACTTTTTTACCATGCATGCCTACCTACATTATGCTTTTTCCGCTTCGAATTCTTGGCTTCCCTTTCATATATCATGGCTTTACGACTATGAAAAAATTTTGAGAAAAATACTTAACTTTGCTATAAATTGATGCTAACAATTTTGAAAATGATTCATTTTTATAAGTTATTCATCGGTCGGGGAAATGTGCATGGCGTGGAAGTCGTTGATACCGGTCGGTGCGATCGCGCATACCTATCTCGCACACCGGTCGTAGTGTTCTCGCGAAAAACAAAGCCGCCAGCCAGCTTCTCGCCGCGGCCACTGATGCTTGTCGGCTTTTCTACAGTATGCGAGATCGTTAGAAGGCGGTCGTCTAGATGCGCAGGTCGCATGAGCACGGCTGGCGTGATTCTTCACCTAGTACTTTGCTTATGTTCTCTCAGCTGATGGTATCAGACTACTCTGGATGGGATATTTCTGCAGCAGTTTCGATCGGATACTGCAGCAGATAAGGAAAAGAGTAGCTATTTGGGCAATCTTCCTTCCTCATTGGGGATCTGATTTGGATGTTTATAGAAACATCGCGCTCTTCTCTTTCTACTGGTGGTATTTGTCGTGACTTTTACTAATGTCATACATTGTGACCCGGTTTCTTCGTATCGTGGTTATCTCCCATAAGGCCTCGGGGCCGTGACACCTGCCGCCTTCTAAAGGCCGGAATGCGGCGGGTGTTGGAATGTGGACCATCGTGAAGGGAAGCCCTCCCTCCTTCTCGGAATTCACCAGTACTTCACGCCGCCGAAGTCGGTCTTCTTTCGTTGGTGTAGTTTTAACCATTTTTCTCAAACCCCCATCGTTAGCTCCTTCAGTTCCTGTGTACTGCGTACGCGGGCAAAGGGCTGGTCGCTTTCTTATCGCGTACTTTCACGCCAGCCGGGTCGATATTGTGCTTGTCGCCGCATCTGCGATATCGATGACTCGCTGCTTAAGTTTTTCCATTTCTTCGCTCTTTCGTGCCGCGAGCATCTCTTCGTTCATTACAGTCGTATCTATTCTCATGCGAAAGTTTGGCTTCAGTCTGCTGTTTGTGAGTTTTTCCTGCTAGTACCGTTTTTGATGGGCGAAGACGAAGAGTGCCATTGTCCGTGGCCTCTCAACATGGTCTGTGCCGTTTTCCCGCATCGGATGGTGATTCTTCTGTGCCTCCCAGACTAATCGTGGCGCACCCTCCGCAACTGGCAGCTCGCGCTCCCGATTTTCGGGATCGCGTGCAGCGGGGACGTGAGCCCCGACAGCCACCAGGGCCCACAGATCTTCGGCTTCAGCCAAGATGCGACCGTGGGAGCCCAGAGTCTGTCCTTCATAAATATTTTTGTCAGCGCAGTCACCCTTTTCTTTGCTGTGTGGCTCTCTGATAGCTTGACTTCTATGTGGAATTTTGAGCCCAGGATGGTGTTCTCTCTCAATTGTGTCATCCAAGGGCATTACTTCGAAACACACTATCCTAGTACAAAGATCACATAGAGGGTCAAAACACTGTGGGGACTACACCAACACAAAGGGAGGTCGATAACGGCCGGGTGAAAAAATGGTCCCATATGAAGGACCGACCTTGCTAGGTCCCACGCTTAAAAGCATGCTTCGAACGGTAGATCTCATGGCCTCCACTCCTCAATGGTAGGCGATCAGTTACTTTTCCCCTTCTTCCCTGTTCAAGGGCAGGTGGGGCACCCTCTGGGAGCATCCGAACACCGACCAAATGGTTGGAGACACCACTAGCCGTCTAGAACCAAGAGACAGTCAAGAATCACCATCGATACAAAGCAGAGAGGAAGAACGACCCGACCCATGCAGGATGAATTGATAATGAAAACAAAATTCAAATTAACCCAAACAACTCTGTCTTACTAAAAGAAATCAAAAAACCAAGACGCAGTGGGACTAGGAAAAAGACAAAATGTAGAAAGACTCGCATTCAAGGCTCATACGTAAGACTAAGAGAGAAGGAAGTCCTAACTCAAGCAAAGGCAAATAAAGGTCCCAGAAAGCAATGGCACACACATTTATGGGATGTCATAAATAAACAAAAGAAACTCCAAAGGAATGGAAGAAATAAGCGCGAAAAACCAAGAGTCATCATTATCACAAGACAAAATGACGGCGACCAAGCCCTAACTAATCCAGCCCCCGAGCAGCATCGGAAATTGCAATCTGGCGCAGAACTTTACAGCCTCGCCATGTACACCGTAGACACAAGGGTCGGGGAGCAACCGAAGGGGGTGGGTTTGAAAAATAAGGTTCGTGCCCAATACCACCAAGCCCAAGAAAGAGGCCAGCCCAGCGAAACACGAAGGCCCACTAGTTGAATTCCAAAGGAGAGGCTTGCCCAATGAGGCATTCAAGCCTTTTTACGCTAGCATTCCAGCCTTTTAGGGCCAGCCCAGAAGAGAGGTCAAATCGGTTTGCCCCAAAGGCCACTGATGGGAAGTCTCCCACAGGTACAAAAAGAACAGCCCCTAATATATTATTCCAAGTCCAAAACCAAACTCAACAATATGAAAGAAAGACAATATTAGGATCAAGATCACATCGTATCCCCAATAAGGAAGGAAGATTTACCCCAAATAAACTAATTTTCATATCCCATACCAAATCCGATACGACTATAATAAGAAATATCCCATCCAATGGAACGAACCCCAATTACCATCCAACCGGGAGAACATCTACTATAATACAAGGTCACCATCTGGTGAAAGGTGCAGCTGTAAAAACTAGGCACGCCATTATCGATACTCATACTCGATACGCATCCTAGACATGGATGCTCCGCCTTCCTAAGGGCTTTTATTTTCTATCGTGAAGAACGACTTGCATCGGGAGCCGTGTCACCGGGCTAAGCTCCTCGCGACCCCTTCTTTTTGCAGAGGACTGTTACGACCGTAGTGTGTGATCGAAGTTGCGTTAGCCTTATCACCCAGATGATCTAAAAGCTCGTATCCTGTACCACAAAGAATCCTGTCCAAACTTAACGACTTTACGCTCCAACTCCAAAGCCTCAACAATCTCTCCTCTCTCTCTCTCTCCTCTCTCTCCTGCTTTTTTCTTCTTTTCTTTTCTTTCTTCCTCTCCTTCTTCTCTCTTTTTTTTCCTCCAAATTCTCTCCTCTTCCACAGCGCTGAAAGCATCATCACCAATAATGTAACAAGCATTAGCTTCGAAATCTTGCATAATTTGTAGAAATAAATAATGGGACAATAATAACTATATAAGCTAGCTCTCCGATATTTACTTGCACTGATGGGGTTTCTGCGAATATTAATCATAACCTTATTAGCACTTTTTTTTTAAATATAAATTTTATTGATTCAAATTAATAATAAATCCAATTGAGACACAAAATTAAATTCATTAAAAAACACAAAAGAATGACGTACCATCCAAAGTTAATAGCACTAATATAATGCAGTTGACATAAATCCTATACATTTTAAAAATCTCCACTGATGACTCAGACCATAAGATTCCAGCTTCGAAAGTACTAACACATTGAACCTCGATTTAAATTGATGCCTTGTCTCATCAAAATATGTTTTGCTGTTTGAATAGCCAAAAACACTAGTGCTCATAAATAAGTCGGCGAAAAAGCCAACATAAAACAACACCGTAATAATAAGCATTCAAGACTAAAACATAAAAACAAAATGTAAAATAAATCGAATATATATGTGAAATAACCCTTCACTTTATCAGGTAAATAAAAATGAATAAAATATGTAGATGGTGATTCAAACATAATACAAAACCAACCATCCAGCTTGAAAAAAAGGGGCCAGAAAGGAAACAAGCTGAGAGTAGAGAAATGAGAAGAAAAAGGTGATCTGCAGTAGGGTTTTCTATCTTTTTAGCACTTAAAAGATTATTATTTCAAAGTATTAAAATTTAGGAACACGTCCTAAAAAATTGATGTTGAAGGAAGTCTTAATTAAATCAAATTATATTTTAGTTATTAATTAATTAATCTCAGTTACTTAAAATGGGTTCACAATTCACAACTATTTAAAAAACTTAGAAAAATAGCACTATTTTTTATGTGTGTATGTGTGTATATATATATATATATACACATGACAAGCAAAGTTATAGTAGGGTTCCATTCCACAAGCCAATAAAGGATAAAAATTTGAAAAAAAAAGTTAAGCGGAGGCATATGCCCCCTGGGCCTATAAGTATCCTAATTAGAGTTACCTTGTTCTTATATGATCCATAACCCTTTCCACCCGAGAGAGGCTCCTAAGGTCTTTTCTCTAAACGATTTAAGATGCGTGCATTTGCTGAATTAAATTAATCAAATACACAAGAAAAGCAGTCATTTATTGGGCAATTTTAGGTACTTTCTTCATTTATGACCAATTCAGTTAGTCAAGAATCAAAAATAAAAACCCTTCAATTCTAGGAATTGAAAGTGTCATGCATGCCATTAGCATGCATTATAAATACCACATGACAGATCCCTCCATATATATCTGCAAATCGCCCAATGTACTGGATCCATCAACATCCATCTCTCTTTGCATCACCCAATTACAAAGATCATGATGATGATGTGAGATTTCAACTATTGTTTTAGCTTTAATTGAAGATCTTGTTTTCATTCTGAGTGTCCAACTCTAGAGTGGTAGTAGGGTTCTTGATGGAGAAAAAAGATAAGTGGATGAAGATCATAAGGATTCTTCCCTTTGAAATTCATGCTTCAATCAGGTCCCGTCCCTTTTCACTTATCCAGCTCATGCACCTACATCCCCCAAATCTGGAAACACCTTGCCCCGCGCCTCCTTCCCGCTAGAGCACATTCGCATGCCGACTAATCTCATGGAACCCAAAGGTGACTATGGGGACTCCAAATGACTTTGAAATGACTCAAACGATGATGGTTGGGCAAATCCCATAATATATTGTTTTTGTTTTTAATTTATAAGAATAAATCAAGAAATGTAATAAAATGAAATTGCTTCGTATGTGATCTTGTTGATCTTTTTCTTCACCATTCACATTATGTACCCGATGAGCTTTACAGTACTTTGTGGTATTGCCATGGAAATAAAAGAACAAGTTTATTGATGCATATACTTCTATATGCTTGCTCCCTGTTGCTTTAAGAGCAATAAAATGAAACAATTTTGCTATCTTCATCGTCTTTTTGTTTTTGGCATTTCATCCACGTGCTTTTTACCTCACGCAATTTTGTTCTCCACGCGAGGCTATTAATTTATTTGCATGTTCTAATTAATATGTATATGTTCATAGTAGTATGCCTTTTTTATTAATTTGACAATAAGGCATAACAACTTTTTTAATATTTTCTCTAACATTATTTTCTCCAAATAATGAGTGCTTTTTTTTTTTCAAAAGTGTTTTAATTAAGAACCACTATGCGTTTTCAAAAACAGCAAAAAGTCTGTCTTATAATGTAATTAACAATAAACCTTTGATAATTACTAAAAAATGATTTTTAAAATAAAGTGCTCCCAAAGTCTACTTAAATACTCTATCATTTTTATAAAAATAATTTTGTAGCTAAAAAAACACTTTATGCAAAATCATCACCATATAGGCTCTTAAATTCACCTAACGTGGACTTCCTAACACCCTCACACAGATGTTGGATTTTTTTTCCAAATTCTTCCAGATTATGATAAGTGTGGAGCCCCCTTCCACCGTGATCCAGAAGTACTTGGTCAATGTTATGATGCTATGTTGATATTTTAACCCTTTTTCATCTCCCACTAAAAGAGTTTATAAAGGATGAAGGTTTCTCCATATACATATTTACTTCATTTGGATCTGTGGTTCTATCAATGTGGAACTTCCAACACCTATCAACTATCTATCTTTTTTCTAACATTTTCTACTTTTAGCCTCCATATTTTTTCTCTCTCAAAATTTTCCAAGTAACAAAACACAATGCTAAGCTACCACCTCAAATGCGCATACACCACATTCATTTTCAAAACTAATGCCCTTAAAGAAGTTCAAAAAAATAAAAACCCAAACACTATTATATTTAAAGCTTCAAAGTGGTTTGTAGATAAGTTTTCGTTTTTTTCATTTTTCTTTTAACGTAGTGACTTGTTCTAACTAGTATATACGTCTAATAATTTTATAGGGAGAAAAACCAAACATGCCCACCAATGATGACCTATAATGGGTTCTTGTTTAATTATGGTAAACCATTAACATTTCAAATAATTTTCCTTTCATAATTTTTGGTGTTCAAAAAATGTAAATGGTATTCAAGCAATTTTTGAGACGCAGTTTCTTCTTTAAGATCAGCTTCATAATTTCCACTTCCAAAAAGGAAAACGCCATTAATACGCTAAATAGCCAAAGAAACCCCTTCAAACAAGCCAAACTACGAAAAACCTAGGGTTGAATCCTATAAACTAATTTTATATATTTTTAACTCATCTATCTAAAGACTACATATGTTTTAAGAATATGTAAGTTAGGTGCCGTGAGCATTACGGTCAAACTACAGACCCAATTCAATAAAATCTATTCTACGATCAAAATTAGTGACCCACAAGGCCACAAAGAAAGTGCAACAGTACGAGAAACGAAGAAATCCACCAATGGTTAGGTCAAAAGTGGTATACAAATCGAAAATTTTAAAATGCAGCAATAGTTTGATTTAGACCAATCCTAACTCAACTTGGAAAATATTTTATGCTAGAGATGGATTTTGGTGGCCTTCATGCAGCTGCTTTATTAATCGATGGGGCAACATCATGCAAATGTGTGATCTGTTACTGCTAAATTACTGTATTCATGCTTTTAAATATTTCAATATTCATTGCTCTTAGAAGAAGCTGCAACTGACAGAAGTCTCCTTATTTCCTAAAAAAAATTAAAATAAAACATATGTAATGAATAAAAATAAAATAACATGCAATAATTATCTTGTACATTATTTTCACTCTTGATGTGTATTTTAAACACCCAAAGGTACAATAAAAACCCTCATCTGCCTCTTTATTTTTCTCATTTTATTCTTTCTAGCCCCTTTTTTCAAGCAAAGAGAGGTGATTTTTTTTTTTACCATTCTTATCTTGAAATCACTCTTCTACAATTTTTCTTTTTCAATAAAGTGGTTCTTCCACAAAAATCTAGATTTTTACTTTGTTTTTTCGTATTTTTGTCGTCTTCTTGTACGGCTTGTTTTTGTTGTCGTCTTGTTCAACGTTTTCTTTATGTCGCCTTAGCACGCGGCTGCTTCTGATTTTGGTGGTCTTGTTGCGCGCTTTCTAGCTGCAGTGTGATTCAAACGGTAAACAGATTCAATCAAAACATCAAGTCAAATCATGGTCGCTGCGATCGCAAACCGGTCATTCTCGTATTCCAACATCATAGAATAACTAAATGCGTAGGCTTTAAGCCGCCTTGCATTGTGCTACTAACCCGATCGTTATGCTATTCTCTAGAGTTTTAGACTCCAATTGATTTATATATTTCTATTGAATATATTGTTAGTTTGAATCAATAAAGTTATTTTCTTCAAACAAAAAACAATTCTACTACAAAATAAAAGACGTGTTAACTTGAGTCATGAAACGTTTTTTTGTTGGTTGATCTTTGAATATGCACACCCAAAAAAATTGCAACAAACATGGCTATTTTAATAAATCATATATTGCCTTTTTTCTTTTTCTTCTATTATTCTTTCTCTTGTTATTAATCATTGATTAATTGCAATGTGCTAATTCTCTTTGGTATATGGAACAATTTGTAAAAATTATCATCTCATTTGCGATTGCCTAGTTTGCTCTAAGAAGAACATCGTAGTCTTAGCTACATCAGCAGCTAGCTTCTCCCATGAACATGAAGCTCTTGATTACTAGATCAATAAAACTTTCTGTTTGGAAAAACTTAATCCATATAAATAAGCAAAAATAAAAATAAAGGAAAGCATGGTGTGAACGTATAGAACACCATGAAATGGACTAATTCACCTCCAAGTGCTTGAATGGATAAGCACTTTCTTGAGTACTTTTTATTTTAAAGGAGTACAAATATTTCTTTCTTCCTTTCTTTTTTTTTTTTTTTTTCCTATAAAAAGATTTTACGAAATATAATATGATAGTTTTGGATTCAAGGTCCCGGGTTCCTTTAATGGGAGAAGGATAAAACTTCCATTTGAGGTATAATTCTTTCTCCTACTTTCTCTCAAGCCGCAATTCAGACCAACCCTTACCAGCCTATGGAAGTCAGTAAGGCCCAGTCAGCCCAATCCTAGGTTTGGAGTCAAATGCGCCCACTACATTTATATATTGTTTTTGTGTTGCCAACAACATGATAACAACAAAAAGGAAAGGTTGTCAGTTTAATCATGCAACGACCTTGATGAACGAAATTGTTATTCACAATAATAAAGTACATGATCATTACATTTTCAATCATATTTTTCTTTTATTTATTTATTTATTTGAATAAAGCAAATATAACAAAGCAACATATTGATGAGTTTTAATTTTTAAAAATCTTCTTTTTTATTTGTTTGTCACATTTTCATGGAAAGAAATATATATGTGTATTTTCCTTTCTTTATGGGGTTTCCCCTCTGGGCAAACCAAATTTTGTGAAAAGATTTATTTTTTTAATAATTTATTCATTTGTTCATTAATTGCTAGGTATTACGAAACGATGGTTTTATTTGTTTTCGGGACAATTATCGATACAAAATAACAAGTGAAATTATTCTGGTTTGTTATTAATTTCATTTTGCTTTTTTATGAGGTTATTTCATGCAAAGTATTTTACCCCATTAAACATCAAATTTGATCTTAGGATAAAATTGAATTTTACTCAATTTTGTAATATTTTTACGGTTTCACAATATTACTTTAGCAATTTATGTTTCTATACTATTTAGATTACTTATAGCATCATGCCAGAATAAGATTATTATTGATATTGCACTTGGGTAAAAATTGAGAAATATTGAATGTTCTCATGAACTCTTGCCTCATATAGTGAGTCCGAGCATGTGTCGATATTTTCTCCTTCTGAAATCGATGTTGCAAACTGTTATTTCTCCGCCTTGCACATCAATTTTGCTAAGATCCATACGATAAAGTGAAGTTGTTCTATCGATGATTTGATTATTTGGTAAGATGCTTAGCTTTGGTGAAGAGATTTTATTATGTCATGAACCACTAATTTTACTACCCTATCGGCTGTGGAAATTGACGTGATGGTTGTGATCTGGTGAATTGCTCTTACCTGTGTATGAGTCTTTTCGTATTTATAAAGATTCCTAAAGATTTGCGATCAATTCCTCAGGTCAGCCTGGTGTCAAGAAATTACAAATTGCACGTCCTGTTTCATATGTATTTCTTGACATTGTTTTTATTTATTCTTCAAATTTCTTTGAGTTTTCTCACTCCCTTCGCCATCACCAAACTCAATGGGACTAATTACAAGAATGGAAAATGAGCTATTTGATAATCATCAAGTGAATGTTTTTGTTTTGACCAATATCATTCATGTGTCATTTGATACTTCTAAGGGTTAGATAATGAAAAAAAGTTTACTATCTCACACTTGCAATTATATGCAAGCGATTGTGCTAAAAGTAAGAAGTTCAACTCTAGTTTGAGCAAAGATGTGTGTACGTGGAGACATTGCAAATGTCCAAGTTGATTTTCTCGTGGAGTTGGAAAGCAAATTACGTACTAATATAGGAAATTTTTGGGAATCATAGGATGTGGCTACGCACATACCGGTGGGTCGAAAATTCGATATCGCATCTTAAGCCTCTTGTGAGCCAGACTCAGATAGTTTTTTTGAACCTGAAAAGTTAAACTCGTGACGAGATTCACTATCGACAGCATTCAGTACTTTGTGTGGGAGTCTTTACAGATTAGATTTGTCTGCTTTGCCTTATGTTTCTGTTACCCTTACTATTAATACTGCTAGTAGCTCAAAAAATTTGAGATTGAATGAAAAGCCTTCTATTATTTGGCACAAGCATTTAGGCCTTATCAGACACATACGGAAAGAACACTAAAAAAACGAGATCTTCTAGATTCGATTGTATATTTTGATGCATGTGTATACGCATCAAATGTAACCGACCGGCTAAGGTTAGAATGCTAAGATTGAGGTACACAAAGATGGGTAGGATTCATCGAGTTGTTGGGGCTATTCATACGATATTTTGGGCCATTCACTCTCTTACTAAGGGTGGCTATACATATTTCACCACGCTCATTGATGATTATTCGTGGCTGCTATGGTTCTTTGTCAAGCTCATTCATGAGAAGTTTGAATCTTTGGGATTTTCAAAGCTTTCAAACCTAAAGTTGAGTTCCAACAAGGGAAGAGAATCAAAGTGGTTCATTATGACAAAGATGTGGAAGAGTATTATGGTAGATATGATGAGACGGACGCAACCTTGAACCATTTCGCGGTACCAAGAATGGAATTAATGCCCGCCAGCTCCTTATTGGCCAGGGCAGCCCGATGTGGCAAGGCGCTCAAGTATGCACACAATTTCGATATTGCTTTTGTTGTCGGCCTATTGGGTGGTGCAGGTACTTGAGTGATCTTGGCCGTGCCAGTGCCAGTAAAGCGACTAAGAAAGTTCTTGAGTATCTTCTAGGGTATCAAGGATCTCATGTTGACATATCTAGACGCATCTCCGACACCTTTGGAAGTGGTTGGTTTTAGTGATTCGACACTATGGAGGCGTGATGATACAAAAAGTCCACTTCATTATATCTCTAGGATACCAAGGAGTTAAGCCATGGAAAAGTGTAAAAGCAAACACTTATAGCTTCTTCTTCTGGCGCGAAAAGTAGTATGTGGCGTGCTATGAGGCTACTTGTCATGCAATATGGTTGCGGAACTTCATTTCATCTTTGGAGGTTGTTCACTCCATTTCTAGACCGCTGAAATTGTTTTGTGATAATTCCATAGTTGTATCTTTCTCTAGGAACACTAAGAGCACTTCTTGCTCCAAGCACATTAATGTGAAGTTATTTTTTTGTTAAAAAGAAAGTTGCAGAGTCCCCTCATTTCCGCCTTGAGCACACGCCATTTACCAGCATGTTGGCAAACCACTAACCAAAGGCTTACTAACTTGTGTATTTCAAGAACACGTGCCACCCGCATGAGATTGTTAGGGAGCCCAGCAATCTTTGTCTTAGTGGGAGTTTTTGCCCCTCCTTTTCATGTATTTTGTAAGGAAAGCCTTACAAGTTTTTTCAGTATTATAATTTAATATTTTGACGTTTGTCATTATCTGTAAGTGATTTTGTGTCATTGGACTGCATTTAATGGCAGTATAATCATGTTTTTTTCTTTCTATTGAATCTAATACTTTTGTCATTGTACTACTTTCTAGATTAGTAGCGTCTAGTTATGTAACATTTTATACATCCTCTAGGTGTATTAATTGTATATGATTGGTTGTTTTTTTTAGCTATGTGTCTCTCAGGAAGCATTTGAGTTAAGGATTTCGATTAGTAGCACCTGATTACTACGCACAAATTTATATCCTCTGGCATGTTAATTGTATATGATTTGGTTATAACTATGTAAATCTATTGAGAAAACATTTGAGTTATGATTATGTCGTCCAAGTGGGAGAATGTTAGATTAATTTATTAATTATGAACTGTTAAAATCATATTACAATTTTAATTTGTATAATTGTGTAAAGTTAATTAAGTGGGTCATTTATGGGATGATTTAATATTAACTAGATAGGAGCTCATGGTTATATCTTCTCCGACCAAAGCCCAATTGTTCCCTTGTGCTCTATATATATAAGTAAATAGAGCCCTAAAAAAAACAAGGGTTTGGTAGAACACTCTTTTTGGGAGATGAAATATTATTCTTCAACCCTACTATCTTTCTTTGATCTCTCGTCTCCATTTCTTTTTTGAGATAAATGACAATCAATAATTTATCCATTCCTGTGTATGTTTTTCACACACTATAAATTGATATGCTTCTTTTGTTCAATGTTTGTATTTTGTAATGTAAGCTTATTGGGTCGCTTGATTGTTAATCAATTGTTTTGGCTTAATGCTGTGTTCTTGATCTTACAAATAATCCGTATCGAATGTATCTACTAGGTTACTTTAAGATTCATACTTATATAATGCAATGCTAGAATTTATCCCTATGGAATAACAATTGTAAAACACAGTAGTGTGTTATTATACTCATACTTTTCTTATCTAGAAAATGTAACAAAATAAATAATAAAGTCTTTACTAGACGTGCTTCCTTGAATTGGGGTAATTTGGTCATAGTTCTAGATGTTAAGCTACTTTTTTTCTCGTAACATATACTCCTAATAAAGAATTGATCAAATCTAAAGAAAGACTCAGTCTTCTTATATTAAAAAAATGTGAAATTACAAGTACAAGAGGAGTGGCCTTCCTCTTTCTTATATAGGCTAGGCCATACAACCCTAGAAAATACAAATTACAATCCTAAGGAAAATACAAATCTTTCATAATCCCAGAAATTACAAAATAAATATAACAATATGGTCATCTTAGGAAGAGATTCCCTCAAACTCATGGTGGTTTAAGAGAAACCATTATGAGTTTGGAAGCAAAGCTCAAAAGTTCCCGAGGAAGTGGTTTGGTGAAGATATCGCCAACCGATTCCCGAAAGAGAAATAAACTCAAGTGTGAGTGTACCTTGAAGCGTATGATGACGAATGAAGTGGACAATCAATCTCAATATGTTTAGTAAGGTTCATGGAAGACATCACATGAGCAATTTGAATAGCTCTTCAATTATCACGCTGAAGCTTTAGTCATAGTGGGGAACAAAGCCAACACCAAGATCCCGTAGTAACCAACGAACTAAATAAATCACCGTAGTAGCCGCCGGCTGCTCTATATTCTCGGCTCAATGTTGGAATGAGCAACGACTGTTTATTTCTTGCTTCTCCAAGAGATAAGAGAATCACCCAAAAGAAAAAAAAATCCTGTAGTAGATCGATGATTAGTGGGATCACCTACCCAATCTGCATCTGAATGTCCCTGAAGAATTAAGAAGAATTGGAAAAAAAATGAAGACCATCAAATATGGTGCCTTTCAGATATCGAAGAATCCTGAGAACAGCAGCATAATGAGGAGATCTAGGGGCAGCCATAAACTGACTGACTACATGAACTGCATAGGAAATATCGTATGAGTAATGTTGAGAGATAGATTAGACCCTAACAAGTCACTCAGAGAGAGCAAAGATCGATACAAGGATTCACCATCATGAGAATTGAGGCGACATTTATACTTAATAGGTGTGTCGATCATCTGCTATCAGTGATAATCGTCGAGAAATCAGGACTGCGATAGTACTTGGCCCTGAGTAAGATAGTAACCATCTATAGAAGAAAGAAACTCTATGACCAATGTTTAATTAAGAGGGCCGAGATCTTTCATTTCAAATCGCGATCCCACCAAGAGAGTTTCCTATCATCACTGTGGTTAATCATATCACCGATGATACAAGAGAGAATAGTAATACCATGACTAGACCATCTAAGAAAAAGCGTTGCATCAAAGAACTCCGCCCTCAAGAACCATGTCAGAGATAGTAGAACTGAATCCTTGCACCTTCCCGTATGCTCAATAGTTTGTTTAAGCCCATCATGCCCGCTATAGTCAAATACTCGTGAGTGGAACCCTGAGGGTGAGAGCAAACCTCAGGTGAATCTTCATATAGACTTCCTCTAAGAGTTTACCATTAAGAAAAGCATTTTTGACATCCATTTGAAAGAGTGGCCATTTGCGAGCCGTGCATAAATCCAGAATAAGCAGTTCTCGACGTACTTTCCAGCCACAAGAGCAAAAGTCTCTCATAATCAATCCCATACTCCTGAGTAAACCCCTGGCAACGCAGCCAGCTACCAATACTGCCATCCAATCTAGTCTTGATCTTATAAACCCATTTACAACCTATAAAAGTGCATTTTCCTTTTCTAGGGGAGATCGTAACCAGATCCCTGAAGTGTTCCGCTTTATGCAAGTAGATCCAACTCTTCTTTCACAGCTTGCTGTGCACATAGGCAGCAAGCTAGAGTGAAAGTCCCCATGAAAATTCTAAGGTTCCTAGAGAGAGGTGGGAGATGTAAAAGCAACAAAGCTCACGTAAGGTGCAGAAGGAAAAGAAGCTACCCGATGAGAACGACGGCGCAGCTGAGAGTCGGGCATGACCAAATAGGATCCACAATGCAAGGTAAGACGGGCTGGCACGCCGATGATCGGGTGCGGAAGCTCATCGATGCATGAGAAGGAACATCGCATAGAAGGGGAGACCTGATAGAGAGGTGGGAGACTCCTCAGAAAAGGTCGTGAGAGGACGGATGAGGAATAAATGTGGTGAAACATGAACACGATGAAGTTTTGAAAAACATTTTTGTGTTCCCTAAAAGACCACATGCCAAGAAACACGAAGATCGTTGCCAATGGACTCTCCAAGCAACACCCATAACCTTTTTGACCTATTCCATACTCCAAGAAAACAACAACAAATGAGAACAAGCATCGGTTTATTCTCTTCATGATCATGAAGAAGAACAAAAACAAACACATCCAGAAAACACTCCTAAGTAAGTCATGAGGGAGAATAACCAAACAACATATTATATGGAGTTTGATTCCTAACAATAAACATGGTAAGGTGGGAGAAGGACACCGATTGATGGTGTAAAAGGCAAATGTAACATGCAAGAGCAAATTTTCCCCCAAACTCGGAAGGAGAAGAAGCGCAAATAGTAGTAGTAATTTTATCAATATCAAGAATATGACGGTTACGTCAGCCTTGCTATTTTGCCGAAGTGCCTAGACAAGAGGAATGAGAACAATACCAAATTGATGAATAGATGTAAATCATGGGCTTTATATTCTGGGCACATCATTCAAAAACTTTCAGTGGAGAGAAGGCAGGTAGAAGGAAAGGTGTGTAAGCAGGTATGTTTAGAAAATCAGAGCCAATCATTTTGGCAAAGCTCATGATATTTGATAAAGTTTATGAGTAGAATCCATTTTTTATGAGATAAATCCAAGTATATCGTGGAAATCATCCACAAAATAACAAAGTAACGCAATCTGCACCCTGGAGTAGACACTAAGGAAGAAAAAGGGTTTTGTTGATACGCTTTTCACCGCCAAGATATGTACATATAAAGCAAGATAGGTCAATGTCTCATAAATGTTATCTATGCCAAGTAAGTTAAGAAAACCTTAAATAGCTTCGACATATGCGGCATGTTATGGTTGCCTTTATTTCTTCTAATGATGGAATTTTGTCAGTATGACATAAGTCAAGAATTACTTCACTTTCTATAAAAGTTGGCTTTAACATGTGTCAAGGTTATTTAATCTTATGTCAAAATTTGATCAAAATAGGTCAAGGTTGGATTAAAAAAAAAACATTATTTCACTATAGTTTCTAATTCTTAATGGAAATGAACCTCATGCGACCATAAGGATATGATGATGCCTATTTTGAAATTAAATTTGACTCTATTTAAAGTATGAAACTAATCATCAAGTCATATAACAATGCACATAAACTACTATTTGAGGTAAAAACTAATATACAAACATTTGAACATTAAATACATAATCACATAGATCTTCTCTTCCCCCTTTCCTTTCTTCCTTCCTTCCTCCTTCCTTTTAAGTTACTCTCCATTTTATACATATAAACAAAACTCAATTAAAAACAATCAATAAAAATACTACACTAACTTAAATTGAATTCTCTAATATTTCTTCAGAAGAGGTACTCTTTGTTTCTTTCTCTTTGTCTTCTTTGTTACATTTTTCTTGGGTACCTAATAAGATGAAACAAAATATTAATAGAAATTTGAGTAAAAGATACAAAAAATTATAATATTTTCCATTGGAGATCATACACATTAACCTCTTCAATATAACAAAAAGATAAATATTCAATATTGGGATGTAATATGCTTTGAAGGGTGGAAGCCACAGCGATCTGGATGAGGTAAATCAAAACTTCAATTGACTTAGTACAATGAGATAAATGTAAGGAAAGAGATAGAAAGAAAAAGAAAACAAGAAAAAAAGAGAGTAGAAGGATTATGTGCTTTATGTTTACCGTGCACACATTTGAGGTGTTTATTTGAACATTTCTTACTAATTTTATTACTAGACTAGAGGCAGTGAGCGCCTACTTCTTTAAACGCCTTCATCCAATTGAAAATATTATTTGTAATGCAAAATTTTAAGATTTTCTTATCACACATTTGTTGAGACATTAAATCAAATTAATAAATTTAGTGTGATAAAAGTATGTAACAATAACTAAAATTTATAAGGTTAGGAACCAAAGACGGAAAACGAGTGAGCTACAAATACTCGTTGAAGAATAATAAGTACATGTTCAAAGCTAAAGAGTTTCCCTTTCATTGTGTATGGAGTATGCCTCCCAATTCTAAGAAACAAAGAAATCATAGAGTTAAGAGTTCTATAAAGAAATTAAAACAAAATGAAACTAATCTGACCATAAATTGATATGAAGAGAAGTTCAAACCTCGTTCTAGCAACACCGATATCCGCTGGGGTTTCTCTCCCACATCGCCAGTGAAAATGGTTGGTGATGAGTTTATAAGTGTGAGGGAAAACCTCATCTCATGAGCTAACTTTTGGGATTGAGAAGGCCCAATATCACCTAACACTGGTATCAAAGCCCAAGTTATCAACAAGTCTTGGCCCACCTAAAGAAACTGGGTTGTCGCTCCTCCGACCCAAGACCCGATGTGTGAAGAGGAGATTGTTGGATTATCCCACATCGGTTGTGGAAAGGGTTGGTGATGAGTTTAAGTGTGAGGGAAAACCTCATCTTATGAGCTAGCCTTTGGGATTGAGAAGACCCAAGATTACCTAACACTACCAAATAGGATGGAAACTCCTTGATGGTTGGATCTTGTTAACCACGTAACAAGAAGACATACAATATCTCATGAAATCACTCATGTAAATTAAAAGACAAGGACAACACTTTCATAATAGATTTATAAAATATATATTATTATGGTCACTCTTAATAAAGGCATTATTCAAGGCTTTTTACCTTATTAAAAAACAAATTCATACATAGAAATAAACTATAAAATCAAACTCCCAAATAGTCCATAACATAAAAGAACACAATTTCAAGAATTATAATATATTATTTCTCACAAAGCCTCATACATTCGTAGAGTTTCTTTTGCTTTACATTTTGATTACAAATATGAGATTACTTTGGTTTTACATACCATCAATTCATCCAACTTTAGTGCCTAATTATAATACAAATATATTGCACATGCACAATGCAAATTTCTAACATATGAAGACAAACAGATCTCATTTATATGAAATTACATTCCTAATTTTCTTGGCCTAATTATCCATCATCTTTAACTCTTTAGAATAAGGCAACCAGACAATACAACTCCCATTTTGTACCCCGTTATTAACGTATCACTTCCTCATAAGAACAATGCCACTCTTGGAGATTTAAAATATTATGCAATGTCTATTGAAATTATTGCAACTAAAATGGTCATATGTATCAAGAAGAAGAACAAGAAAGCATATGCCAATAAATTTAGCCTAATTTTCTATATACAGAAACTGCACACCCTACAACAATAGTGTGTCTTAAATGGAAAACACCACCCAAAGATGATAACATACGATATCCCATTTATATAGAAATTACATTCCTCTATTTTTACCTAATTTTCTATATATAGAAATTGCATTCATGGTGTCTTTAAATGGGAAAAAAAAAAACCTCCCAGAGCACCACATTCCTAATCTTTGGCCTAATTTTCTATATAGAAATTACATTCCTACAACAATGGTGTCTTTAAATGGAAAAAAAACTCCACTGAAAGATGATAACATAAGCAGACCCGATGTACTTATGAAAGTGTAAAAAATAAAAATAAAGAGATAAGAAATTGCTAAAATTATAAGGCCAGTTTTTGAACCATCTTCTAGTTATTGTACATCTCTTTTACCCTTTCCAAAAATCAAACTGAATCTGAAGACAAAATAATTCTTTTCTTGGAAATTAAAAACCTAAGATCACATAAAGTTTAAAAAGAAAAACTCCAAACCTACCCAAAGCTTGAACATATCACCGTGATTATTTCTTAAAAATTAGGAGTTACCACTGGTGTAATAACATGTGCCTCAAATGGGCTACCACCCTCGGCCCAAAGCTGTAAGCTGATCTTTCCAATCAAGAATCGTTGAAGAAACTTGAGATCCCATTCGAAGAGTCTTGAGGGCAAGGTGAGAAGCAAAGGAGTCAATCCCTTGCGTAGATAGTAATCCAAAAAAAAATCTTTCTTTCCTACCGTTTTCCCATCACAAGGATTCATACCAGATGCTTTAACATGTATATCCATTCAAGAGGGATCCTTTTAGTGTTATCTTTAATATGCCTGGCTGAAAGAGGTATTTAAGCAATGAAAAAGCATTTGATAAGCCTGTGAAGGTTCATTGAACTTAGAAACCAAGTCTAAATTAAGGACTCCCTCAAGTTAAAAATTCTTGTCTTAGTCGGGAAACATAGGTTGGATTTTCCATAGCCAAATAAAAAGTTTTATTGTTCATATTCTAACTTGACCTCTTAAATCATTTGGGCTTTTATTTTGTAAAAATCAATATCAGACTATCCACAACAAATTTCTCCTCCAACCCATCAGTAATATTTCAAGACAAAACAAAAACAAAAGAGGAATAAAAAGCACATGCAACAGACCCAGATACAGAGAGAGATGGAAAGCAACCCGAATAAGATCTTCAGGGTCAGAGGCATTAGCAAGAGCATCGGCGAAAGGCTACCAGCTTTGGGTCAACATCCCTCTGCTAGGGTCCACGATTTTCACTCCATTGTCAAAGACCTTGTTATGGAATGCAGTGATCTCCAATCACCGATTTAGTCTCGAGTGACTTTTGAAAAGCCGCCAATATTTTGTACACACCGTGGGATTTCATCTTAATGCATTCGACTCTGAACATAGTGCCATAGGAGAAAGCCGACCCTCGAAAATCATCAAAACACCCAAAAATAAATACCAATCATCAAACACTAGGCAATGGCACAGGGGCTCACACTTTCCGTACGATAAATGATACGATGCTACCCAAGACAATTCACTCGTAAGATGAAACATGGTAGATATTAGGAGGTTTCAAGTAGCAATATAGTTTTGAAGGCTGCTCGATGGCTTGAGAGAAGGGCTTGCTCGATGGTTTGGGAGAGAGAAGATGCCCAACACGAGAGGGCTTTTATATAAGGCGTAAAACAAAAAGTCAGTTAGATAGAGAGAGACAATAGGCAAGTCTACTGGAGGACCATGAAGAATATAAACACAAAGATAGGGGAGAAAAAGATAACAAGTTCGTTCTCCTCTGGGTTTACAGATCTCGTAAACTCGCGATGAGAACATCCATTCCCTAATATTTTCATGGAAACCCAGATCTAGCATTTTCAAATGTAAATAAAAAAATTTTCTTTGACTCTAATCTATCTCACATTAATGTAGACTTATTATACATAAAAACTTGAAATTCTTGTAAATTTTATTTATGTCATGTTTGCTTTTGAAAAGACACATAAGGCATTATTATCATTGAAATAAGAAACTATGACTTATATCACTTTTCCGTCAAAATCTCATATGCAGTTAAGAAATGTTGTTTTTCTTGTAGTGAGAAATGGGGAGAGGGGCCCCATACATTAGAATGAATAAGATCAAAAGAAGAAAGAGCCCTAAAAACATCGTTGTTAAATGGTAAAGGCCTGAGCCCCATAAATCAAAAGGCATACAATCAAACTCTATTTGAAATCGAACCCAACAAACCCTAGAAACTCAGTTGTTTAACTCTGAAGAGATAGATGCATGACCAAGGCGAGAATGCCATAAAGCAAGAGAAGAAGTGCTCTGTTCTGAGACGGCAGAAGCAGAGAGACGAGGATCAGAATGAAGAAAGATGAGCTCAAAACAACCTTCTGACCTTATGGCGGTCCTGATCTTGTCCTCGCCCCGAGAACTCGCACAACCACACAAGTAGAGGAAAATGTTAAAGAAAACCAAGTTCGTTGAATTGCCCAACGTAGTTAAAGATCATGAGGAGTTTGGTGAACTGCAACATCGAAATAGACAAGGTCGGGTGTGGTAGACATTATCAAGATGAGAGACATGCATAGGAGAAACTGCTCTGGTAGCGTGATATGCAGTGGAGAGAAGTAGAAGTGTGAAGGTACAACATCGAGAAGCAGTTTTACAAGGATTGTAGCAAGCAGAATCAAGAAGCCACGTAGGAGATGTACCTAATATCGTAGAAAGAAAGTGAAGGCGTGGTCGGATGCACCGAAAGATGGAAGATGAACCCTGATTAACCATATTCGCTGACCGCTATGTAGATAGATGAGAGTTGGAACTGTAACTTGAATGGGAGACCATAGCTGATAATTCAGACTGGGTCAAAGCAAGAGCTGGTTCAAGAATACTTTTCTACCGACGAGTGCGTACAAGCTCAAATATTAATGACCTTGTTCTTACAACCGCAGATATGTTAGACTTCTTATTGTTATGTCGTCTCGAAATTATTCCTTTGCCTTTGGAAATGTATAGGTGAACTGGATGTAGGAAATGTAGAGCAACAGCCTCAATGCGCTGGTCGGAGTAGCAAGAACCATGGTCTCGATAGAAATGGGTTCAATATGAAGATGGGTCTCATTTTCAACTAACTTATGAATAGTCAGGAGATCATTTGGTAAAGGATCCCCGATGGAGAATATGACTCGCTAATTCAAACTCATCATGAAGCCCCATTAAAACTAAAATGGGCCGCCCTTCGTCCTTGTTCACGGTGAATATAAACCAATTTGGTGTCAGCGGAATTGGAAGGCGGACCGGATCTGATTAATTGATCCCAAATAGATTTGGTAGTTGTGATATCCTAGGTGATGTCTAAAGCTCACTAGTTCTGACGAATCGATAAAGTTCGTGTGAGCTTGAGTTGCGGCTTTTACTCGGTCGACATAAAATGTAATATTAAGTCGACTTCTTTGGCAATGTCAGCGCCAAACACTCATAACAATGGATGAAATAGATGTATTGAAACGATGATAAATACTGGTGATTAGCGTTGATGCCTCAATCAAGAATGGCATAGGCGGGAATCGGTTTCTTTGTCGCTTGTTTTGGAATAGGGCCGGTCACACGAGACATAAAGCCACAACTTGCGGCCTTTGAGATAACTACGCATGGCTTGAGACCACTGAGCAAAATTATCTCCATTAAAAATAACATTAATCGGATGAGAAATCTCATCACCTAGAATATCAAAATTCTGAATCGAAAAACAGATAGAAAAAATGGAATAAAGAATGCACTGGTCAAATTCTTTTCTTGGGTCAACTACCAACTACCGACGTGGCAAAGTGCGCGGCGTCAACCAGAGATGACGCTCACAACGTGCAGAGTACCAACCCGGTGGAGAAACAGGCAACTGTGGTGTTCGTCGGAAAAGAAGCCATATGGTGTGGCTAGAACGCTCAACGTGAGAGCAATGGAAAAAAACCCATGGCTCTCCCCCCCTCCTGACACGTGAAGAAAAGACTCTGAGCCTTGCAGTAGGGTATATTATTAAAAGTTTAAATTACACAAGAGGAGGCTCTTATATGAAGCAGCTATGCAACCCTAGAAAATACAAATTAATCCCAAGTGAAAATACAAATTATAATCCCAGAACAAAAATAATACATACAATATAATAATCTAACAAAATCTTTTGAAGATGATCTCCTCCCACTTCATAATGCACTAACTTTTGTATTATCAAGACTTAACTTTTCACAGTAATAAGTAGTGTATATATATACTATTTTTTACACTATAAAGCTTTCTTTTTTTTTTTTTTTTTTTTTTTTCTTCTTCTGTTTGTTTATTATAATCTTAAGTTTTTCAAATCTCTCGAAAAAAAAAAGCAAGAAACTCGTATAATGGTAAGGAACTTTTTCTCCTTCTTTTCAAAACTTCATGTTAAATTTAATGTTTCAAGATCCAATCGACATTAATTAACCAAAAAAGGAAAAGTTACCATTCCATAAATACCTTGTAAACCAATGACACTGATAGATCAGCTCATGTTTTCTCTATTTTTTAAATAAAAGCACACAACAGTATCTTAGTTTGATTTATCTCAAGTTTTTTTAACACTAACCCAATGCCATAAATAAGATCTCAATTCTCCCCCATCCTTAGAGAGATATATGGAAGGTAATCAAATTATTTAATAATTGCCCATCACAGTGGCAGAAATTTAAATATATGCAAATGATATCCTCAAAATATAAAAACATAAACATAAAGGAACTATTTAAATTTTTATCGTCAAACCACTAAAGTTCACTCAAAATTATTCAAAGTATCTCCGACAACTGGCATGCGTGGACATAATTAATCCTTAGAGGTTCATAAGGCAATTAGGCACTTAATTCCACAAAAAAATGTAAAAAAAATAACTGGGTAAATGTTTCGAATGTTAAGTGACTACACAATTGGGCTCTTACGGCAGCAGGCTGCAAGGCTGGTGGGCAAGATCAACAATAATCAACACAACTAAAAGGTAAAAGGCAGCAAAATACAAAAAATATGTTCAAGATTCAAACCTCATATTTATTTTTGTAGCATGAATTATTCAAAATCCAAAGTAAGGCAAGCAATAAAGGCTGGGCACAAAATGTGGGTAACTACTGGGGTAAGGCAAGGCTACAAAAGGTGGCAAAGGCAAAGGCAGGCTGTGCGGGCAAGGTGAAACACAACAAACAAAGGCTGGGCTGGGTCACAAAAAGGCTGGGGCTACACACAAGGCAAGGGCACAAGTTGGGGGTATGGCAGCCCGAGGAACATAAACACTGAAAATAATGTGTGCCAATGTAAAATATGCATACTTGCACACAATTTTTCACTATTTATGTTGTTCCTCTTTCTTCTTCTTATTTCTTGCTCAATATATTTGGGTGTACAAAGATACACAACATCATTACAGGAAAGATGAAAATTATAAAGCAAAAAGAACTGTACCACATTCCCATTATTTTAAGACACAAGAGAAGGTAATAGTGCAAATAACTAGGTAAGAACTTTGGAAACTGGGCAGACCATGGTGAGGTTCTCATTTGTTCCTCAGTAATATGACAATGCAGCGCAGCAGGTGGGCTTGGCTTCAGAGGAGGTACACGGCATGGCTTGCAAAGTTCTGGCCGGCGATGCAAGGCAGGCCTTTGCGGGGAATTCGGGTGCATGAACTTGGGGCGGAAGGAGATACAGGACCCCCCTTCAGAGACTGCAAGGCAATATTAATTCCTTTCGTCATCCACTCATTTTTCTCTCCCTTAGGAACCCTAGTGGCATTGTTTGGTTGAACACTCAGAAGAAAAACAATTGCAGTGACTGCTAAACAATTGGGAGGAACCTCATGATCATGGTAGGGTTTAAGCTAAGACACTTGCGAGATGGAATGGATATGATATGTTGAGAGATCAAACTGAATTGCCATTTATATGCATGGATATAACTTTTCTTTTTCATTGGGCAAGAGCTTCTCTCTATTTTTTGTTTTTTTACTCTTTTGAAAGGGTTTTTAGCTCTTCAAATGGCATAGACTTGAACGAGAGGGTCATAAAGATAATACTAGGTTTGAATTACATGCAATGATAAAGTCTTCATATATGTCTTATCAAAGCATTCCCTAATAAGGCCCGGGCTGGTTAAGGGCTCTGACGAGGCAAAAGAAAAGCAAGTTGGAAACAATATAGAAATTATTACTATAAGGTTGTAAATGCCAAATGAAAAATGTCAAATAATCTATTGGCCAAGCCCATTAAATAAAAAAAAAGGAAGGAAAATGTTGTCTCGATTTTTATCTTTTTTTTTTTGTTTTGAAAATTAGGTGAGTATACCATTTAATTTTTGCATTCAACAATATAAAAAGTAGAAACAAAAATAATTGTTCTTATTATGCTATTAAATACAATAATATTACTATTTTTGGGTAAAGAAAAAAATTAATTCAATAAAAACTAATTCCTACTCTTTATGCCCTCGTGAATCGTTAATTGCTTCTTCAAAATTAATCAATCATAATGAAATATGTCGGGTTTGGAAGAATTGTACATGTTCTCGTTTCATGGTTCTAAAAGAAGGTAGCTATTTTTTAAAGATCTGTTTTATAAAGATTTGATGAAATAGAAGTGAAATCCATAGTAGGACTAGAGTAGTTCTGGTAACTAAGGTTATTCTGCAAGTATAGGATATGCCGTACATGAGATGTTCAAACTAGAAACAAGGTAGCCATGAGATGAACGTGAGTCTACTAGCTTGAAGGCTAAGGAAATTGGGGAGCAAGTAACTGATTGCGATGGGCCTATGATCTATTTTGCAAGAGGATAACGATCAAATCTCAGAAGATTCGAACGACTAAGCAGTCAAACCAGAATTAGAAACTTTCTAGGATTCTATTCTGATGAGGATTCTTGATCAACAAGTTTCTTATTTCTGTTGTGACAACTGAAAGGAAATAACATAAAATAGAAGGTAGGGTTGGAGTTATATTAGGAAAATTATCCAATCGTATCTAGACTTCCAAGACTAATTAGCAAGGGCTATAACTGAGATGTTGAAGTTCTCGATAATGGATTTCAGGAGCAGAGCTTGAAAACAAGCGAAGTCCGAACCTCAATGATATGAGTGCAGATATCGTGAGGTATTGCAATGCTAAATGCCTTTGACCTTTGGTGAAAGATGATGTTCTTTATCTTTCTTTATCTTATATTGATGTAATGTGTGGATAAGGGTGTGTGGAAGTTTAGAGAGGGGAATGGAGGTTTGTTATGCATTCCACTATGAGTTATTTGGTTTCAAAGTGTGGGTTGTGGGTAGAGAGAGTCTCATACCACATAAGACTAATTATAAACTTAACCATAATGCTGAATCTTGCATCAGGCACAACCCCATGGACTTAGGTAGGTTGCCGAACCACATAAAAGATTATGCGTGCTTTCACTTTATTACAAATATATTACCTTTTCTTTGCACACACTAAGTCCTATAGTGAGAGTTTAGACATACTGCACTAAAGTCCGAATGAGATCATAGTCCAAACATAAAGGACTGTGACCTGGAACACACACTTATATCTGTCAATTGGAATCAAAGTGGGTCACTATAAGTTATTGAGTGAGATCTGTGTTTACTCTAACTAATTGTGTGAGAGTAGAAAATGGATTTGTTGAAAGAAGGTGGTTCTACTAGCCGTCCTCCTCTTCCTTTCTCGAATATGGATGAACTATGGTTAGCTAGAAAGTGAGGATGCTTGTCTTCAAATCAAGATGAAAAGGCACAGATCAATTATATAAGGATTGAAGCCAACTACTAAAACTGATGTTGAAGGGAAAATTGTTTTCAAGGACGAAGTAAACGACACCTGAAGAAGACGCCCTTTCCACCCAAAACTCACAGGCCTTGAATGCCATCTTTAACATTGTTGATCCCTTACAATTCAAGATGAGCTCCACCACCGAAGTAGCCAAGGAATCATGGGACATTTTTCATGACCATTTTGAAGAAACCAGTGCAGTTCATGAATCCAATTTAGAACTGCTTACAACAAAATTTGAAAACTTGCGGATGAGTGAGGAGGAGACTATCAGTGACTTCAATGGAAAATTATGCGACATAGATAATGAATCGTTTTCCCTAAGGGAAAAGATTCTAAAAGAAAGCCGAAAAGGCCCTAAGATCCTTGCCACCTAGGTTTGCATTCAAGGCAATAAAGAAGTAAGGAGGAAAAAGACTTGAAACACGATCGAATAATCATGCGTCATTTGAAACAGCAATCAACAAGAGTCCGCGATAAAGAAAACTATGCATCTTCAGCGCTGGTCCACCGTCAAGATGAAGAATAACTCAAAGAATCGGCGCAATAACGCAATTCGAAAGAAACGCAAATAACGTCACGCAATGTAACCCAAACACGTCATTCAAAGACTTAACTTATTGTTAGCACGACGGTGATCCGCGACCAAAGATTGCCAGAACGTTTCAATCGCCGTGAGAATGGAAAGCGCGGTCATTATTCGGCAGAATGCGTTATTATAAAAAAGAACTGGCTCTTCTTGTTATCCGGAGTCATGATGAATCGAAGACTACAAAGAAGATGAAAAACAAGATACCAACCTATTGTTGTGACAAATTTATGACTCCTATCTCTGTAACTCGCATACAAAGCCTCAAGAATTTCAAAGGGATGTGGGATGACTAACGTCCGAACACGCTGGTTGTTGACCTGACTTCAGATCTCCAACTCACCACTCTTCAAGAAGAAGAGGATGAAATCTCAAACAAAGAACTAGCACGTTCCCACACAGTATTGTACGAAAGTTGGGTAAACACAGAAAAAAAATCAATGAAGACCAAGGACAAACCACAAACTCACTAAGACAACAAAGCGCTTTAGAAAGAGGTAGCCACTCACAAGGGAAATCCTTAAGAACAACATAGCTCAATCGTATTTAGAACATCTGGAAAATAGCAAGAATGATGAACTCGAATGTTGTCCACGGATCACATTCTATGTATAGAGCCTCGAGGCTCGGGAAGGCATTGGGTACCAAAGGGGATCTCTAGGTTCGAAACAAACAGCTCAATAGAAGATTTCATGTCCCAAGACGGTAAAAAGAGAAGAACGAGTCTGAACTCTCCCAAGAATGGGAAAAACACGTTCGACCCGAGAAAACCAGTTTATAAGAAAGAAGAGGCGATGAGTCATATGCTATTCTTGTCGAAAATGGGTCACGTCAAGCGTCACTAAAGGAATTTACAAATCTTACGAAGAAGAGAGTAGGAGAACAAATCGGTTAAAAGCTCACTGGATAAAAAGGAAAAACTAAGAGCCATGTTGTTACCTCGAGGATGAAATGGGAACAAGGTGGTACCTTTTGATTGTGGAAGCTCATGACATCGGTCAAGCGTAGTGGTTGCTATCCGACATTCTTCTATTTAGTTTAGACTCGATAGCTTTTAAAAGTGGTTCAAAAGGAAGAGTCTTGAGGGACGAGTCTTAAATGTTCCTAGGTTACCAAATTAAGAGATGTGCCTTTTTGTCGATGACAAAAACAACTTGATCGATGTCAGTCGGTGTGTGACGAATTTGTTCATGAGAATCACCAAGGACAAATGTATTATCCTAGACCAAGATCAGCAGTAGATCATGGAAGGAAATAGGTTATTAGATAACTACTATCTATTTGCAAGTTTGAACACATGCCTGGCCACAGTTCAAAACGAAAGTAACCTTTGGCACAAATGAATGGGACATGTAAGCCACTCTTGACCTCGAAATACAATTGTTGTAGAAAACTATCGGGGTCAGAAATCTCGAGGAGAATTTAAAAAGAATGTGTGGACCAGACTGACTAAAGAACAAGTTCGAACACCTCACTGGGAGTCACCAAACTAGGCTACACTACTAGAGTTATGGAATTGGTCACATGGATCTAATGGACCCCATACGAATAAAGAGCATTCTTTGGTATGTATATGTATGTGTAGATGACTTCTCTAGGTTCACTTGTTAAATTCCTCATAACAAAATCCAAATAATTTGGAAGCATTTGAATAAGCTGTGTGTGCGACAAGAGCATAGCAACCTCTAAGATAAGTAGAATAAGGAGTTATCATGGTAAGGAATTCGAAAACTCCTTGTTTGAAAATTCACACAAGAAGAATAGTGTAGAACATGAGTTCTTAGCACTTAAAATCCTGAAAAATGGAGTAGTTGAAAGCGAAAAGAACTCGCAAGAAATGGCTCGAGTCATGTTAAAAGCTGAAGTGTCCCCAACTAAATTTTCAGGCGGAAGCGATAAATACAACATGCTACATCTCGAATGAATCTATCTAAGTCTAGGAACTCTCAAAACATCATATGAGATTCGAATGAAAAGAAGTAGAATTTGAAACATTTTTATAATTTGGTAGTCACTTTTCATGAATGACGGGGAGCAGAGAGAGTTCAATGCTAAGAGGAATGAAGGTGTCTTTCTAGGGTACTACAAAGCAATTGTCTTATAGGGTGTACAATAAAACAACCAAGGCTATGATAGAAGAATCAACGTATGCAAGTTGATGATTATGTTCCATCAGTGAAACATCTGGGCAGGAAGATCCTCTATGGTGTCGATTCTTGAAGTAGAGAAGACTCGACAATCGAAGATGCTCCACCATCAGTTGAGCACCAGGTTATAGTGTCTCAGAACAACGAGAGAACTCCATTACAACAATAAGATGACCACAATAGTGCGAACACTCGACATCCCGGGTTCGAGAGCCCTCTAAGAAGATTCATAAAAACCATCACCATTGATATTTTGGTCTAGAAGCAAGTGTCGGACGGGCGTTCAATTAAACCACAAAGAAATGATAGGACTTAGCCTTGGCTGCTACACCTCCACAATTTAACCAAAAAATTACAAGGAGGCTCTGAACGATGAGTTTTGGATCTAGGCTATCAGGGAAGAACTATCACAGTTCGGACGTAATGAAGTTTGGGATTTAGTTCCAAAGCCCTAATATGCAAATATAATTGGGACCAAGTGGATCTTCAAGAATAGGAAGGATGAAGAGGAAGCATCACTAGAAACAAACGCATGCAGTTTAGTAAGGATACACTCAAGTGAAGGAGTAGATTTTGAGTAGGACATTTGCACAGAGTAGCTCGCTTGAGTCAATTTATGCCGCTGTTGGCATTTGCTTACACTCAGAGTTCAAAATTTATCAAATTTGTGTGAAAAGGGCTTTTAAATGGGTATCTACATGAAGAAGTGTTTGTAGCTTAACCTAAAGGGTTTGAAGATCTTCTTCACTCTAATCATGTTACAAACTAAAAATGATCTACATGGGATAAAACAAGCTCAGGGAGCTTTGTATGAAAACTCACTTGAATACCTCCTAAAAGGTGGTTACACGCGAGGGGGAGCAGATCGTACTCTCTTCACTTGGAAAAGTCAAAAGCAAGTAATTGCCCTTTAAATATTTGTGGTTAACATAGTCTTTGGGTCCACATCCCAACACGTGGTGGAAAAGTTTGTAAGACACATGAGCATAAAATTTGAAATGAGCTTGGTCGGAGAACTTACATACTTTCTGAGTCTTCAGGTACGACAAATCAACTCATGGATTTTTATCTCATAGGAAAAACATGCTAAGAACTTGGTCTGTGAGTTTGAACTTGGTATAACAAAACATCGAAGGACCTGATAGTGACCCGACAAGATTACTAAAGATGAAGTAAGGAATAGTGTTGATCTGACTCTCTATAAAAGCATGATTGGAAGCTTGTTGTACCTGAATGCAAGCCGTCTAAACGTATGTTATAGCATGGGAGTTTGTGAGAGAGACCAAGCAAGCCCCAAGGATAGTCATCTTCTAGCAGTCAAGAAGATTATTAAATGTGTCAGTGAAATAGCGGACTTTGGTATCTGGTACACCCGAGACACCACATCTAGCCTAGTATGATATTGTGACATTGATAGGGCTGGAAGCTCGGATGACAAAAACAGTACTTCTTGTGGGTGTTTCTTCCTTGGAAACAGCACTTGTGTCTTAATTCAATAGAAAAAAAAACTGCATATCACTTTCCACAGCCAAGGTCGAAAACCTAGCATTGGTAATGGATGCACCATGACTCAATTTGGATGAAAAATATTCTTAAGACTATGGAGACTTTGGAGGAAGTTCTAACAATCTATTGTGACAACCTTAGTGCTATCAATATCTAGAAAAATCGAGTTCGACATTCGAGAATAAGCGAATGACATAGGGCACCACATTGGCGAGACATGGTTTGAGAAAAATCATTTATCTTAGAGCATATATCCATTAAGATCAACTAGCCGACATTTTTCACCAAAGGGTTAGATGCTTGAGAGTATGAATCTCTGATCATCAAAGGAAATTTATGCATTGTGGACTAGAAGGGGTCCCCATCGGTCAACGATAAGCCCCGTCGGATGTCCGGACCTTTTAGGCATTTATCCTTCCTTCCACAAAAAAAAAAAAAAAAAAAATTGGGGGAGAAAATAAGGGGAGCAAGAGTGTGTGTCTTCATTCTTTAAGGGGTATTTTTGTTGAAGATATAGACAAAGGGGGAGAATGTTATGTTTGATATAATTTTATATATCTTTGTATCAAGGGTTCTCTCTGAAGGTAGCTACTTCAAAGATAGAAATTAATGAAGATTTGATGAAATAGAAGTGAAGTCCTTAATAGGACCGGAGGGATGTAGTTCGAGATTTAAGGCTATCATGTTGTAGGGATGCTAGACATGAGATATCCTAACTAGAAATAGAGGCGGCCGTGGGGCACACATAAGTCTGGCGACTTGGAGGCGAGAACTTGGGAGCAAATGTAGATGAGCCTAAGATCATTTGAAAGGGATAACAATCAAATCTCGAAGATGCAGACATACAAGCTTTTCAAACCCCGAGGATTAGAAACTTTCTAGGATCTATTTTGATGAGGATATGATCCATGAAGTTTCCTATTTCCCGCTATGTGGTTGAAAGGAAAAACATAAAATAGAAGGTGGGGGTTGGAGTCATATTAGAAAAATGATCAGCCGTGTCTAGACTTCTAAGACTAATTAACGAGTATAAATTCGGGGCATTGAAAGTTCTGACACATATTTTGACGAGCTTGAAGAAGAACAAGTGAGTCCAAACATGATGAGTGGTATGGAGTGTAGATACTACATTGGTATTTCACAGCAAAGCCTTTCACCTTTGGTGAAAGATGATGTTCTTTATTTTATTCATCTTATATTGATGTAATATAGGTATGGGTGTGCGATGCTTTAGAGAGGAATGGAGAGAGTTCTTTTGAATCCAGCTCGGTTTGAAGAGGCGAGTGGGTAGAGAGAAATTATCGTACTACACAAAGTAATGATAAACCTTGAATCAGATCAGTGGAAATCCTTACAAGCTAGGCATAGCCTCGTGGCAGTTGCCAAGCAGTAAAGATTATGTGTGCTTTACTTTATTTAAATATATACATCTGCTTTGTACACTAAGTCTTGTAGGAGGAGTTTGGATATCTTGTACTAAAGTGCGAACTTAGATCCTCAGTCCCGAACATCAAAGATTGTGACTGGAACTACCACAATTATATCACAATGAAATATTTAAAAGCATGACTTTAATTTATGATAACGTCATACTTTTGCATGAAGCTTGATCGAATAAAGCATTTGCATGAGGGCCCTAAAACCCGTTTCTAAAAAATATTTTCCAAATTAAGTTAGAATCGGAGTCTCAACCAAACTATTGTACTAAAAAATTTCCACGGTTTGCATACCACTTTTATTGAGGCGACTGGTGGATTACTTGCTTTTTCTAATGTTTTACTTCTTTTGTGTAGCCTTGTTGGGTCAAAGAATAGATTTATAAGGTGGGAATGGATTTTTATTGAATGTTGGCGAGGTTTTCGTCGTAGCATCCACGGCTTTGCGTGACATATTCCTTAACAATCAAATGTTTGAATATGACTCTACGTGCTCACATGCATCGGCCTTTGTACCTTGTCATGACGAAGAAAAGCCCTTCCCGAATTGCCAGATTAGTGAGTATTTGCGTGCATGTGTATATAATATATATACTAGAAAGACGTTCTAGTATGAGAAACACATCTATGGAGAAAAAGGAAAAATGTCAGTGGCGCGACAACATTTACCATTTAGGCTTGTATATATTCTTTTTGTTTGGGTACGACAACACTTCCCATATACCATTTTGCATCCTCGATGCGCTTAGGCTATTTTGCAGTACATGCATGCTGGATGGTGCCATGGCTCTTAGGATGTAATTATATTTGTGCATGGATCAAAGCTCTTAACGGAAATCATGATGTAATTGTATGAGCGATAGATCACGATCCTTATGATTAGCATACATGTCTTTTCTCGACCATTTTGTGACTGATTATAAGTTCGAAGAACGTCGACAGTTCAAATGGTTGGATTAGAGTACCATGTAAAGTGTAAGCTAAGATCGGTGCTTGATATATGCGTAATGGAAGTTTTAAAGCTGATTGATTAACAAGTTTGGTTGATAGGTTACTTGATTGAGCGTAAAGGATTTATACACATAAGTAAATCAGGTGTCACTAATCAAGTTATTTGATGTACTTGAGTGAAGTTTCCTAGCCCATGCATGCATGAATGCAAAATCAAAAGGGATGATGAAGATTGTAATTGGGCTAGGATTGTCCGACTGAGTCTGTATATTAGGCCATTTAATATTTACATATTCCCTAGAAGTTTGGTGTGTGATAAGAACCTCTGAGCGAAAGACTATTTGTGCGTAAATAAATATAGATTACAAAGGTTAAGAGGAAGTGCACGGAAAGAGGAAAGAACTATGCCATATACAAGCGGTAGATCATTCTATAAGAAGAAAGCGACTTGTTTTCTGCCAGTCTTCACGCAATGATGTTAGTTAGCGGGGAGTGTATAACGTGCGCTTCTCGGGTGTATGATCTTCTGGATTTGGAGAAGATCTGGATCATGTGATGCTTAGGTATGAGTCATCGGAATCTTTTCTCGACATCACGTTCGTTGCTCTGCCCCCTCCCGAGGCGATTGAGGGAGATCTAGAAAACTTGTGACATAAGCAGGAAAATGTTGAGGAAGTGGCTTAGTAAACAAATCGATTTGGTTGATGATCATAAGAGATACTCACGGGACCTCGGTGCATTCGGTTTACGATTTATGACAAAAATGAATATCTAACTGATATGCTTCTTTCGGCATGATGTATGCGGATTTGTAGCAAGTGCCCGGGCTCGACATTATCACACCACAACGGTGGTGTGGTGGAAGAAATTCCATAAGTAGATTACGCACCCCGGCAGTTCGCGGCGGTTGCGTAGGGCTCTATGTCGGACTACATGCTTGAGCGAGCCCACTTACATTTGCTTCTTTGAATGCAGGTAATGAGATTTGGTCCTAAGAGACACGATTACTCGTTGGTTTTCAATCATCAGATTTGTTTCAATCGACATCGAAGAAAAGCCTTCGAACTTAAGGCCCAGAAATTTGAGCCAGTACAAATACTTAAATCAAGAGTCCCTTTTATATAATGAAGAATTCCTTTGTAGACTACCCAGTGTATTGTAGTAGGGGCATGCGAAAATTGGCTAGAAGTTTGTTCCACAATGAGGAAATATCGAGGCCTTGTATGATTTGGATCTTGTGACCTATAGTACTTCGATATAAAGAAGGTTGAGAGAAAGGTGAGCTATCATCCTGGCAAAGTTTATTAGCTAAACTCATAGGTGACGGGCTTTGGCAGAGTATATTTGTTGGGTAAGTAGATCATTAGCATGTTGGTTTGCTTGAGATAGAGAGAGTAAAGGTGGTAGTAGTACCTCAGATCGAGAAAACCAATGAACATCCCAAGAGTTTGAGGAAAAGGACTGTCGAGTCTTGAATGAGTATGAATGTGATAGAATCCTCCCTGTGATCAAGATATCGATCCCCATTACACGAGGACCAAAGGCATGCGGCTTCATGAATATAGAGCGAAAAATAGTGAGGAACCCCGAGAGAAATAGAAGAGGAGTGAAACTCTAATAATGCTTAAGAGTGAGATTAAGACCATCAGAAACCAAACTCTAGGAGCTTGTGAGCCATATAAAACCTTGTTGAGTTTACAAACAAAAGGGGCGAAGGGGATCTTCAAAATAATTTGGATTGAGCCATTAAAAGCGATCTCATCATGCTCTCGGATTCGAAAGCATTATTATCATCAACTTGTTAAATCTCCCATCCATAGTATGACCCGAGGAGAAAATAATTCTGATAGTAGTTGATTTAACCACTGGACTAAAAGTATAAAAAAAATCAATGCCGAGGGGTTTGTTGAAAACCTTTGGCAACTAATGCGGCTTTGTATTGTTTGTCAAGGTGCCATCGGCTGATATATTTGGTCTTGGAAGACCCATTTTTATAATACAGTTTGTTTGTCTCGAAATAGGTGGAATTAAATCCCAGGTTTTTGTCTTTAAGAGCTTGAAATTATCTGTGCTACGAGGACATGCTAGACATGAGATGTGCGAGCCCCAGAAACAAAGCGGTTGTGAAGGGCCTTACGTGAGTCCTATTAGCTTGAAGACTAAAGAACTTGGGAGCCAATGTAAGCTAAGTTTGCAATAGACTATGATCTGTTGGCAAGAGGATAACGATCAAATCTCGAAGATTGGAGCATAAAATTATCAGCAAATTAGAAACTTTCACAAGTTCTATTCGATGAAGTCATGATTAGCAAGTTTCTTATTTACATTGTGACAATTGAAAGGAAAGAACATAAAATAGAAGGTAGGGTTAAGGTTATTTACCAAGAATGATAAATGATTTAAAACCATGTGCACCACACCCATTTCATCTTATCATCTAGTGCACAAATGCAAAGCAATATCCCATTACCTATTTATATATCATATACATATATGATGGATGCTATATGAACAACTCTACTCATGTATATCACCCATGCATCATTTGGACAATTATATCCCGTTATTACTGTTCACAAATAAATCACCATGATTCATGTGACATATTTATATAGCATGCGATTTAGCGTTGCGAGTCATAAAGCAATCAACAATGACACATTATCCTCTAGGCGAATGTGACATAACGTGTCAAAAATGGCTAATAGACAAAGCCAAATAATGGCCTTATTCATACATGAGCACATCACATGTCAATGTTAGAACACATAATGACCTCGATCAATTGCAATAAATCACATCTTTCGATTAAAACAATGAAATGGCAAAAACTTGGGACCAATTGTGGCATAAAGTGCGAAAAAACACACCACACAACAATATATATGGGATATAAATAGATTAATTTCAGTAAAACTAAATCCATGATCCCAATGCAATTAATACATTAAATATCTCATTATGTGATCCAGTAAATGAACCATATTTAGATTATAGAATGTAGTACCAGGCAATTTAATGCATCAAATACAATATTAAATCACAATTCATAATCAGTGCAAATCAAATTCTTATTTGTTCATTGATAATCAGTCAAAATGGGTCAAATAGTTAAATCTTAACAAGAAGCATATAATAAAGTCAAGAACCAGTTATAACAGATTATAGATATCAAATGGGTGATTAAAGCTTATCAGATCTCGAGATAGTGCTACAATTTCCTTGAAGGATACTAGTCCAAATTCTCCCTTTTTCTAATCGTAAATCAGACCAAAAAATTGGACATCAGATAGGGTCAAACAAGGCACTATTCCCATAACTCATTAATTTGCCAAACAGCCCCTTAGGGAAAAAACGAACAAATAGCCCCTTAGGGCATTAAAACTCAACCAAACTGCTCCTAGAATGGAAAATAAACCAAAGTAGGAAGGATCCCTACCTCTTGGAGCATAGAGAAGAAACTCTAGGAAGTCGAGTGGGCACTTCTGGCTTACAGGCTCTTTGATTTCCCGAACTCCTCGCTTGAATCCTGACGAAATCCATTGTTTACGAGTACCCTGCGTAGCCCTCGTCGAGTAGATGAACTCTAGTTCTTTGCCCTCGGGGTCTGGCCAGATGAACTACGTGGATCAAAGAAATAAGTTTTTTTCTTTCTCTCATTCTACCTCTCACGTTTTCTCCAACCCCAGATGAAGTCCTCAGAATGAGATTTTCTTCTCCTTTTTGCTTTGAATCGTGGCTCACGTCGGTACCCTGTCCCCTTTCTTCTCATTGATATATAATACTTTCATGATGCTTTAGTACATATTTCTTCAATGGATATTCTTCATAGTTCATGTTAGAGCTACACTTGTAATCTTTGGATGTACAAATATAGTCTAACAAAATCATAAGATGTATCTCATCATGTTCATTATTCATAAGATGGTTAGTTTACCTTTGGGTGAATTCTTAAATATCTTATAATCGTGAACTTCAATATACTCGTTTATCAAGTACTTAGAACCCATAAAGAGATGCGTGATGAATAGCATGGTGTATATTTCTTAATATGAAATTCATGAAACATTCAAGTTTGTACTTTGGTGACTAACAAACTATGCATTATATGATTTTCAAATTACTTGAGTAAACATTATTTTACATATTCCTCAGTTTGAAATTCTTAAGAACATTCAAGTTCGGCTACTTTGGTGACTAAGACTTTACATTATAATTTCAAAATATTAATGAACAATATTTTACATGTTGCTAATTTGAAATTCATGAATATTCATGTTTTGGCCACTTGATAACATAGAACTTCACATTATATGAATTTCAAAATATTCGAATGAACAATATTTTACATATTTCTTAATTTGAAATTCATGGAACATTCAAGTTCGGTCACTTTGGTGACTAATGAACTTCACATTATATAAATTTCAAAATATTGTAGTTAACAATATTCACTTCATTAGAGGTTATTATCAAACCCTTTAGTATAGTCCTAATATATCATAATTGACATATACTCCTACATGATAATATACTAATCATACAAACATCATGTTGTTATAAATCAATAAAATTAAACATACAATTTTATTGGTAAACCCATAATATTATCATAACCATCATAGAATAAGGAATCTCACAAAGTAAAAAGTTAAATTTTAATTATATGAATTACCTCAAATCCTATAGCGTCAATTTGCGTCATTATAGTAAATTATCCATAATGTAATTCAAATAAATAGTTATCAATAACAAGACCTTTAATGAATTGTCTTTAATTCATAACAATTCAATCAAATTCTATGACATTATATCACCATATTTATAAGCATTTCATGTTAGGCAATCAATTATAATATTATACAATTGGATATAGATAAAACTTTAGGGTTCAGACATTTTGGTGGCTAATGAATCATTCATAAGTGAATTTAATTGTATAATATAAATAATTCTAATATTCAATCATTTTGATGACTACAAACAATCATAATATTAATATCATATTGAGCAAAAATTCTCGATGAATGTTATATAATTTTATATTAAAAAACAAATGAAAGTTTGGTCACTTTGGTAATTGCAAACATGCATAATATGAATATTAAATTAAGCAAAATTTTAAGCCACATAAAATCTTCACAATACACCATTACCAAGAATAAGAGATCATTTGCTCAGAAGTTCCTCATAACCTTCATGTTGTCATTACTATTACCATAGCATAAGAGATAATACACTTAAAGTTTATAACTAATTTGTCTGATGGTGATTCTTTTATAAAGGATCACTAACCACTACATAAAGATTTAAAGAGAATTCAATTTATTAGGTCAATGATTATATGGAAATTAAATGCAACTAAATAATTGACATAAAATTGTATTCATGTTCACATATATCATATCAATTGTCATTAAAAGTATGTATATGGAACACATATCGTCGAAGGCATCACCATTCAAGATTGAAGACTCGTAACTATATAGAATATATATGTTCCTCAATTCACATACACACATATATATGGATATCTATAAGTGATAAAAAAAATATAACATCACAAAATCATACTTATGACTCAATCAAAAGTGACCAATTCTTAAATTGATTCAAAATTCATGAATCAGAAAATGTCCCTTTATATATTATCAAAATACATTCTATATACAACATCTCGAAATTCATAAAATAAAACTTTAATTGTCATAAGTTTTATCACAATAACATCAGAGGTATACATGCTCACCAATAAAATTCGGAAAGAAAAAACCTTTACAATAATAATAAGAAAATTAATCATTAAAAATCCTAAGGGTCCAATAAGCAATAATTGTAATTCATAAGGGAGAAAATACATCAACAAATTAAATTATTATTAAAATTTGATTTCATAAGGGAGAAACAATAAAAATTAAATAAACTTTATAGGAAACATAAGTTTTGAATCATGCTCGTGCTTGGTAGTTTCTATTTCTTATATTGAAAATCAATAATCACCTTTGTTAAGAAAACAAAACCATCACAAATAAAATTATTATCATGGTTTCTTTAAGTTATATGGAATAAATCGTAATTCCCATATAATGACAAACCCTAATTATTATATAATAGCCAAGAACCTTAGAACAATATGATTTTCACAATATCAATACAAAGATAAAAGGTATACCTTTAACCATTGGAAGTTCCTTGGAGGATCAAAACAATATTGATGAAAAATTGTGTTTCTCTTCCTTAACCCCTTAACCCTTTTATGGGGCACTGTTTCGATCAAATAATAGATTTTATAAGGTGGGAATGGATTTTTATTGAATGTTGGTTTCTTTTGTCATAACGCTCATAGCTTTTGCATGACTTATTCCTTAACAATCAATTTTTTGAATATGACAGATGATTCTAATTTCTACGTGCTCACATGAAATTTAGAAACTAAATAATACTTAATTGTGTTGAGTGTTGGATTTTTTGTTGTTGTGATGTTTTATTTCTATTAAGTATTAAAAAGTAAAGATAAGTCAATATGTTATTCTTTTTATTTAGAAAAAGAAACCAAGTATTTTGGCTTTTTTCATTAAAAGAAAAAAGTCTATTATAAGTCATAAAAAATAGAAAAACAAACAAATTAATATCTAAAAGCAAATAGCTTTCAATAAAAAGATAACAAACAAACATCCTCTAAGTTGTTTTGCATGCATTCATGTTTGATTAAATTTATTCATTTCATATACCATATTTTGTCTTCCTTGCTAATCAAGGATGGTTATGATAAGATTAAAGGTCTTAATGATGTAATTGCATTACTGGATCAAAGCTCCTCATGATGTAATTATAAGACCAAATAGATCCCTAATCCTTATGATTCATATACATGTCTTTTTCTCCTAGTTTATTGGGCCCGATTAGTTAGAAAGAGCATTCGATCGGTTAAATGTTTGCATTAGATCTTTAAGTAAGCTAAGATTACTAACAAATCTTTTGTAATAGAAGTTTGATGAATTGATTGTTTAACAAGCTTGGTTATGCACTTTACTTGAGTTAACGGACATGAATTTATACACATGGCCATCCCAGTGTCATACCAATTAAGTTATATGATATACTTAGTGAAGTTTCTTAGCCAACATGAATGCAAAATCAAAGGGATAATGGTGTAAATATTGGAGCTAAGTTTTGAGCCTATAAGTCTGTATATTAAGCTATTTAATATTTAGATGTGCCTAAGTCTGAATATAAATGGTAATAGGGTTTTTTTTTTTTTTAATATATAAAGTTAAAAACAAGTAAAGAGATTAGGGAAATGAGAAAATTTAGGGTTTATTTATAGGCCACTGTTTAAGGCTCAAGGAGTTTATAAGTTATTCCAAATACCTTTCTACTCATAATTTCATGAGGTGATGGTTTTCACTTCAACTATCGATATATTTTTATCCACTGTTGTATCATAAGAGGAAGAGTAATATCTAACGTCCTTTTTATGGTTGAGAAAGTTCTTCATTTATCATTGCTCATTCTTGTTAGATTATTACTATTTTTAGTTCGAACATTTAGTAATGTAGATGAATGACTACAAAATTAAGAATAATGATGTTTGATTACTAGGCGGCTTTCAAAGCATCATTAATTTGATAAGAATATTACATTAATTGGCTAGCTTTTAGAAGCGTCATTATTGTCTCTGTATTTTTGTATTGATGACATGTATAAGAAGCGTAATTGTCTGATGAAGGTAAATGTGTATATAATGATACTTATTTCAAGCGTCATAAAATTAATTGTAAACCTTGATGCTTTTTTAATGTGTCATTATCTAATAAAGGTAGATCAATATAGAATGCTTGATTATTAGTGTCATAAAATTAATCATAAACCTTAACGGCTTTTCTAAAGCGTCATTGGAAGAATAACATATAATATATTAATTATTAATAATATTCTTATTTTGTTGTTTATAAAAAAAATAGTATTCTTATTTTATCATGTAACTCATATTATTATATATATTGTGAAACCCCAGAAAATCCCAGATTTTGGAAAAAAAAAAAGAAGGTAAAATAGTAATTTCGGATGAAAAATCCAGAATTTTTCTAGATCTTGAAGGATGAAACGGACTTCTCCGTTGGAATCGTCTCGCGAAATTTAGCTACCACGTCTAATTTCGTTGAATTCCTAGGTGGTCGGGATTTCACGTTTTTCGAGGCGTGGGGTGTCGGATGACACATGGCAAGGTTAGGTGATGCCACATGGCACCTAAAAGTGTGACACTTGGCATAAAGGTGGCTCACATTGAGCCACATGGATGGCATGAATTCCATGGCTCACATTGAGCCATGTGGGGATGTCTTAAGAAAATTATTTAATGAAAAGAATAAATATATGGAAATTGTTGGCCACACATGAGACTTGAGAGCTGAGGAGAAATTGCCTCCCTTGACCAATACGGTCGATAATGATTCAAAAAGGGAGAGAAAATGGCAAAGGAGAAGAGAAAATGAAGAGAAAGTGAAAGAGAGGTGAGATGAGAAAATGAGAAAAAGGAAAAGAAAAGCAAAAGGAAAGAAAAGAAAGGAGAAAGGAACTGAAAAAAGGGTGTGAGAGAAAAGGGAGGAAAGGAGAAAGAAGGAAGAGAAAGGAAAGGAAGGATCTTGTGTTTCGGTGATCGGGATTCGGCAGTTGAGGATTAAAGTTGGTGCACGTAGTGGGATCACAGCGTGGACACAGGTGGAGTTTGACAAACTCAGGTGGGATATTTTCCTGCTTGGTTACTTTTAGCTTAAAGGCTTTATAATAGTAGAGGGTTGCTTATGGGAGGCCATGTAAATTAGTTCAAGCTTTGGGATTAAAAGGGTATGGATTTCATGATCGGTTTCACCTGATCCTGGCGTGGGAGTTAGGAGTTTAATTGGCCGAAAGTTTCTAAGTGCGCCATGTTTGTTTGATGTGATGATAAGAGTTGGAACCCAAAATGGTTCATGTTTGCTAGGCGTGGTACCACATTAAAGATAGTCCCAGTTGAAGCCCTAATTGGCGTGTGTGCTTTCTTGAAGGACATGCGGTTGTGGAAATGTGATGTTGATCATGCTCTTTGATGTATTAACATGGGTTGCATCAGAGTAGATTATATGTATAAATTATAATTGTCCATGGTATGTAAATGTTTCATGTAGTGCTCATTCATGCTTGTAACATGAGGGAAAATGCATTTCATATGCACGGTCACATCGCGTCAGGTCGGGTGTGGGTGCGAGGAAAGTTTTGTTGCTGGTGTGGTGATGGGTGCGTGAACTTCGGGAAAAATGGGACAAAGTCAAGGTAGAGAATCACGAGTGTGTAAGATTATCAAAAATGATAAATTATGTTTTTGGGCGAATGAGTTGGAGTAGATCCCCGGTGAAAGTCCCATATTATTTCTACGGTTAGACATGAATCCCGGCGATGTAAGTTCGTGAAAATGTTGAAAAGGCGTGCGGCGTCCTGCGGTGTAAACCCGGAAATCCGTGGCCCACAAAAGAAAAGAAAAAGGGAAATCAAGCTTTGATAAATAAAATTGGAGGGTTGTCCAATGGTTAGTCATGGTATAGTACACAGATGACTTGTTTTAGTCACACTTGTGATCGAGTGTGAAATTCGAATTAGGACTGGTGGTGAGCATGAAGTGCATCTCATGCATGATATAGACATTTCATACAATAGTGAATAATTGTATGGAATGTGATTAACTGTTTATATATGTCATTGCATATGCATTTAGGTGGGAAGTCACCGCGTAGAAACTTTCTCTTGGGCTGCTCGCCGTGTGGGACCACTGGTCTGGGGGTATCAGTCTTTCGGTAAGAGGTAGATTTTTTGAGAAGAAAGCCGAAATGTGGCTTTGAGTAAATCTTTTGTAAATATGTATAAATATTTTTTAAAAAGCAGGGCATGGAAACTATAAAATATAGTTGATTCTTCTCTGATAGTATGGATGTATGGGCCCCATGTGGCCCATTTTACTCAGATATGTCTGCGTAACACGAGGTGATGTAGATTTCAGCGGGTTGTGTTAGTCAACGGATACCCAGTTTTAGTCACATATATTTTTAAATTTATATATTATTTTATAGACAACTTCCTTATTGTTTTTTAAATTAATATTTTATTTTTATTTCTAATATTATTTTAGCAAATTAATATTATAACTTTGATAATAAATTATTATAAATATTCTTATTTTAAAATGAATTGATCAAATATGTATTATAAAATTAATTAATTTTATTCAATAAATTTAATATATAAAATAACTATAGCTATTATGATATATTATTTAAAAATAATAATATTTATGAAAAAATATATTAGTCTTAAAGTCGAGGTACCAATTTGGTCCCAGTCTCTCTGAATGACTTCTTGGACCCCAGACTAAAACTCATTTCCTTCAAATTCAGCATACAGGGCCTATCTCAAAAAGATCCAAGCTGAAGCAGCTGAGTCACTGTCCAAAATCGCCGACTCAGATTCAAACTCAGATGAGGATGACACTGCAGACAGCTCAGCCTTCCTCCAGCAAAATGAAGACATGTGCTACAGCCTCCCATACACTCCCCTTGAGTAATGGGAATGTCAATATCTTCAAAAGCCTATGCTCCAGAGAATGCATAGGTTCAAGACCCCCAAGGGATCAAATTTTCTTTCTCTCCACTGACAGGTTTGAGGAAGAATGGAAACATTGGATATGCAACTGGTGCTCTTACATAGATCAGAGACAAATGACGAGAATGTGTGGTACATCTCTACTTCAAAAAAGTTGAAGGCTCGAGAAAGCCTTAGAAGAGAGCTAGTGACTCATTTGTTAGCTCCTTTTCAAAAAGAAGGATAAGATTCCTTTTCTTTTCAAAGTTCACATGTCTTTACTATGTGGACTCCAAAGTTTTATTTTCAAATCCACGGATTCCAAAGGCTTTGAAATCCGTCAAAATTTCCTATAAAAGGAGGGGTTGTCTCCTTTGTGAAGTAGGCTAAATTTTGAAGTGAAAATTCAGAGAGTTTGATACGTGAGAAATTTATCTGCTCAAATCAGCATCTGAAACTCACGATCAAAGTTTTCTTGAATATTGTAAGTTTCAAAGTTGATAAAATCTTGTTTCAAATTTCAATCTTGTTTCTTTTAATTGAATATTTGCATCTTTGTTTAGTTGTTTTTACTATTCAAATCTGCATGTTCAAATACTTTCAAACTTCAAATAGTATATCGAAATTTGGAAAGAACTAGAAACCTCACGAACCCATACGATGGAGTTTTAACGAAACCTCTTGTCTGGCGCCAGTACTATTGAGCTGTTACTCTGTTCAAATTTTTTATATTCTTGTTCAAATTTAAATTTGTTTAAATTTTATTATAGGAGTTTATCCTTTTTAAAGTTTTAAAATTTTTTATAATGTAATTAAAAAATTTAAAAACACAAAAAGAGATAAACCTATAAGACCCAAATCTCGAAAAACATCTTGAACACAAACAAAATAAAAACATAAAAGAAGTAAGATGTTTTAAATGTGGCCGAGAAAGGTCATATTGCCCCCAAATTGCAAAACCAAAGTCAATATTCTATGTCGAGATAATGAAGAAGAATATTATTATGAGAATAATACATCATCTTCTGAAACTGATAAATCTCAAACATATTCTGAAAAAGAAATTGAAAAAATAGAAAATTGTTTATGTCAAGTAAACATGATAACTGCTGAACAAGAATTGTTAATAGAAATGATAGATCAAATTGAAGATAAAGAAGCTAAGGCAAAATATATAAGAAAAATTTTAGAACAGCAAAATACAAAACCACAACCTAAACCAAATATGTCAAATTCCTATAAAATGAAAGATATATTTCAATATTATAAGAAGCAAGAACCTGCAACTCTACAAGATTTGCAAGAAGAAAGAAAACAGATAAAAATTCAAATTGAAGACTTAAAAGTTTTTAATCAAAACATAGGTGATAGACTAACAAGTTTAGAAAATCAAAACGAAGTTTTAACAAGTGAAACAAATGAAGAATTAGAAACTTTTGTACATAGTATGACTATTGTACAAAAACAAAGATGGTATACAAAAATAACCTTAAAAATCAAGCCCAATTATCAATCAACTTTTATAGCTTTGATTGATTCAGGAGCTGATTTAAATTGTATACAGGAAGGATTAATTCCTACTGTATATTTTGTAAAAACTTCACAAAGATTATCAACAGCTAGTAATGATCCATTGAAGGTTCAATACAAAATACCATAAGGTCATATTTGCAAAAATGGTATTTGTATTAAAACTTCATTCTTACTAGTTAAGAATATAAGTCATCAAATTGTTCCCCATCTTCATTTATGCTATTAGTAACATAAAATCTTTCTCGATCGCTAAGGAAATTTTCCCACCAATATTTTAATGTGCCAGTGAACCCTGTCGAAATGGCGAGCAGCATTATGATCATACTTAAATGAATAGGCGGTTGCCATTTGCATTTGGCGAAGAACAACTAAGATTTCATGTTCAGAAAGACCATCTATATTCCAAGAATATATATCACAATTATTATAACTGTTTTGTTTTGTTTGTCTTTCTTCAAATTGTAAATATGGAGGAGTTGGTCTTTAATAAAAGTTTTTTGATCTTTGATGCCAAGTTTTTAACTTGTTTATTTGATTTTTTTACTTCTTCGGTATCAACAGCTAGTAATGATCCATTGAAGGTTCAATACAAAATACCACAAGGTCATATTTGCAAAAATGATATTTGTATTAAAACTTCATTCTTACTGGTTAAGAATATAAGCCATCAAATTGTTTTAGGAACCCCTTTCTAACTTCAAACATCCTTTTCAAATAGATAATCAAGGCTTAAAACCAATTATAACAATCCAAAGAAATTCTTTTTTAATTTATAAGAGATAGAAGTTCAAGAAATAGTAAGTTCAAAGATTTTATCTCTTTACTTCAAAAATAGAAACAAGTTAAATTTCTTTAAAAAAGAAATACAATATAAAAGGCTGAAGAAAATTTAAAGTCAGAAAACAAATTCGAAAAGAATAAAAATATGCAAAAACAAATAGAAGAAAATCTTTGTTCTTCTATGCAAATGCATTTGGAATAGAAAACAACATATGGTTTCATTACCATATAGAAAAAGATTTTAATGAAAAACAAATTCCAACAAAAGATGCGATTATTCAAATGAGTCAAGAACTCCTTGAATATTGCAAAAAGAGATCAATGATCTCTTAACGAAAAATTAATAAGACGAGTCATTCACCATGGAGTTGTGCACCTTTATGTTAAAAGCCTGAGAAATTGAAAGAGAACTCAGGTTAGTAATAAGTGCAAAGCGCCAGATAAAGTCTTACAATGGATTAGGTACCCAATACCTAATAAAAGATTTAATTCAGAGGATTTATAATGCAACAATTTTTAAAATTTGATATGAAATGCGGATTACAGCAGAATTGATTAGCACAGAAGATAGGTACAAAGCGCATTTGGTTCCATTTGGCCATTCACGAATGGAATGCAATGCCTTTAGCCCTAAAAATACTCCTTGAATTTCTGATATGATGAATGAAATCTTCAATGAATATACTAGGTTTTCCATAGTATATATTGATGACGTTCTTATATTCTCAAATTCAATAGATGAGCATTTCAAACATTTAAAAAAATTTCAAAAAATTGTACATTTGAGATAGGCCCTGTAAGCTGAATTTGAAGGAAATGAGTTTTTAGTTTGGGTCTAAGAAGTTGGGCCTGGTAGAGACTGGGACCAAATTGGTACCTTGAAGGCCACTTCGAAGAAACACACCATCCTAGGCACAAAAACCACATAGAGGGTCAAAACATCAGGGGACCACACCCGAAGCCTTGAAAGGGAGGCGATAGCGCTTCAGTAAGTGCCCCACATATGAAGGACCCAGACCTTGCTAGGTCCCACAGTTAAGCATCTTGAATGGCGAGATCTCGAGATATTCAAGCCACCCGGGGTATTTAATCGGGCTCTTTCCCCTTCCCTTGTCGAGGAAGAGAGCTTCTCGGGAGCATCTGAACAGGCGAATGGTTGGAGACACCACCAGTTTGTCTAGAACCAGCAATAGCTGAAGAATCACCATCGATACGTAGAGAGGAAGAACGACCCGGACCCATGAGGAAATTGGATAATGAAAACAAAAAATTCTGACTGACCCAAGACAACTGTCTTATGCTTGAAAGAAATCGAAAAGCAAGGCGCAGTGGACCCCGGAAAGGCGATAGAAAGACTCTTCACAAAAAGGCTCAGACGGAAGACTAAGAGGAGAAGGAAATTAGAACTACTTCAAAAGGCAAAAATAAAGGTCCAGGTAATGGCACACAAGACAGAGGATGTCTGCGAAAGAAACAAAAGGAAACTGAAAGGAATGGAAGAAATAAGCCTGGCAGAAGAGTCATCATTATCCTGAGACAAATGACGAGCGACCAAGCCTGACTAAATCGACCCCGAGACACATAGGTGCACCCGATGCGAGAAGCGTTCGGCCCTTGCGTACACCGTGCACAGAAATTTGAGGGGCTGACTGATAGGGTTTGAAAATAAGGTTCCATGACCCACACATAAGCCCGAAAGAGACCGACCCGGTAGAAACACGAGAAGGCCCACTAGTTTGGTGTTCAAAGGAAACACCCAATAGAGGCATTCAAGCCTTTTTTAAGCCAACATTCGACCTTTTTAGGGCAAGCAGAAGAGAGAGTCAATGGATTGTGAGCCCGCGATGGGAAGTCTCCTTGGTACGAAAATGAGCAGTCCCCAATAATATATTATTCCTCGAGTCCGGCCAAATCTCGCAATAAGGAAAGAAAGGCAATATTAGATCGGCATCCGTCGGATCCCGATAAGGAAGAAAGATTACCCCCCAAAATAAACTACTCTTTCTATATGTATACCAAATGCGTCTGATTTATGTAAAATATCACGTCAGTAGGAATGAATCCTAATTACCATCCAAGCGGGAGAACATCTACTATAAATACAAGATTCACCTCATCGGTGAAGGTACACAAAAACTAACGCCATTGCGATACTCATCTTGTCGCATCCTAGACACATTAGCCTTCCTATAGCGGTCTATTTTCTCTCGGGAAGGCCCGACTTAGGCATCGGAGCGGCCACGGGCGAAGCCCTTGCCGACCCCCCTTCTTCTTTGTTTTTGCAGAGGAGTGCTACGACCAGAGTGTGTAGATCGGTATTGCAGTAGTCATACTTTGCCAGACGATCAAAAGCTGCATCGGCCTTGACAATGCAGGTCCGGCCGGCGACCACCACACGCTCCGTGATTCGGTTGAAAAGAAGCATCATCTGATAGTAAATAAGTTAACCACGAAATCTTGCATAATTTGGTGAAATAAATAATGGGACAATAATAACTATATAAGCTAGCCTCCGATATTTACGCTGCACCTGATGGGGTTTCTAGCGAATATTAATCATAACTCTTATTAGCACTTTTTTTTTAAAATATAAATTTTATCGATTCAAACTAACAATACATCTAATTGAGACACAAAATTAAATTCGTTAAAAATACGAAAGAATGACGCACTATCCAGGTTAATAGCACTAATATAATGAGTTGACATAAAGCCTATACATTTTAAAATTCTATGATGACTAGAATTCATAAGATTCCAGTTCTTGAGTATACTGACAACCCTGATTTAAATTGATGCCTGTCTCATCAAATATGTTTTGCTGTTTGAATAGCCCAAAACACTAGTGCTCGTTGTAACAAGCTGGTGAAAGCCAACATAAAACAACACGTCGCAATAAGACGAAGACGAAAACATAAAAAAAAACAAAATAAATCGAATATATATGTGGAATAACCACTTTATTGTGCAATAAAATGAAATAAAAAATATGTAGATGGGTGATTTCAGGCCATAATGGCCAAAAAAATCAATCATCCTTTAGCGAAAAAGGGGCTAGAGGAAACAAGTGAGAAAATGAGAAAGGGCGAGGACGGCTAGGGTTTCGATCTTTTAACACTTAAAAAGATTATTTCAAAGTAATAAAAATTTAGGAAGCGTCCTAAGAGTACGGTTGAAGGAAGTCTTAATTAAATCAAATTACATATTTTTAGTTATTAGTGGTAAGTTACTTAAAATGGGTTCATTATCACAACTATTTAAAAAAAACTTAGAAAATAAGACTATTTTTATGTGTGTGTATGTGTGTGTATATATATATATATATATATATATATATATATATATATATATATATATATATATATATATATATACACATGACAAGGTTGGGGTTCCATTCCACAAGCCAATAAAGGATAAAAATTTGAAAAAAAAAAAAGTTAAGGGGAGGCATATGCCCCATGGGCCTTTAAGTATCCTAATTGAGTTACCTTGTTCTTATAAGGATCCATAACCCCTTTCCACCCGAGAGAGGCCTCAAGGTCTTTTTCTAAACGATTTAAAATGCGTGCATTTGCTGAATTAAATTAATCAAATACACAAGAAAAGCAGTCATTTATTGGGCAATTTCTAGGTACTTTCTTCATTTATGACCAATTCAGTTAGTCAAGAATCAAAAAGAAAAACCCTTCAACTTCTAGGAAATTCGTGTCATGCATGCCATTAGCATGCATTATAAATACCTCATGACAGATCCCTCCATATATCTGCAAATCGCCCACAAAAACTGATTCATCATCATCCATCTCTTCTTTGCATCACCCAATTACAAAGATCATGATGATGATGAGATTTCTAACCATTGTTTTAGCTTTAACAGCACTTGTTTTCATTCTGAGTGTCGACCGGGAGTAGTAGTAGGGTTCTTGATGGAGGGAAAAGATAAGTGGATGAAGATGCATAGAGATTCTTCCTTTGAAATCCTTATGCTTCAGTGGGTCCTGTCCCTTCTTCACGATCCAGCTCATGCACCTACATCCCCGAACCTGGCACACCTTGCCCTGTGCCTCCTTCCCGCTAGAGCACATTTGCATTCCGACTAATCTCATGGAACCCAAAGGTGACGATGGGGTAAATCTCCAATGACTTTGAAATGACTCAAATCGATGATGGTTGGGGCGCAAAACCCAAGGCCATATTGTTTTTGTTTTAATTTATAAGATTAAATCAAGAAAATGTAATAAATGCAAATTGCTTGTATGTGATTCATGTATTGATCTTTTTTCACCATTCACATTATGTACCCTGATGAGCTTTACAGTACTTTGTGGTATATGGAAATAAAAAAGAACAAGTTGATTGATGCATATACTTCTATATGCTTGCCCCTTGTTGCTTTAAGAGCAATACAAAAGAACAATTTTGCCATCTTCATCGTCTTTGTTTTGGCATTTCATCCACGTGCTTTTACCACGCAATTTTGTTCAGCGAGGCTATTAATTCTTATTTACTTGTTCTAATTAATATGTATATGTTCATAGTAGCATTTTTTTATTAATTTGACAATAAGGCATAACAACTTTTTTAGTTTAAATATTATTTTCTCCAAATAATGAGTGTTTTTTTTTTTCAAAAGTGTTTTAATTAAGAGAATCAATTATAAAGTGCTTTTCAAAAAAATAGCAAAGTCGTCTTATAATACTAACAATAATCTTTTTATAATACTAAAAATGATTTTTAAAATAAAGTGTTTCCTAAAGTTTACGGAATACCTATCATTTTTATAAAAATAATTTTGAAGCTAAAAACACTTCCTAAAATCACTACCATATAGGCTCTAAATTCACCTAATGTGGGACTTCCAACACTCCCCCTCACACAGATGTTGGATTTTTTTTTTTCCAGTCCTTCCAGATTATGATAAGTGTGGAGCCTCTTTCACCGTGATCCAGACACTTGGTCGACTATGATGCTATGTTGATATTTTAGAACCCTTTTCATCTCCCACTAAAAGAGTTTATAAAGGGATGAAGGTTTCTCCATATATATATTTACTTCATTTGGATCGTGTCTAGTCAATGTGGAACTTCCAACACCTATCAACTGTCTATATCTTTTTTTTCTTACATTTTCTATTTTTTTCTTTCCTCCATATTTTTTCTCAAAATTTTCCAAGTAACAAAACACAACGTTAAGCTACCACTCAAATGCAGATACACTTCATCCATTTTCAAAACTAATGCCCCTTAAAGGAAGTTCAACAAAAACAAAAATAAAAAATAAAAAATAAATAAAAACCCAAAACACTATTATATTTAAAGCTAAAGTGGTTTGTAGATATTTTTCGAGTTTTTTCATTTTCTTTTAACGTAGTGACTTGTTCTAACTAGTATATCGTCCTAATAATTTTATAGGGAAGAAAACTAAACATGCCTGTGGAAGTGACCTATAATGGGTTCTTGTTTGATATAGTAAAACCATTAACATTAAAATAATTTTCCTTTTCACATAATTTTTGGTGTTCAAAAAATGTAAATGGTATTCAAGCAATTTTTGAGACGCATAGTTTCTTCTTTAAGACCGCTTCAATTTCCAATCTCCAAAAGGAAAACGCCATTAATACGCTAACAGCCAAAGAAACCCTTCAAACAAGCTAAACTACGAAAAACTCTAGGGTTGAATCCTATAAACTAATTTTATATATTTTTAACTCATCTATCTAAAGACTACATGTTTTAAGAATATGTAAGTTAGGTGCTGTGAGCATTACGGTCAAACGAGACCCAATTCAATAAAATCTATTCTACGATCAAAATTAGTGACCCACAAGGCCACAAAGAAAGTAAACAGTACGAGAAACGAAGAAATCCACCAATGGTTAGTCAAAAAAGTGGTATACAAATCGTGAAAATTTTAAAATGCAACAATAGTTTGATTTAGACCAATCCTAACTCAACTTGGAAAATATTTGTTAGGAGATGGATTTGGTACCTTCATGCAGCACTTTATTAATCGATACCAGGGCAACATCATGCAAATGTGTGATCTGTTACTGCTAAATTACTGTATTCATGCTTTTAAATATTTCAATATTCATTGCTCTTAGAAGAAGCTGCAACTGACAGAAGTCTCCTTATTTCCTAAAAAAAATTAAAATAAAAACATATGTAATGAATAAAAAATAAATAACATGCAATAATTAATATCTTGTACGTTATTTTCACTCTTGATGTGTATTTTAAACAATTCGTGCTACAATAAAACCCTATCTGCCTCTTTATTTTTCTCATTTTATTCTTTCTAGCCCCTTTTTTCAAGCAAGAGAGTGATTTTTACCATTCTTAGCTTGAAATCACTCTTCTACATCTCTTTTCTACAATTTTTATTTTCCAATAAAGTGGTTCTTCCACAAAAATCTAGATTTTTACTTTGTTTTTTCGTATTTTTGTCGTCTTCTTGTACGGCTTGTTTTTGTTGTCGTCTTGTTCAACGTGGGGTTTGTGTCGTCTTAGTACGGCAGTTTGATTTTCGTGGTCTTGTTGCGGCGCTTTCTAGCGTGTAGGTGATTCAAACGGTAAAACAGATTCAATCAAAACATCAAGTCAAATCATGGTCGTCAGTATGCTGCAAAACTGAAGTCATTTGTATTCCAGTCATCATAGAATAACTAAATGTGTAGGCTTTAAGCCGTTTCATTGTGCTACTAACACAGATGTTGCGTTATTATACCAGAGTTTTTGAAGCCGAATTTGATTATATGTTTCTATTGAATATATTGCTAGTTTGAGATCAATGAGTTATTTTCTTTTCAAACAAAAAAAAAAACAATTCCTACTACAAAAATAAAAGATCAAGTTAACTTGAGTCATGAAAGCGTTTTTCGGTTGGTTGATCTTTTAGAATGCAATACCCAAAAATTGTAACAAACGTAGTTATTTAATAAAATCATATATTGCCTTTTCTTTCCTCTATTATTCTTTCTCTTGTTATTAATCATTGATTAATTGCAATGTGTATTAATTCTCTCTTTTTTGCGTATTTGGAACAATTTGTGAAAATTATCATCTAATTTGCGATTGCCTAGGTTTGCTCTAAGAAGAACAACGCAGTCTTAGTTACATTGGGCAGCTAGCTTCCCATGAACATGGTTTGATTACTAGATCAACAATAAAACTTTCTCTGTTTGGAAAACTTTAATCCATATAAATAAGCAAAAAAAAATAAAAAATAAAAAGAAAAAAGCATGAATTGTGAACATGCTTAGAACACCATGAAATGGATTCAGACCCACTTCAAGTGCTTGAATGGATAAGCACTTTTCTTGAGTACTTTTATTTTAAGAATTTTAAATATTTCTTCTTTCTTCTTTTTTTTCCCTCCTAAAAAGATTTTGAAATATAATATGATAGTTTTGGATTCAAGGTCTCGGTTCCTTTACCGGGGAGAAGAGATAAAACTTCCATTTATACCCTTCCCACTAGCTGCACTAGACCAACCCTTACCAGCCTATAGAGTCAGTAAGGCCCAGTCGGCCATCTAGGTTTGGGAGTCAAATGCGCCCACTACATTTATATATTGTTTTTAGTTAAATATATAAATAAATAAAAAAGGAAAAGGTTGTCAGTTTTTTTAATCACCTTTAAATTTTATTTCCTTGATGAACGAAAATTGTTATTCACAATAATAAAGTACATGATCATTACATTTCAATCATATTTTTTTTTCTTTTATTTATTTATTTATTTGACAAATAGTAACAGTAACAGCAACATATTGATGAGTTTTAATTTTTAAAAATCTTCTTTTTATTATTTGTTTATTACATTTTCATGGAAAGAAATATGTATTTTCGTTTATGGGTTTCATCGGCAAACCAAATGTGAAAGATTTATTTTATAATTTATTCATTGCACTCCATTAATTGCTAGGACATGAAAGCGATGGTTTATTTGTTTTGGACAATTATCGGATAAACCAAATAACAAGTGAAATTATTACGGTTTGTTATTAATTTCATTTTTATGGGTTATTTCATGGGAATTATTTTACATTAAACATCAAATTTGATACTTAGGATAAAATTGAATTTTACCCAATTTTGTAATATATTCTGTTTCACAATATTGCTTTGGCAATTTATGTTTATACTATTTGTGATTATAGCGCAATGAGGACCCGATCGGATCACCCTTCAGGGAGTCCCCGGGTAGTCCCGCCTAGTGAAGTCTATGTTGCAAACCATGGGAATGCACAATGGACCCACCTAAGAAAAGTAAACACATGCAGTACCAAAATACCTCAAATATATAGATAAATCCACGACTGACCTATCCAAATGTAGGTCATAACCACAACATACATGATAGGGACTCAAATGAGTTTAATACCAATCATCGGAAGCATTCTAAGAGTATTTGCGAATTTAGGGTTACAGATATAAACATAAATAGGTCAACAAATCCAAGACAGATGGATGGGTAAGTACCTACGGTATGCATAAAGCAATGTGAGTGTTGGTAGGCGCGAGGTAGGCTCTACAAACCGCCGGACCTAGGGAACAAATTTAAAACAATAAAACGTGAGAAATAATCTCAATGAGTAGCATAATTTTATAAGGAAAATAATGTTTTAATTTTTAAACATCTACGTCCTCAAGACCTCCGTCAGCTCCTTTGTAAGGTTCCCGTTTAACAAACATTTTCACAAACCCAACTTTGCAAAACCCAACAATAAGAAAATCATCTCAATAATTTAGCGACTTCATTTTCTAAGAACCTTATAACACAGATTCATTCACCACATAGGAGTTTGATGCATAAAACATATAAACGTCATATTATACAATTAATCATGGAAAATACAATAATCATAACTATTAAAAAGGGTAAGTCTTACTCAGAAACCAACCGTACCATAGTACCATAAAAATCAACTATGTACCATACCATATACACCAACGATAATAGTACCATGTGCCCATCTAAACGTCGGGTAAGCGGAGCCTCACGTCAAGTGGCAAACCCAAAATACCAATGGTCTGGTCAAACCCCGACCTCACGTCACCGTGGCAAACCCGAATGCAAATGCGTCAGCGGTCAAAGCCAGGCCTCCACGTCACCGTGGCAACTAATAAACCGTCGGGTCAAACCGACCTCACGGCACCGTGGCAACTAATAAACCGTCGAGGTCAAGCGGCGTCCGCGACACGCGTGGCAACTAATAAACCGTGGTCAAGCGGCCTCACGGCGCGATGGCAAACCTAGAATACCAAGCATCGAGATAGAAGCCGGAGCCTCACGACCGTGGAAATAACATATAGGATTGGATGTAACCAACCTCCACGACAGTGGCAATCTCAATGCACTAATATAATACTAAATCAATCTCGTCTGATATGGTACATCACCTTATAACCTCTGACACAATGTCCCTACTCACGTGCACCAGCGTCACGTATCCTAAGTTAGGAATTTATGAATTTACTTTCCACAACTCAATCACTTCATTGAAGTCTTTGGTTCATCAATTCAAGCCGAAATTTGAGAAATACCTCAATGACCATATTCCTTAACCAATTTTTAAACACATATATTTCCACGAAAACAATAATTGTTCGAGGGTTTGAGCCAATCCCACATCCCCCAAAATATCTAAATACCATAGAACTAATCCCACCAGACCCGAGTACAACATCCAAATAGTTAAATGTTGACAAAATTCACATGAAATGATAACTGTTTTATAAGAGACAAATAATACATTTTATGCAACCAACCATTGCAGTCAAAAACGGCCTATATATATATATATATATATATATATATATATATATATATATATATATATATATATATATATATATATATATATATATATATATATATATATATATATATATATATATATAATATTTAATCATAATAGATATATCAATGTAATAACGAATCATTTTAAAAACATATAAACCACTCACGGACTATAGGCTTCAGTCCTGTTCCCTATGAATTCGTCTCGACGTGATGAGTCTTTTTGTAATATAAATAAAGCAGGCTTAGGTTCCAATAACTGAACCAACAACTTGTTGGAATGCCCGAGGCCTTAGAATAACTTTGGAACTATGAAACCATTTCAAATTGGACTCAGCGGGTCGATTACGATTAATGCCCTATGGGCGATACCTAAAATTGGGGCTTTTCACCTGGGAGCTAATTTCTCAAAATTGAACAGCCCAATAATTCCTAAAAACATCCAATTTCACTAATACAACTTCAATTTTGCCAAATTTGACCAATTGGTACTCTATTTGAGTCAGACGTCGGTAATTACAAAACAACCTAAAAATGGAAAACTAACCAAGCGGCGTCCAAAATTTACAAACCACATATCAATGGAAAGCCCGAGAGACGGGAACTCATTGGTACCATTACCTTGGTAACAGTCTCTGTGGTGGCCGGAAAACTCGATCAACCTTCGACCCGATTTTGTTTTTCGTTTGTAACTTCAGCGGTGAGGAATCACGCAAAGGGATGATGGGATTTCAGAGGGTCCAAAATGGTGGAAAGGAGCTATGGGGTAGCCGAAAAATCAAGAAAATACCGGTGACCCACGGTGGCGCGCGCCTTTCGCCCGGCTCGATCTGCGTGGCGTCGGCGCGGTTAACGTGAAATTTTACGGCCGTCTTAGTCTGGATGTCCTCCTCCCATATGTCCGGCGCGTGTACAGTGAAAGTGGCCGGAATCATCTCCTTTGGTTGAAACTTGAAAGGCCTACAAATGGGGTAAAACGACCCATTTTGAGGTGGCTCCGCAGGGTTTGAGGAGTTTTTCTGGGTTTTTGGAGCTCAAGTAAAGTGTTTGGGGCTGGGGTTTCCTTTGGCCGCATAAGCTATGTATATATAGTGCCTAGGGTCGCTTTCAGGTAAAACACTGAAGACAGCTTGGATACTTTGGCTCTTGCCACGTTTGTAGACTTCTAGGGGTCATAACTTTTATCGTAAGTCGGATTTTGGCGTTCAACTGATCCCATGAACTTGTATCGCAGAGGCCTCTGAAAGCGGTGTCTTAAAAACTGAAACTATTCATCCTTGAAAAAGTCAACTTTGGTCCACATATTAAGTGTTGGTCAAACCTAGTCAACTACGGTCAAACGATGTTACAAACTTGTATTGACTGGTGCGGGTCATTTACGCATCCTTATTGTGAATAAGATTATTATTGATATTGTGCACTTGGGTAAAATTTAGAAATATTGAATGCTTATGAACTTGCCTATCGTGAGAATGCAGCATGTCGGATATTCTTGAAATTGATGTTTGCAGGCTGTTATTTCTCCGTCTTGCGCAATTTCTTTAAAGATCCATCACCGGATAGTGAAGTTGCTATCTATCGATGATTTGATTATTTGGTAAGATGCTTGAATTTGGTGAAGAGATTTCATTAAGTGTCTGAACCACGTAATTTTTACTACCCTATCGATTGGGAAATTGATGTATTTGGTTGTGATGGTTGGTGAATTACTCTTACCTATGTATGGAATCTTTCGTATTTATAAACTCTAGCATTTGGTGACCACTTTTGTGGGTCATTTGGTAACCTGCTCTCTTAAGAATGGAACAATTTGCATGTCTTTGTTTTGCACGAATTTATGACATTGCTCTCTTATTTATTCTTCAGCTTTGAGCTTTCTTCAATTCTACTGCCATCCTGAGCTGATGGGACTAATTACAGAATGGAGAAAAATGAGCTATTTGATAATCATTGGGTGAATGTTTGTTTGAATCAATATCATTCATGTGTCATTTGATACTTGGTGGTTAGATAATGAATTACTGCAAAGCTTCACTTGCAATTCTATGCAGCCGATTATAAGCGAAGAGTCAACTAGTTTGGGCGTATGTGTGCATGGGAGGCCGGTACAAATGTCGAGTTGATTTTAAAGGGTTGTTAAATTTGACTCAATACGGGGAAATTTTTTGGAATTGCAGGATGTGGCGTACATACCCTCGGTCAGGAAAATTTTGATATCAGTACCTATTTTGGATAGACTTGGATATAGTTTCTTTTTGGAATTGGAAAAGTTAAAAGCTATGCAAGAGATTCATATCGATTGGCATTTGAGTACTTTGTGGGAGTCTTTTCTGATTAGATTTATGCCTTTGCCTTATGTTTTGTTACCCTTACTATTATCTTGCTAGTAGCTCAAAAAATTTGAGATTGAATGAAAAGCCTTCTATTATTTGGCACAAGCATTTAGGCCTTATTTCTAGACATAGAATGGAAAGAATAATTAAAAATGAGATTCTTCTAGATCTTGATTTCTTATATTTTGATGCATGTGTATATTGCATAAAATGTAAACTGACTGCCAAGGTTAGGAATGCCAAGATTGATAGATCTACTGAGTTGCTTGGGGGTTATTCATATAGATATTTTTGGGCCATTCACTCCTCTTACTATGGGTGGCTATACATATTTCATCACGTTCATTGATGATTATTCCCGTTATGGTTTTGTCAAGCTCATTCATGAGAAGTTTGAATCTTTGGAGGTTTTCAAAGCTTTCAAACCTAAAATTGAGTTCCAACAAGGGAAGAGAATCAAAGTGGTTCATTATGACAGATGCGGTGAGTATTATGGTAGATATGATGAGACGGGACGCAACCTTGAACCATTTTCAAGGTACCTTCAAGAATGTGGCATTAATGCTCAGTATACAATGTTTGGTACTCCTTGACAAAATGGGATTGAGGAGAGGAGAAATCACACACTTCTTGATATGGCGCGATGTATGCTTGTTAGTTCCTCACTACCTGAGTTCTTGTCGGGTGAAGCCTTGAAAACTGCAGCATATATTTTGAATCAAGTTTCTAGTAAGTTTGTTTCTAAGACTCCATATGAGCTATTGTAAAACCCGAGTAAATTTGAATTTTTTTGAAAAATGGCAAAACGGTAATTTGCCGCTACAATACATGATGCAGACCTGAAATTTTCTACATCTTGGATGATGAAATGGACGTCACTATTGGATTCATCTTGTGAAATCTAGGTACCCAGACGAACTTCGTTGAATTCCGAGACAATCATATTTTCATGATTTTCAGTGCTTCCCTGTCTGGCTAACCCCAGCGGGATTTTAAGAAAATTTTGAAAATGGAAAATAAATTAAGTAAAGTTCATTTAAAAAATAAATTGAACTTAAATCGAAATAGTAATAGTTTCGAGGTATAAATGGACGAGGAAAAGTCGTGGACACGTGGCGGCGTGGGCTACCGCCCAAACCTTAGAGTGAGGGCTTGGGGACAAAGGAAGAAGGATCCCATTACTTATCTGTTTGGAGAAAAACATTGAAAGAAAGGATGAGAGCTTCCAGGCTTCTTTCCAATGATCTCTGAGGTTCCGTCCAATCGGAATTCGATTGGGCCATTAGTGAAAGTTCATCTCTACTCGACGAGGATACGTGTGGTGAGTACCAAAGGAGGGGTTTCAGAAGATTCCAAAGGGAGGAAATTTCGGGAAGTGGGATTTCAGGAAACTGATCCCTTATTCTTCGAAGATTGGGCGGCTTTGATGTATGCTCAAGTATGCACACACCCTGATATTGCTTTTGTTGTCGGCCTATTGGGTAGGTACTTGAGTGATCTTGGTCAAAGCTAGTACAAAGAGACTAAGAAAGTTTTGAGGTATCTTCAGGGTATCAAGGATCTCATGTTGACATATCGACGTACCGACACTCTTGAGGTGGTTGGTTTTAGTGATTCCGATTATGGAGGCTGCGTGGATGATAAAAAGTCCACTTCTTGTTATATCTTTAGGATGGCTGAAGGAGTTGTTTCATGGAAAAGTGTAAAGCAAACACTTATAGCTTCTTCTTCTATGAAGGCAGAGTATGTGGCGTGCTATGAGGCTACTTGACATGCAATATGGTTGCGGAACTTCATTTCAGCTTTGGAGGTTGTTCACTCCTATTTCTAGACCCGAAATTGTTTTGTGATAATTCCATAGTTGTATCTTTCTCTAGGAACACTACGAGCACTTCTTGCTCCAAGCACATTAATGTGAAGTTATTTTTTGTTAAAAAGAAAGTTGTAGAGTCCCTCATTTCAGTTGAGCACACGCCTCGACCCAGCATGTTGGCAAACCTACCCAACCAAGGCTTACTAATTTGTGTGTTTCAAGAACACTTCACCAGCATGAGATTGTTAGGAGCCTAGAATCTTTGTCTTAGTTGGAGTTTTGCCTTTCATGTATCTTTATGTAAGGGAAAGCTCATGTTTTTCGTTCCCATTACATGCACATTTTGACGTTTGTCATTATCTTATGATTTTGTGTCATTTTGACCAGATGAATGGCATAATTATGTTTTTTCTTTCTATTGAATCAATACTTTTGTCATTGTACTACTTCTAGATTAGTAGCGTCTAGTTATGTACGATTTATACATCCTCTAGGTGTATTAATTGTATATGATTGGTTATGGCTATGTAAGTCTCTTGTGGAAGCATTTGAGTTATGATTTCGATTAGTAGCACCTGATTATGTACAATTTATATATCCTCTCGGTATGTTAATTGTATATGATTGGTTATGACTATGTAAATCTATTGAGAAAACATTTGAGTTATGATTATGTCGTCCAAGTGGGAGAATCTTAGATTAATTTATTAATTATGAACTAAGCAAAATCATATTACAATTTTAATTGTATAATTGTGTATGTTAATTATGGGTCATTTATGGGATGATTTAATATTAACTAGATAGGAGCTCATGGTTATATCTTCTCCGACCAAAGCCCAATTGTTCCCTTGTGCTCTATATATATAAGTAAATAGAGCCCTAAAATTTAACAAGGGTTTGGTAGAACACTCTTTGGGGAGAAGGAAATATTCTTCTTCAACCACAGCCATCTTTCTCTTTGAGTCCCTTCTCCCCAGATTTCTTTGGAGATAAATGGAAATCAATAATTTCGGATCCGTTCCAGGTACATTTTTCTACACACTATAAATTGATATGCTTCTTTGTTCAATAAAGTTTGTATTTTGTAATGTGTTTATTGGGTCGTTTGATTGTTAATCAATTGTTTTAGGCTTAATAAGTGCTCTTGATCTTACAAAATAATTCAGAATGGAACAGATCTACTAGGTTATCAAGATATATACTTATATAATGTTAGGAATTTATCCCTATGGAATGTAACAATTGTAGTGGTCATAGTAGTGTGTTATTATACCATAATTTTTTCTTATCTAGAACAAATAATAATAAAGTTTTTACTAGGACGTGCTTCCTTGAATTGGGGTAATTTGGTCACAGTTCTAGATGTTCACTACTTTTTTTCTCGTAACATATACTCCTAATAAAGAATTGATCAAATCTAAAGAAAGACTCGAGTCTTTATATTAAAAAGTGTAAATTACAAGTACAAGAGGAGGCCTTATATATAAGTGTTTAGAGCTATACAACCTAGAAAATACAAATTACAATCTAAGGAAAATACAAATTATAATCCTAGGAAATTACAAAATAAATATAACAATATAATAATCTAACATCCCCTCAAACTCATGGTGGTTTAAGAGAAACCATTATGAGTTTAGGCTCACTTTCGAAAAGTTCCTCGAGGAAGGGGTTTGGTGAAGATATCCCGACTAAGCGATCACGAGAAGAAATAGTGATGCTGAGAGTGTACGCCCAGAGCGGATGATGCGAATGAAGTGACAATCAATCTCAATATGTTTAGTATGTTCATGGAAGACATCATTATGAGCAATTTGAATAGCACTTCGATTATCACAGTGAAGTTTAGTTGCAGTGGAACAGTCAACACCAAGATCTGTAGTAAAGCAGCGTAACGAATAAATTCGGTGTAGTGTTGCCCGATTGCTCCTATATTACGCTTCAATGTTGGAATGAGCAACGACTGTTTATTTCTTGCTTCTCCAAGAGATAAGAGAATCACTCAAAAGAAAAAGGGGGAGAATGTTATGTTTGATATAATTTTACATATCTTTGTATCAAGGGTTCTACAAGAAGGTAGCTACTTCAAAGATCGAAATTAATGAAGATTTGATGAAATAGAAGTAAGAGTCATAATAGGACCAGGATGTAGTTCGGACTAAGGCTATCCTATGTTGTAGGGATGTGCTAGACATGAGATGTCCCTAACTAGAAATAGGGCAATAGTGGGGCACACATAAATGCTGACTTGGAGGCGAGAACTTGGGAGCGAATGCTTAGATGAGCTAGATCTATTTGGAAAGAGGATAACAATCAAATCTCAGAAGATCTAGACATCTAAGCTTTCAAACCAGGATTAGAAACTTTCTAGGATCTATTTTGATGAGGATTCTTGATCAACAAGTTTCCTATTTCCCTTGTGACAGCTGAAAGGAAAAAACATAAAATAGAAGGTGGGGTTGGAGTCATATTAGAAAAATGATCCAACCGTATCTAGACTTCTAAGACTAATTAGCAAGGCTATAAATTCAGGGCATTGAAAGTTCTCAACACATATTTTCAGAAGCAGAGCTTGAAGAAGAACAAGTGAAGTCCAAACATCTTGAGTGAGTATGGAGTGTAGATACTACATTGAGGTATTTCACCTTAAAAGCCTTTCACCTTTGGTGAAAGATGATGTTCTTTATTTTATTCATCTTATATTGATGTAATATAGGTATGGGTGTGCGATGCTTTAGAGAGGGGAATGGAGGGAGTTCCTTTTGAATCCCACTCGGTTTCAAGAAGGGCCGTGGGTAGAGAGGGAGTATCGTACTACATAAGAGTAATGATAAACCTTGAATCGAGATAAATTAAAATCCTTACAAGCTGGGCATGGCCTCGTGAGCGTGGTAGTTTGCCTTGAAACCAAAGTAAAAGATTATGTGTGCTTTTACTTTATTGCAAATATATTACATCTGCTTTGTACACACTAAGTCTTGTAGGAGGAGTTTGGACTATCTTGTGCCAAAAAAGTGCGGGAACTAGATCACGGTCACGAACATCAAGGACGTGACCTGATTTTACAATTATATCTTGTCAAAATATTTAAAAAGCATGACTTTAATTTACTTGATAGCGATCATACTTTTGCATGAAGCTTCCCAATCAAATAAAGCAGGCTTTGCATGAGGGCCCCTAAAACCCATTTCCTAAAAAATATTTTCCAAATTAAAAGTTAGAATCAGTCTCGAAGCAAACTATTGTACTAAAAAAATTTCAGGTTTGCATACCACTTTTGACAGGGCGGTGGATTGCCTTTTTCTAATGTTTGCTTGCTTTTGTGTGGCACTAATTTGGATCAAAGAATAGATTTATAAGGGTGGAATGATTTTATTGAATGTTGGCGGGTTCGTCGTGCGCTCCGCGGCTTTGCCATGTTCATATGATCAAATGTTTGAATATGACTCTGCGTGCTCACATGCATCGACCTTTTTATGCCTTGTACGACCAAAGAAAAGAAGCCCCTTCCCAAATTGCCAAAATTAATTGAGTATTTGCGTGCATGTATATAATATATACTAGAAGACGTTCTAGTATGAAACACATCTATGGAGAAAAAGGAAAAATGTCAGTGGCGCGACAACATTTACCATTTAGGCTTGTATATATTCTTTTTGTTTGGGCACGACAACACTTCCATATACCATTTTTGCATCCTCAATGCGCTTCCGGCTAGCCTTTTACGAGTACATGCATGCTGGATGGTGCCATGGCTCTTAAGGAATGTAAGTATATTTGTGCATCGATCAAAGCTCTTTAAATGAAATCATGATGTAATTGTATGAGCGATAGATCGATCCTTATGATTAACATACATGTCTTTTCTCGACCATTTCATGGACTAGTTATAAGTTCAGAAAGAACGTCCAGCGATTCAAATGGTTGGATTAGATGTAATGTAAGTATAAACTAAGATGGAGTGCTTGCTATATCTTAGTAATGGAAGTTTTAAAGCCGATTGATTAACAAGTTTGATTGATGAGAAGTTTACTTGATTGAGCGTAAAGGAATTTATACACATAAGTAAATCGGGTGTCCACTAAATCAAGTTATTTGATGTACTTGAGTGAAGTTTCCTAGCCCATGCATACATGAATGCAAAAATCAAAGGGATGATGAAGATTTATGGTGTTAAATTTAAAGTTGTCCGACCTATGAGTCACGTATATTAGGCCATTTAATATTCACGTATTCCCTAAGTTTTGTGTGTGATAAGAACATACAGGCGAAAGACTATTTTATTCTTATAAATAAATATAGTTACAAGAGTTGAAATTCTGAAGAAGGAACTTCGTATATATACAAATAGTGAATCATTCTATAAGAGAAGGCAGCTTGTTTTGCAAGTCTTCACGCAATAGTGTTAATTAGCGAGTGTATAACATGCTTCTCAGTGTATGATCTTCCTTAGTTTTGGAAGATAAGTCATGCTGATGCTTAGGTATAGGTCTATAAGTCTTTATCAGCATCACGACCGTTATACAATATACCCCCTCTAGAGCTGATTGAGGAGATCTAGAAAACTTGTGACATAAGCTAGGAAAATCATTCAAAGGGAAGTGTCTTAGTAAACAAATCAGCTGGTTGATGATCTTAAGAATGCTCTGGGACCTCCAATTTGCGTTGAGTTTACTGATTTATGACAAGAGAATGAATATCTAACTCAATATGCTTCTTTACGGCATGATGTCTTGGATTTGTAGCAAGTGCTTGGGCTCGACATTGTCACACCACCTTGCGGAGGTGTGGGCACGAAGGAAATTCCATAAGTAGATTCACGCACCCAAACAGTTCAGCGACGGTTGCGTGAGGAACATGTCGGACTGCAGTACTTGGCGAGCCACGTTTGTCTTTGGAATACCGGGTAATGAGATTTGGTCTAAGAGACCTGATCCACTAATTGGTTTCGATCATCAAGATTTGTTTCCCGATCGACATCGAAAAGCCATTCAAACTTAAGACCCGAGGCTGGACAAATACAAATGCCATAATCAAGGTCCCTTTTATATAATGAGAATTCCTTTGTAGGCTGAGTGTATTGTAGTAGGGGCATGCAAAATTAGCAAGCTAAGTTGTTCCACGTAAAAATATCGGGCCTTGTATGATTTAGATGCCCATTGACCTATAGTACGCCGATATAAGAAGAGTTGAGAGAAGGTGAGCTATCATCGGCAAAGTTTATTAGCTAAACTCATAGGAGTAGAGCAGGCTTTAAGTGAGCATATTTGTTTGGATGCAAGTGGTCATTAGCATATTTAGTTTGCTTGAGATGAAGGCGGAATTAGTCCGTAGTACATCAAATCCCGAGGCAATGAACATCCCAAGAGTTTTGAGAAAGGACTTGTCGGTCTTGAATGAGTATGAATAGCGAGTAGAATCCTCCCACAGCTGATCAGATATAGTCCCCATACCTGAGGACAAAGAGCATGCGACCATGAATATAGGCAAAAAATAGTGAGGAACAGAAATAGAGGGTAAAGAAAACTCTAATAATGCTTAAGAGTGAATTAAGACCATCAAACCAAACTCTAGGAAAAGCTTTGCTTGAGGCTATATAAAGCCTTATTGAGTTTACAAACAAAAGGGCGAAGAGGATCTTCAAAAATAACTAGTTGAGCCATTAAAGCAGTCTCATCATGCTCTCGGATTCGGAAGCATTATTATCATCAACTTGTTAAATCTCCCATCCATGAGTAACAGCCAAGGAGAAAATAATTCTGATATTTAGTTGATTTATGCCCCGGACCAAGTATCAAAAAAATCAATGCCAGGGAACAATTTGAAAACCTTTGGCAACTAATACTGACTTTATGTTTGTCAAAGGTGCACCATCAAATATATTTGGTGCGGAAGACCCACTTTATAGTATAGCTAATTTGTCTCGAAATAGGTGGAGTCAAATCCCAGTTTTGCTCTTTAAGAGGCTTGAAATTCTATCCTGTGCTACAGGGACATGCTAGACATGCGATGTCTAAACTAAGCTCATGATTGTAGAGGCACGTGATCTATGGCTGAAGAAATTTAAGAACTTAGGGGCTTAGTAACCGGTTGCAATGGGCCTATGATCTATTTGGCAAGAGGATAACGATCAAATCTCAGAAGATTGGAACGTCTAAGCTATCAAACCTTAGAAACTTTCTAGGATTCTATTCTGATGAGGATTCTTGATTAGCAAGTTTCTTATTTCTGTTGTGACAATTGAAAGGAAAGAACATAAAATAGAAGGTAGGGTTGGAGTTATTTACCAAGAATGATAAATGATTTAAAACCATGCGCACACACCCATTTAAATACGATGTCTGATGCACAAATCAAGCATGTCCATTGCCTATTTATATATCATAACCATATATGATGGATGCTATATGAAAAACTCTACTCATGTATATCGCGTGCATCATTTGGACAATTATATCAATTAACATCTGATTTCCCGAATAAATCACAATTCAATATTATGTTTGTACACACATACATTATTTACCAAGTCAATATAATCAAGCAATGACTTATATCCTCTAGGCGAAGATGTGACATAACGTGTCCAAAATAGCTAATAGACAAGCCATGCAATATGCCTTATTCTATACAGGCATCATGTCAATCTGTTAGAACCACTTTATGAAACGGCCTCCGATCAGAGTTCATAGCTCAATCATCACTCAAGTTAAAACAATTGAAATGTAAAAACTTGGATATAATTGTGGCATGAGATGCCAAAAACACATACATAAACCTTAATAGACTGCATAATAAGTTCAGGAACTAGGTTTCAGAAACTAGCCTATTGATCCCAATCCCAGGACACAAACCATTAAAACAACTGGTGTATGATTAGGAAAATGAACCATAACTTGGAAGTTTATAGAGGTCCGATTTTGGTGATTCAAAAAGCCTAACATCAAGTGTTGTTGAGGCTACGATTTCCTTGAAGGATACTAGTCAAGGAATTCTTATTTGTTCCCAATGAAAGTCAGTCCCAAAAATGTGGACCAGTGGGTTCGACCAAAGTAGGCTAGCCAGTGGGCGAGTCCGGGGAAAGCGGACAATAACTTGGTTTTAAGATGTCAAATTTACGTTGATTCAAAAGCCCTAACATCAAGTTCTCGAGATAGTGCTAATTTCCTTGAAGAATGCTAGATAAATTCTCACTTTCTAATCATTAAATCAGACCCGAAGTGGACATCATATAGGGTCAAACAAACTCATTTCATATATCATTAATTTGCCAAACAACCTGGAAAAAAGCGACAAAATAACCCTTAGGGCATTAAGAAGCCTCAATAGGCTGCTCCTTGAGTGGAAAATAGGCCAAAGTAGGAAGGATCCTACCTCTTGGAGCATAGAAGAAACTCTAGAGTCGGGAATGGGCACTTCTAAACACAAAACAGCACGATTTCCAGAACTCCTCGCTTGAATCTCGACCAATCCGTGTTTATATTATTACACGTAGCCCTTGAGTAGATGAACTTTTGTTCTTGCCCTCTGGTCGACAGTGGACTGCAGGATCAAAAATGGATTTTTCTTTATATATTCTACACTCTGGGTTTTTCTCGACCCAAGTAGGAGATCTCCCAAATGAGATTTTTCCTTCTCCTTTTATGCTTTGGATATTAATCACGTGTTTTTATATAATGCATACCTTCTCAACCCAATATATAATATAAAGTGTTTTTAGTACATATTTCTTCAATGGATCATTATTTATGTATGGTTCCATGTTAGAATACACTTATAATCTTTTGGATGCAAATATAAATCACAGCAAATGCTTAAGATGTATCTCATCATATTTCTCATTATATTCATAAGATGGTTAAGTTTACCTTTGGGTGCAGTTCTTAAATATCTTATAATGTGGGCTTCAATATATAGTTTATAAGTACTTAGACATCACAAGAATGAATGGTGAATAGCATGAGGTGTATATTTCTTAATATGAAATTCATGAGCAATTCTGAGTTTATTGCAGCGGGCCAGCGGTGTATAAAATGAATACTAAGAATGCAAGTGCCTTTAGTATTAAGTAATATAGTATGCAAAAATCTGGGATCATGATCTGGGGAAAGGTAATTGACTCAGAGGTTACTGCTTTTGATGATATCTGAATAACAAAGGGAGTTTAGGGTAAAAAATTTAATAAAGCTGGAAGCTAGCATTGATTCTAGTGAATTAATGGTCATTTTTTGGCACCTAAGTTAAATGGCCCTATCACGTTCAATGGATTCTTTTCTAAAGATATTGTTATTCAATCTATTTATAATATATTAATTAGTAGGTGATCTTGCCTAGAATGTCTCTCTTCGAGGTATATCAACTATATGATGAATAGAAGATGATGCATATCTCTATCTGAAGCGATTATTCCGAAATTCTTTTTAATGTTCTAGCACCAATTACTACGCGGGGTTTGAATATCTCTATTAGCGAGATCGCTGAAGGCTGCCTCTGTCCCGGAAATCCACAGAATACTATATCTTGAATCTGGGATCTGGGTCTTGAATAATACAACATTGGCGAGACATTAACATATAATTGAAATCTGAGTGTAAGTAAAGATCTGACAGAACAAAATGATTGAATAACATAGAAGATCAAACTTTAATCCATTTGTGACGGGGAGTTTGATGCAACCTAAGAAGAGATCTAGAACATAATGGAAAGAAAGAATGTAAGAAAACATTTAATAAAGGAAACATTTGTTCACAAAATCCGAAAATAATAAGAAAAAGAAATGAAAAAGATGTTACGATTCCGGGCACTTCATGATAAGTGTCTCTATCCCGAATCTGTGCCTTTGTTGGTGTTATATGGTCTCCACGATTTGAACTAATTTGCTTTTAATGATGAGGGTGGGTTCAGGAGCTGACGTCGCGTGTCAGGTGACGTCATGGCGATCAGTGTGACGAATCATGGCATTGGGGACGTTATAGGCGTGAGATTCTGACGGTAAGGGGCGTGTTGCGACGATGAGGCGTCGACGTGTCAGGGGTGATCGCTGACGTGACGGGCACTTCATCAGCCTTTGATTCTGTTTGCCAAGTCATTTGCCAGTTCTTATCCTTTTTCTTGAGTTATCATGATAAGACATCAGCTGGTGTTCTAGTCCTGAAACTATAAAATTGCTCTAAAATAAGCTGGAGAATGTGAAGTGGCCTTGAGTATAAATATGAGTGTTTGAGCTCTAATCACCCCAGGCTTAGTTTCTTGCTTTGTCTCAAACAAGAACCCAGAGCCTCAGGCTTGGGGGGACACACACACACCGTCTCAATGCATACCTCATTTCTGAAGACAGGTGTGATGCACATCAGAAAAATAAGGGATCAATTGGTGCATTTCCATTACCTTGTTTTTCTCAATGTGAGTCAAAGACATATGATATTTTGACTTTACATTAAATTTAGTTAGAGATAGCGTGATGACCCAGTGCATCAAATCCCGTAGTGTTGGCCGCCTTTCCCAAATCCATATGTGCTTCATGTGGTGACTTCGGTATATACTGGGTTAGATGCCCCAGGCAGCTCAACCCGCCTATTAGGAAGAAAGCGAACTATAGGATAAAGGCAGCACCCATTTATTTATGTCCACATACCTAGAAATGTCCTATGCCAAAAACAAAAATGGAAAGAGAACTGGTACGAAGTTTTAGCCCAGGAAGTGTTTCTGTAGCGGGGATCCATTGTGACTCCCACCCCGATTGGTTAAGGGCACGGGCATTAATTCATACAAACTTCACCCCAAACACTCAACCAAACTCAATGGCCCTAGGTTGCGTGAATGATCCATCTTCTGTCCCATGTAACGGGCAGTGAAGTCAATGACTCCCGGCCAGTTGGCTCAGGGCATTAGGCTTTGATAGGCCCCTCAGATTGTGCCCGGGATTCCGATTGGATGATCTCGCTTATTCCTATGCATATACCTATTTTTGTCATATTTTTTTTTTTTTATTCTTTTTTTTTTCTATTGTTTTTGTATTTTCTCTTTTTGGTTGGGGCTCGATGGCAATCCTCTTTTGATTAGGTGTCCCATCACTCAAATGGTTCGAATCTCCCTAGGTTGATCGAACTTTAGTAGTTGGTTCGGCACTTATGCATACTCTGAAAGTCACTAGTGTGTGAGTGTGATAGGGTTTTTGAGAACTGGTTTCTTGACTACCCGGGATTGATTCACTAGCCCTTTTCAACTATTCAATCTAGTGCGAGCATCGGCAAATGTATGCAATTGAACAAAGTTTATAGTGAACTCGATCAAATTGATCTCGATTTTTCAACATGGCACACATGTATGCAATTACTCGTACGAATGTCTAACATATAATCAAATAACTAGCACATGACTCATAAACATGAAAGTGCGATGTAAAATAAACTGAAAACAAAACAAACTAATATGCGGAACACACTAAAAATACTACACACTACTAAAACCACAACAAAACACAGTACCCGATCACCAAATCCCTCCCCCCAAACAAAATATCCAGTGTCCCCACTGGTAAGATAAAAACATAGAGGGAAGGGAACTCCCCTGAATATCACTGCGGTGGAGGTGGTGGAGGCTGGTGAAAAGCGAAAATTTGGGCGAAATTTGGGCTGCATAGGCTGGCTGGCTGTTGTAGGATGATGGCCTAGATTGGCCGAGCGCCGCATATCAGCACGTAACGTCTCCATGTCCTGGGTAACGAGGACTCGGTGCTCCTGGGTCTCATCCCAGAAGGCGTCAAAACGCTCAGTGAGCGCGAGCACCGGGTCCTCAAGATCTGAGAGACTAGGAGGGTGGCCGCCTCATGCCCAGGGAGGTGAGACGGAGATGGGCAGGATGGTGGTGGAGGTGGTGAGACGGGAGCGGCCAATGTCCTCCTGGGTGTCACCCGAGGGAATCAAGCGGCTTAGATAAATAGGGAAGCTCGTCCTCATTCGGAGGGCTCGTGACTGAGTCGTAAACCCTCGGAGTGGCGGGACACCAGGTGTGCCAGCCCGGCCGATATAGCGCGATCGGATGAAGCCGGGCCTGCGGTGTCGTCGAGGCACCGACTTGTTTGCACAAGCCAAATATGAAAGGGTGCCCTAGGTTCATCGCCGCTCATCCGGTTATGGAGGATGGCATCCTCGATAACACACTTGACATCGAATGGGATATCTCACGGATGATGGCGAGTTGAGAGCGGCGGGCGGGTCACCTCACACACATTCGTCGTCGGGATAAGACGCGAAGTGATGAAATGGTGCCAAACCTTAGGAATGTAGGCCAAATGCTTGGCCTTGAGTGACGCATGGCCCTTAGCTGGTGATCCTCCGGCTCGCTGGCCTTTGGTGTCACGGCGGATGACCTCATGGTAGTCGAGGGATGCTCGCGGAGGCGTGAAAAGAGATCTGGTGGGACATGCTCTAGGCCATAGAAACTATTGATCGACTCCGCGCTGAAGTCGACCAATACACCTCGCACCCTGACCTTTTTGAGGACATGGGAAGCGAGGTTGGCGTAAAATTCTCGAACTACGCTCATTGCTTTGGGCCGAGGTTGGCATAAGGCACGCCGCCCTTTAGCCTCGGTGTCTTTCTAAAAGAAATCATCGGGGTGATGAAACCCCTTCTCATAATGAAGGATCGGTTTTGCAAATTGTCTTAAACCGATTAGGCGCTCAGCGTTTATAAACCGTGAGGCATCGAGCGAGTCGGAGTCCTCGATGGCGGGCTCAGCAGCGAGCTGACACGCCTCTTGCCCCGGAACATACTAATGTGTGCCTAAATCAAACACCTAATGTACCACAAAACAACTAAATAACTTCTCCGAAGGACTCAACAAAACCTAAAAATACTCTCGAGGACCTAAAGGAACTTAGCTGACCCCGAAATGAGGGCTCTGATACCTACAGAATGCGAAAGCAACAAATGAACCCTAGACTACTGTACCCAAGCTAGAATCGGGCACACAGTGGTGGGAATGCCACTATGACCCAAAACTGGCCAATGAGGGAGACTTACAGTGATCGGCGGCGGTCTGGAGGGCCTCGGCCTTGATGGATCGAGACTCCGACAGTCCGGTGAAGGTGGGATGCGGGAGATTTAGGGTTCCCGGAGAAAAGAGTCGTACGGTGAAGTTGTGAGTGAACCATTCTTGGGCTAAAAACAGGGCCACGTCGCGACGTGTGGGGGTGGCGTCAGCGTGCGAAGTATAACCAAGCTGACGTCAGCGACCAGTCGATTGTCTCCGCGTCGGGCATTGACGAGGGCTTTACCATTTGACGTCGTGACGTGGGAATACCGTCGCGCTGACGTGGCCAAGTGTTAAAATGACGTCGGCGTGAGAAATCCGCGTCGCCCGGCGTGGCGGAGAATCAAATTTTAGCGTCGCGACGTGACGAAGGCGCTGAAAAATGGCGTCACTGACGTGAGAAATACGTCGCTGACGTGGCCGAGGAGAACTAATGGCGTCGCGGCGTGGAATCGCGATCGCGACGTGACAGAGAGCTTCAAAAAATGGCGTCGCGGCGTGAGAATCCGCGTTGCGGCGTGACGGTTGAAATTTTGTCAGCGGCGTGAGATCTGCGTCGCGACGTGGCGGAGAGTGTCTCGCCCGGGAATTTTGAATGACTCAGCCCACTTTTGAGGAACTCTCCACGCATTCATAAACATCATTCGGGCATTGAACACGAAAAACGCACTTGCAGCTTCCGAGTCACGCGAATTAAATCAGCGGCGAAACAACGTTCGGGAACCGCAGCTAGAAACCAAAAATTGCTGAAAATAACCAATAGAACTTGAAGCTACAAAATTTAGGAAACCGCTTGATTCGCCTCCCAGCCATTATGTTTAATGTCATTATTGGCTTGACCTTGTGATCTCACTTTGCGACATGAATAGAAGGAACTGGGAAATGCTTATGCATCCCCCTATAATGCTCACACTCCATGTTCAAGGTGGATGAAATATTCTTCTGTTCACACCCTTGCCTTTCTCGGTGTCTTTCTGTGCAGTCATAGGCTTATGCTTATCACTGAAGTTTTTCGCATCGTCTTGCAAACTCTCTGTGTAATGAAGTTGCGAGATATCTTCATTTGGATAAATCATGCAGGTCTTAGTGGGTTGGAAGACATGGAAAGTAATCTGCGTCTCCTTGGACTCTTAATTTGAGTTCACATTCTTGCACATTGATGCGAGGCACTCACCTTTGTGGCTAGGAAAGGTCTGCAAGTATGATGGGGACCCGGTCGTCCTCCTCCATGTCCCGAATGACAAAAGTCACGTTGGAAGGGCCAGACTTACCAGCACACTAGCACATTTCGACTATACCTCGGGTGTTGGTATGATATCCGCAAGTTGTGGCGATTGTGGTCGATTCGGTTCTCCTGACTTTAGCCTTTGAAAACATCGGCAGGCATCGGGATGATCTTGGCTCCTAAGTCACCGCGAGGGCTTTTCAGAGATAGGTTCCCTATAGAGAACGGTATAGCAAAGCTTCCCGGATCTTGTAGTTTTGGGGGAAGCTTCTTTGCGGATAGCCTTTGCATTCTCGATTAAAGCAATGGTCCCATACTGCTTCCAATTTCTTCTTACTTGCCAAGATCTTTTCATGAATTTCACATAACTTGGCATATTCTCTAATGCTTCAAAAATGGTATATTAATATGCGGAGTTTCTTGAAGATGTGAAGAAACTTTGTGGCTTGCTTCCTCGATTTACCTTTCTTGACCTCTGAGTACGGGATTGGTATGACAGGTTCTTCTATTTTTGTCTGTTTCTCGGTTTCTTCCCTGCTTTTATTATCCTTGGCCGCCCTCACATCTCGTGGTTGCTCATTTTTCATCTGGTCGGTCGGGATACTTTGGTCCCATCCTTATTTTCCAATTCTCTTACACATGATTTGCTGACTCAGAGATTCGACTCTTTTCCACTCCTTAGAGTGATGGCCTTGATACTCCCTTCTCCTCTAGGGTTTACCTCAGAATTGCTTGGCAATGATCCCGGCTGCTTTTCTGCCAACAGATTGGCCATTTGCCCCATTTGAATCTCTAAATTTCTCAACTGTGCCGCTTGATTGTTCAATTGGGTTGCCTGTTGCTGCATATTTGCTTTAGTTTCATTCATAAAGGCAGAGTGGGAAGTTAACATCTGTGCAAGCGCTTGCTCTAAATCCAGCTTCTTTTCAGGGGGTGGTTCATTAGCTCGGTTTGATGGCATATTGTTCTGGTTATTACGCCATCCATACCCTTGATTGTTTTGATTGTCACGGATTCACGATTGTTCACGCCGCCCTTGTCACGATTCGATTACGTGGTTGTTACTCCCATACGGTCCCTTCTTCTTGTGATTGATTCTGATTAAGCCTCTAGGCACGTGCTGGGCTTGCTCCTTGTAGGGTTTCTTTTGTACGACATTCTACACTACTATCTTTGTCCTCCTGAAATTCACACAACTCCCATGGAGTGAATACGTATAGCATGTGTTGTTCCTATTCCACTTTATTTAATTTGTTTGGTCGAATTTGAGCCACGTCGATTTACTAGATTGTTGAGACTTCATTGTGTGCACCACCGTGTTCTTGGTGCTAGCCTTCTCTCTAGGCCTTGATTAGTGTTAGTTCTGACATCTTCCAATATCTCCTCGCTTTGATGCGTGGTTTTCTTCATCAATGATCCTCCAGTGAGCATCTGTCACATTTATTCGGGTTGTATTTCTCGGACCATTGTAGAAGGTGTGGACTGCATCCATCGGTTGGTCGGTGGTGAGGACACTTCCGTAATAATTCATGGAACCTGTCCCATGCCTCTGCCAGGTTCTCCCCCTCTAATTGACCAAACGTATTGATCTCTTGCACAAGTTGTGCAATCTTGAAGATGGAAAGAACAGTCGAAACTTTTTGTACCAATTCGTTCCATGTAATCAATGAATCACGGTGGTATTGGTTAGCCAATGCTAACTACGTCTCAGTGAGAGTGGGAATACTTAGCAATCTTAGGGCTTCTTGATGAACTCCATTGTATATATGATGGTATCGCGAGCCCGAGGAAGTTAATTAGTGCATCTTCGGGTTCTCATGGGGTAGTCCATGGAACAATATATTCTGAAGCATCTGTACTGTGACTGACTTCAATTCAAAATTGTTTGCTTGAATCGGTGGCCTTCTGATCGCTGTCTGAACCATTGTTGGAGGTAAAACAAACTCATCTAATAGCATGTAAGGATCGTCTGGTTGTATAAATGGCCTGGGCGCTTGATTCCTATTTCTGCTCCTCTGTGGTTCAGTTTGTTCAACGCCAAAATCTTGTTCTTGATGTTTTCCATGACTATTGAAGTTCTAATCATTACATTCTGTTCTCGGCGCAATCTGTGCGAAGTGCTACGGTTCGGGATCCACCTGGTGATTAATTCGATTTTTACATGCATGTACTTACTTTGACACATGCTTTGCAATAACACACAAACTAACAAAACCCAATTACCAGCACTTGTAAAAATAACAAAAGTAAAGGAAAAATTCAGAATATTATCTATGTGCTCACTTCTCTATATCAATTTAAACCTATCCCCGGCAACGGCGCCAAAAACTTGACAGGCCGAAAACGCGGTGTATAAAATGAATGCCTAAGTGTGAGTGTAGCGTAGCCCCAGTAATATAGTGTACTTAAAAGTGCGGATATCGATCACGGGGGGAAAGGTAAATTGACTCTGAGAGGTTACGCTTTTCGGACAATATCTGAATAAGGAGATTTAGGGTAAAAAATTAAATAAAGCTGCGCTAAGTGTGATTCCTAGTGAATTAATGGTGTTGGCGCCTAGGGTTAAATCGCCCCCTATCACGTTCAATGGATTACTTTTCTAAAGATATTGTTATTCAATCTATTTGTAATATGTCAATTAGCGAGGTGATCTTGCCTACGAGATATCCTCTCGAGGTATGTATCACTTTATCAAATGAATAGAAATAGAATCAGTATATCTCTATCTGTTCATTCGAAATGCTTAAATGTTCTAACCTCAATTACTACCTTCGGGTTGAATATCTCTATTATAGAATCGGTACAAGGCTACTCTATCCAAATCCTGAATACCTCATCTCACGAATCCGGATCTCCGGTGCGAATATGCTAACATTGGCGAGACATTAACATATAATTGAAATGCGGGTATAAGTAGATGCTGACAAATTAAAAACAATTGAATAACATGAAAGATCAAACTTCAATCCATTGGACATGGCGGGTTGATGCAACCTAGAAGAGATCTAGAACATAATGGAAGAAGATATAAAAATTGTTTAATAAAGGAAACATTGTTAAAATCCAGAAAATGTCAGAAAAATGAAAAGAACATTTTACAGTTCAGGACGCCTTTATAGTAAGTGTCACTCTACTCTCGAATACGTGCCTACGTTAGGTAGTATCTCGATCCTCCCGATTCACGAACCCTAATTTTGCTTTTAATGATGAGGCGGATTTTAGTACGGCGTCGCGGCGTGGTGGCGTCGCGGCGTAGTGTGCGGCGATGGTGATGTCCGCGGCTGATGGCGGCGTACGGCGGTAGAGACGTCGCTGGCGACGTGAGGGCGTCGCGACTTGAAAGGGCGTCGCGGCGTGGCGGGTACCTTCATGCGCCTTGTTCCATTGCTCCAAAATGCATACCGTTCTTCCCGCTCTTCCCACTTGATGCTCCTGCGTTCTAAAAGACATCTGACTCAGTATTCTAGTCACAAAAACTATAAAATTATTCTAAAATAAACAGGAGAATGTAGACTGACGCGAGTATAATATGAGTGTTTTAGGAACTCATCAGCCACTTTGGTGACTAACAAACTAAGCATTATATGATTTTCAAATTACTTGAGTAAACATTATTTTACATATTCCTCAGTTTGAAATTCTTAGAACATTCAAGTTCGGCTACTTTGGTGACTAACGAACTTTACATTATATGAATTTCAAAATATTCTGATAGACAATATTTTATATTATGTTTGAAATTTACATGGAGTATTCATGTTTGGCCACTTTGGTAACATAGACTACATTATACTGAATTTGAAAATGTTCGAATGAACAATATTTTACATATTTCTTAATTTGAAATTCATGGAACATTCAAGTTCGGTCACTTTGGTGACTAATGAACTTCACATTATATAAATTTCAAAATATTGTAGTTAACAATATTCACTTCATTAGAGGTGATTATCAAACCCTTAGTATAGTCTAATATATCATAATTGACATATACTCCTACATGATAATATACTAATCATACAAACATCATGTTGTTATAAATCAATAAAATTAAACATACAATTTTATTGAGTAGCCATAATATTATCATAACCATCATAGAATAAGGAATCTCACAAAGTGAGTTTCAATTTAGATTTGCTATGAATTACACCTCAAAATCCATAAGCATCTAATTTCGTCATATTAACAATGATATCGGTAATCATGTAATTCAAATAAATAGTTTATCAATAACAAGACCTTAATGAGCATCACAATTCACTAACAATTCAATCAGATTCTGACATTATATCACCATATTTATAAGCATTTCATGTTAAACGATCAATTATAATATTATCTGATTGGATATAGATAAAACTTTAGGAGTTCGAGACATTTTGGTGGCTAATGAATCATTCATAAGTGGTGGTGTATAATATAAATGATTCCTAATATTCAATCATTTTGATGACTACAAACAATCATAATATTAATATCATATTGAGCAAAAATTCTCGATGAAGGTTATATAATTTTATATTAAAAACAAATGAAAGTTTGGTCACTTTGATGATGCAAACTTATGCATAATATGAATATTAAATTAAGCAAAATTTTTAAATACATAAATCTTCCATGATACACCAGCTGCAAAGAATAAGAGATCATTTGCTCAAGTTCCTCCTGCCTTCATATTTGTCAACTACTATTTACCCATGCATAAGAGATAATACACTTAAAGTTTATAACCCCTAATGTCTGATAAGTGATTCTTTTTATAAAGGATCATAATCACTACATAAAGATTTAAGAATTCCAATTTATTCGGTCAATGATTATATGAAATTAAATGCAACTAAATAATTGACATAAAATTATTATTCATGTTCACATATATCATATCAATTGTCATTAAAAATGTGTATATGGAACCATATCGTGAGGCATCACCATTCAAGATTGAAGACTCGTAACTATATAGAATATATATGTTCCTCAATTCACATACACACATATATGGATATCTATAAGTGATAAAAAAATATAACATCACAAATCATACTTATGACTCGATAAAGTGACGATTCTTAAATTGATTCAAAATTTCATAGATAAGAAAATCATTCACTTTATATATTATCCACAAAATACATTCTATGTACAACATCTACAAAAATTCATAAAATAAAACTTTAATTATCATAAGTTTTGTACATAACATCAGAAGGCTATACTTTATCACTAATAAAATTCGGAAAGAAAAAAAGCCTTTCTGATAATAATAAGAAATTAAACATTAAAAATCCTAGGTCAATAAACCCAATAATTGTAATTCATAAGGAGAAAATACATCAACAAATTAAATTATTATTAAAATTTGATTTCATAAAGGGAGAAACAATAAAATTAAATAAACTTTATGAAACATAAGTTTTGAATCATGCTACGATACAACTTTATTGGTTTTTTCTATTTCTTATATTGAAAATCAATAATCACCTTTTGTTAGAAAAACAAAACCATCACAAATAAAATTATTATCATGGTTTCTTTAAGTTATATGGAATAAATAAATATTCCATATAATGACAAACCCTAGTATTATTATATAATAGCCAGAACCTTAGAACAATATGATTTTCACAATATCAATACAAAGATAAAAGGTATACGCTAACCATTGGAGATTGTGAAGGAATCAAAACAATATTGATGAAAAAATTGTGTTTCTCTCCCTTAACCCCCTTAACCCTTTTATGGGCACTAATTTCGATCAAATAATAGATTTTATAAAGTGGGAATGGATTTTTATTGAATGTTGGTTTCTTTGGTCATACGCTCACTTAAGCTTTTGCATGACATATTCATAACAATCAATTATTTGAATATAATGAGATGATTAATTTCTCGTGCTCACATGAAATTTGAAACTAAATAATACTTAATTGTGTTATTGTTAGTTTTGTTTTTGTGATGTTTTATTTCTATTAAGTATTAAAAAGTAAGATTAGTCGATATGTTATTCTTTTTATTTAGAAAAAGAAATATTAGTAATACAAAAACTTTTCATTAAAAGAAAAAAGTCTATTATAAGTCATAAAAAATAGAAAAACAAACAAATTAATATCTAAAAGCAAATAGCTTTCAATAAAAAGATAACAAACAAACATCCTCTAAGTTGTTTTGCATGCATTCATGTTTGATTAAATTTATTCATTTTCATATACCATATTTGTCTTCCTTGCTAATCAAGGATGGTTTTATGACCAAGATTAAAGGGCTAATGATGTAATTGTATTTGTGCATGGATCAAAGCTCCCTCATGATGTATTATAAGACCAAAATAGATCCTAATCCTTATGATTCATATACATGTCTTTTCTCTAGTTTATTGGTGATTAGTTAGAAAGAAACGTCAATCAGTTCTGTGGTTGCATTAGATGCTATGTAAACTAAGATTACTGCTCGATACTGTAATAGAGGAAGTTTTGATGAATTGATTGTTTAACAAGCTTGATTTATGCACTTTACTTGAGTTAACGGACATGAATTTATACACATAAGTAAATCAGGTGTCATGCACCAATTAAGTTATATGATATACTTGAGTGAAGTTTCTTAGCCCATGCATGAATGCAAAATCAAAAGGGATAATGAAGATTGTAAATATTGGGCTAAGTTTTTGAGCCTATAAGTCTGTATATTAAGCTATTTAATATTTAGATATTGCCTAAGTCTACGAATATAAATGGTAATAGGGTTTTTTTTTTTTTTAATATATAAGAGTTAAAAACAAAGTAAGAGATTAGAGAAATGAAAATTTAGGGTTTATTTATGAGTACATTTTACAAGGCTCAAAGGGTTTTATAGGTTATTCCAAATACCTTTCTACTCATAATTTCATGGGGTGATGGTTTTCACTTCAGCTTCTCGATATATTTTTATCTGTTGTATCATAGAGTATCTCAAAAGCGTCCCTTTTATGGTTGAAAGTTCTTCATTTATCATTGCTCATTCTTGTTAGATTATTACTATTTTAGTTGAACATTAGTAATGTAGATAAAATGACTACAAAAAATTAAGAATAATGATGTTTGATTACGGACCAGCTTTCAAAAGCATCGTTAATTTGATAAGAATATTATTACATTAATTGGCTTTTAGAAGCGTCATTATTGAAAGTGTAATATTTTTTATGATGACATGTATAAGAAGCGTAATTAATACGATGAAGGTAAATGTGTATATAATGATACTTATTTCAAGCGTCATAAAATTAATTGTAAACCTTGATGCTTTTTTAATGTGTCATTATCTAATAAAGGTAGATCAATATAGAATGTGATTATTCGAGGAGTGTCGTATTAAAATTAAATCATAAACCTTCGCGCTTTTCTAAAGCGTCATTGAAATAACTATATAATATATTAATTATTAATACTATTCTTATTTTATTTGTTTATAAAAAAATAGTATTCTTATTTTATCATGTAACTCATATTGTATATATATTGTGAAACCAAGAGAAAATCCAGGATTTTGGAAAAAAAAAAAAAAAAAGGTAAAATATAGTAATTTCGGATGAAAAATCCAGAATTTTCTAGATCTTCGAAGGGGCCAACGGACTTCTCCCGGGTTGGAATCGTCTCGCGAGAATTTGGCTACCACGTCGAATTTCGTTGAATTGATTAGGGTGGTCGGGATTTCACGTTTTAAGTGGGGTGTCGGATGACATGGCAAGGTTAGGTGATACATGGCACCCCAAAGAAAGTGTGACCTTGGCATAAAAAGTGGCTCACATTCATTACATGGATGGCATGAATTCCATGGCTCACATTGAGCCATGTGGGGGATGATGTCTTAAAGAAGAATTATTTAATGAAGGAATAAATATGGAAAATTGATGGCCACACATGAGACTTGAGGAAATGAGGAGGAAATTGCCTCCCTTGACCAATACGGTCAATAATGATTCAAAGGAAGTGAGGAGAAGAAAATGAAAGTGAAAGAGAGGTGAGATAGAAAATGAGAAAAAGGAAAGAAAAGCGAGAAAGAAAAGGGAGAAAGGAAACGAAAGAAAATTTGTAGAGAGAAAAGGAGGAAAAGGAGAAAGAAGGAAAGGAAAGGAAGGATCTTAGGCTTTTCGGGCCGTCGAGGTTCAACGATTCGGATTAAAGATTGGTGCACGAGTAGGATCTACGCGTGGACACCCAGGTGGAGTTTTAAACAAACTCGAGAGGTAGGATATTTTCTACTTGGTTTACTTTAGCTTAAAGGCTTTATATTAGTGAGGGGTTCAACATGGGAGAGTATGTAAATTAGTTCCAAGCTTTGGGATTAAAGTGTCGGATTTCATGATCGGTTTCACCTGATCATTGTGTGGGAGTTAGGGTTTGAACTAGGCGAAAGTTTAGTGTCATCAGTTGTTTGATGTGATGATAGGATTGGAACCCAAAATGGTTCATGTTTGCTAAGGGGGTCGTGAGGAGCACCACATTGGATAGTCCCAAAGTTGGCGACCCTAATTGTAATATTACTTTCTTGAAGGACATCACGGTGTGTGGAAATGTGATGTTGATGCATGCTCTTTGATGTATTAACATGGGTTGCATGGAGGTAGATTATATGTATAGTATAATTGTCGTAGGTATGCAATGTTTCATATAGTCGGCTCATTCATGCATGTAACATGAGGGAAAATGCATTTCATATGCACGGTCACATCGCGTCAGGTCGGGTGTGGGTGCAGGGAAAGGTTTATTCACCGGTGTTGGTGAATGGGTCATGAACTCGGGAAAAATGGGACAAAGTCCAAGGTAGAGAATCACGAGTGTGTAAGATTATCAAAATGATAAATTACATGTTTTGGGTGGAGCAAGTTGGGGTAGATCCCCCTAGATTTAGAGTCCCACATATTATTTGCGGTTAGACATGAATCCGGCGATGTAAGTTCGTGAAAATGTTGAAAGGCGTGCGGCGTCTGCTTGCGGTGTAAACCAGAAATCCGTGGCTGAAAAGAAAGAAAAGGGAAATCAGCTTTGATAAATAAAATTGGAGGGTTGTCGATGGTTAGTCATGGTATAGTACCACGGATAGCTTGTTTTAGTCACACTTGGCGGTCAGTGTGAAGTCAGTGGGACTCGGTGGTGAGCATGAGAATTCGCATCACAAATGCGTGATATAGACATTCATACAATAGTGAATAATTGTATGGAATGTGATTATAGACTATATATGTCATTGCATATGCATTTAGGTGGGAAGTCACCCTTGTAGGAAAACTCTTGGGCTTTGCTCACCAGTCATTAGGACCCCGCTTCCCGGTCTGGTATCGAGGAGATGGCACTCGGTAAATTAGATTTTGAGAAATGAAATGTGGCTTTGGTAAATATTTTTTGTAAATATGTATAAATATTTTTAGCAAAACGGGCATAGAGCAGAATATAGTTGATTATTCTCTCTGATGAGTATGGATATATAGATTTATGTAGCCATTTACTGTGGTCTGTATGTCTGTAACACACGAGACGTGTAGATTAAGCGGGTTGTGGGTAGTCAACGAGACCACCAGTTTTAGGCGTCATATATTTTTAAATTTATATTATTTTATAGACAACTTCCTTATTGTTTTTAAATTAATATTTTTTATTTTTTATTTCTAATATTATTTTATAATTAATATTATAACTTTGATAATAAATTATTATAAATATTCTTATTTTAAAATGAATTGATCAAATATGTATTCTAAATATTAATTTATTCAATAAATTCAATATAAAATAACTATATAGCTATTATGATATATTATTTAAAAATAATAATATTTATGAAAAATATGTGAGTACTAAAGTCAGTACCAATTTGGTCCCCCGATCTGCAAGGCCCGACTTCTTGGACCCCGAACTAAAAAACTTCATTTCCTTGGAAGTCGGCTTATACGGGGCCTATCTCGAAAGATCCAGGCAGACGGCTGAGTCAACATCCAAAATCGCCCAGGCTCGGATTCAAACTCGGATGAGGATGACCGCCGCTGCGAGACTGGCTCGGCCTTCCTCCGTGAAAATGAAGACATGTCTTCTGACCTCCCATACACTCCACAGGTAATGGGAATGTCGATATCTTGGCTTGTCTCCCGGAAGGAAGTGCAGGTTCAGAGACCCCAGGGATCAAATTTTCTTTCTCTCCACTGACAGGTTTGACGAAGAATGGAAACACTGGATATGCAACTGGTGCTCTTACAAAGAATCGAAGCCAAAATGACAGTCTTGTGAAATTTGTCTCTCCTAAGCAGTTGAGCTCGGCTGAGGGGAAGAAGACAAGGCGACTCATTTGTTAGCTCCTTTTCAAAAAGAAGGATAAGAGTCCTTTTCTTTCAAAGTTCACATGTCTTTACTATGTGGACTCCAAAGTTTTATTTTCAAATCCACGGATTCCAAAGGCTTTGAAATCCGTCAAAATTTCCTATAAAAGGAGGGGTTGTCTCCTTTGTGAAGTAGGTTAAATTTTAGAGTGAGAAGAGCCGAGGAGAGAGTTTGATACGTGAAATTTATCTGCTCAAATCAACATCTGAAACTTCACGATGAAAGTTTTATTTGGAAATATTGTAAGTTTCCAAAGTTCGATAAAATCTTGTTTCAAATTTCAATCTTTATTTCTTTTAATTCAAATATTTGCATCTTGTTTAGTTTTTACTATTCAACACATGTTCAAATACTCAAACTTAGTAGTATATCGGTGAAACTAGAAACCTCACGAACCCACTGATTGGGTTTAAGCGGGAAACACTCTTGTCTGGCATACCGTACTATTGAAAAGACTTGTTACTACATTCAAATTTTTATATTCTTTGTTAAAATTTAATTTGTTTAAATTTGATTATAGGAGTTATCCTTTTTAAAGTTTTAAATTTTTATAATGTAATTATAAAATTTAAAAACACAAAAAAAAAGATCAAACCATATAAAATTTAAATCTGAGGCATGCGAACCTGAGCAAAATAAAAAACATAAAAAAGAAGTAGATGTTTTAAATGTGGCCGAAAGGTCATATTACTTTAGTACAAAACCAAAGTCAATATTCTATCAGATAATGAAGAAGAATATTATTATGAGAATAATACATCATCTTTTGAAACTGATAAATCTCAAACATATTCTGAAAAAGAAATTGAAAAAATAGAAAATTGTTTATGTCAAGTAAACATGATAACTACTGAACAAGAATTGTTAGTAGAAATGATAGATCAAATTGAAGATAAAGAAGCTAAGACAAAATATATAAGAAAATTTTGAAACGACAAATACAAAACCAAAACCTAAACGAATATGTCGAATTCTATAAAATGAAAGATATATTTCAATATTATAAGAACGAACGCAACTCTACAAGATTTGCAAGAGAAGAAAACGATAAAAAATTCAAATTGAAGACTTAAGTTTTTAATCAAAACATAGGTGATAGACTAACAAGTTTAGAAAATTCAAAAGAAGTTTTAACAAGTGAAACAAATGAAGAATTAGAAAATTTTGTACATAGTATGAAATTTATTGTACAAAAACAAGATGGTATACAAAAATAACCTTAAAAATCAGCCCGATTATCAATGACTTTTATAGCTTTGATTGATTCGGAGAATGATTTAAATTATATCTGAGGAAGGATTAGTCTCTTTGTATATTTTGTAAAAACTTCACAAAATTATCAACGGCTAGTAATATTGATCCATTGAAGGTTCAATACAAAAATACCACAAAGTCATATTTGCAAAAATGGTATTTATTAAAACTTCATTCTTACTGAATTAAGAATATAAGTCATCAAATTGTTCCCGTCTTCATTTTATACTGTAGTAACATAAATCTTTCTCTGCTCGCTAAGAAATTTTCCGCCCAATATTTTAATGTGCGGTGAACCTTGTAGTAAGCGCGGCAATATGATCATCGCTTTACATCCAAATAGGCGATTCTTTGCCATTGCATTTGCGAAGAACAACTAAGATTTCATGTTGGAAAGACATCTATATTCGAGAATATATCTCCCATTATAAGCTGTTTTTGTTTTGTTATCTTTCTTCAAATTGTAAATATGGAGGAGTTAGTCTTTAATAAAAGTTTTTGATCTTTGATGCCGAGATTTTTAACATTTTTGATTTTTTATTCTTCGAGGTATCAACGACTATTAATGATCCCATTGAGTTCAATACAAAATACCACAAGGTCATATTTGCAAAAATGGTATTTGTATTAAAACTTCATTCTTACTAGTTAAGAATATAAGTCATCAAATTGTTTTAGGAACCCCTTTCCTAACTCAACTTTATCCTTTTCAAATAGATAATCAAGGCTTAAAAACCAATTATAACAATCAAGAAATTCTTTTTTAATTTATAAGAGGAATAGAAGTTAAAGAAATAAATCAGGTTCAAGATTTTATCTCTTTACTTCAACAAAAATAGAAACAAGTTAAATTTCTTAAAAAAGAAATACAATATAAAAAGACTGAAGAAAATTTAAAGTCAAAACAAATTCAAGAAAGAATAAAAAATATCTGAAACAAATAGAAGAAAATCTTCTTCTGCTAAATGCATTTGGAATAGAAAACAACATATGGTTTCATTACCATATGAAAAAGATTTTAATGAAAAACAAATTCCAACAAAGGCAAGACCTATTCAAATGAGTCCAGAACTCCTTGAATATTGCAAAAAAGAGATCAATGATCTCTTAACTAAAAAATTAATAAGACCAAGTCATTCACCATGGAGTTGTGCACCTTTTTATGTTCAAAAGCCTCGAAATTGAGGAACTCGAGGTTAGTAATAAATTATAAACCCTTGAATAAAAGTCTTACAATGGATTAGGTACTTGATACCTAATAAAAGATTTAATTCAGAGGATTTATAATGCAACAATTTTCAAAATTTGATATGAAATACGGATTACATCAAATTCAGTTAACCTAGAAATAGGTACAAAGCACTACAGTTCCATTTGCCATGCAGATGGAATGTAATGCCTTTTGGCCTAAAAAATGCTCCTTCTGAATTTCACAATATGATGAATGAAATCTTCAATGAATATACTAGGTTTTCCATAGTATATATTGATGACGTTCTTATATTCTCAAATTCAATAGATGAGCATTTCAAACATTTAAAAAAATTTCAAAAAATTGTACATTTGAGATAGGCCACAATAGTGAATTTGAAGAAATGAGTTTTTAGTTTAGATGCAAGTTGAGGCGCAGTAGAGGCTGGGATTAAATTAGTATATGAAGGCCACTTCGAAGAAACACACCATCCCAGGCACAAAACCACATAGAGAGGGTCAAAACATCGGGGGACCTGCGTAAAGGGAGGCTGATAACGCCTGGTAAAAATTGCCCATGAAGGACCGACCTTGCTAGGACCCACAGTTAAAGCATGCTGAATGGCGGATCTCGAATATTAGGCCACCCGGGGTATTTGTCGGTCTCACTTTCCCCTTCCGCTGTCCCGAGAAGGGGAGCACCTCGGGAGCATCTCGAACATCGACCAAATGGTTGGAGACACCACGGTTAAATCTAGAGACCAGCGATAATAGAAGAATCACCATCGATACGTAGAGAAGAGCGACCGGACCCGTGAAGTGGATAATGAAAACAAAAATTCATCAACACAAACAACTCGTCTTATCGCGAAAGAAATCAAAAAAACGAGCCTTGAGTGGACCCGGAGAAGAGCAATGGAGAAAGACTCTTCACAAGGCCAGACAGAGAAGACTAAGAGAAGGAAGTCAGAACTCGCTAAAAAGCGAAATAAAAGGTCGAGCAATGGCACAGACGGAAGGATGTCAGCGAAAGAACAAAGGAAACTCAAAGGAATGGAAGAAATAAGCGCGGCAGAAGAGTCATCATTATCCTGAAGACAAATGGCGACGACCAGTACAACTAATCGGCCCCAGCCAGGACACGTGGAGTACTTTTAGATCACGGCGTTCACGGCCCGCGCCGTGCAGGTACCGCGAGTGGGGAGCCTTGATAGGGTTTGAAAAGTAAGGTTCATGGCTTGGCACGAGCCCGAGAAAGAGGCCCCGGCGAAACGAAACACGAAGGCCCAGCGGTTGAATTCCAAAGGAGGGGCTTGCTTGATGAGGCATTGACCTTTTTAAGCCAACATTCCGACCTTTGGGCCGGCCCGAAGAGAGGTCAATCAGTTTGGCCCAGGCGCGATGATCTCCAGCGGTACGGAAAATAGAACCCAGTCACAATAATATATTATTACTTGAGTGGGCTGATCTCACCAATAAAGAGGAAAGAAAGTAATATTAGATCGGCAAATAAATCTCGGATCCCAATGGGATGAAAGATTACCCCGAATAAACTACTCTTTCTATATCTTATACCGTCAAATCTGGTTATAATAAGAAATATCCCATCAGTAGGAATGAATCTGATACCGTCAAGCGGGAGAACATCTACTATAAATCTGAGTCACCTCATGTCGGTGAAGGTACACAAAAACTAACGCCATTGCGTCTCATCTTGTGCGCATCCTAGACACATTCGCCTTCACAGCGGTCTACATTTTATACTCGGAAGAAAGTGACTTGGCGTCGGAGCGGCCACGGGCGGAGAGCCCTCGTAGACCCCCTTTCTTCTTTGTTTTGCGGAGGTGCTACGACCAGTGTGCGGATCGGTATTGCAGCGATCATACTTCAGCCGAACTGATCAAAGCACATCGAAGCCGCCCGACAATCAGATTGACCAATGACCTACCGCTCAGTGAGATTGGTTGAAAAAGCATCATCACGATAATGTAAATAAGTTAACCTTGAAATCTTGCATAATTTGGTGAGAAATAAATAATGGGACAATAATAACTATATAAGCTAGCCTCAGGTATTTCGATTACTTTGATGGGGTTTCTAGCGAATATTAATCATAACTCTTATTAGCACTTTTTTTTTAAATATAAATTTTATCGATTCAAACTAACAATACATCTAATTGAGACACAAAATTAAATTCGTTAAGAAACACGAAAGAATGGCTGCTATCGAGGTTAATAGCAATATAATTAGTTGACATAAAGCCTATACATTTTAAAATTCTATGATGACTAGAATTCATAAGATTCAGTTCTATGTATCTTGACAACCACTGATTTAATTGATGCAATCTCATCAAATATGTTTTCTTTGTTTGAATAGCCCCAAGCTTACTTAGTGCTCGTTGTAACAAGGTTGGTGAAAACCGACATAAAACAACACGTCCTTGTGATAAAATGACGAAAACATAAAAAAAAAAACAAAATAAATCGAATATATATGTGGAATAACCACTTTATTGTGCAATAAAATGAAATAAAAAATATGTAGATGGGTGATTTCAGGCCATTAGCATGCATTATAAATACCTCATGACAGATCCCTCCATATATCTGCAAATCGCCCACAAAAACTGATCCATCATCATCCATCTCTTCTTTGCATCACCTTGATTACAAGATCATGATGATGATGATTTCTAACCATTGTTTTGGCTTTGCGGCGCGACCATTACGAGTGTCGGCGGGAGTGGTAGTAGGGTTCTTGATGGAGAAAAAGATAAAGTGGATGAAGATCATAAGGATTCTTCCTTTGTCTGCGATCGGAGTCCTGTCCACTTCTTCACGATCCGGCTCATGCACTACATCTGAACACAGCACCTTTGCCTGTGCTCGCTCAGCTAGAGCACATTTGCATTAGGCTAATCTCATGGAACCCCAGGTGACGATGGGAGTAATCTCAATGACTGAAATGACTCAAATCGATGATGATGGATTTGGGCGCAAAACCCAAGGCCATATTGTTTTGTTTTAATTTATAAGATTCATCGAAAATGTAATAAATGCAATTAGCATATGATTTCATGTATTGATCTTTTTTTCCACCATTCACATTATGTACTACTGATGAGGCTTTCACGGTACTTTGTGGTATATGGAAATAAAAAGAACAAGTTGATTGATGCATATACTTCTATATACTTGCCCTTGTTGCTTTAAGAGCAATAAAAGAACAATTTTGCCATCTTCTCTGCGTCTTTGTTTTGGCATTTCATCCACGATGCTTTTACCACGCAATTTTGTTCATGAGGCTATTAATTCTTATTTGCATGTTCTAATTAATATGTATATCTTCCATAATGCATTTTAGTAATTTGACAATAAGGCATAACAACTTTTTTTAGTTTAAATATTATTTTCTCCAAATAATGAGTGTTTTTTTTTTCAAAAGTGTTTTAATTAAGAGAATCAATTATAAAGTGCTTTTCAAAAAAATAGCAAAGTCGTCTTATAATACTAACAATAATCTTTTATAATACTGAAATGATTTTAAAATAAAGTGTTTCTAAAGTTTCACGAATACCTATCATTTTATAAAAATAATTTTGAAATAAAAACACTTCCTAAAATCACTACCATATAGGCTCTAAATTCACCTAATAAGCTGGGACTTCCAACGCTTTCCTCACACGGATGTTGGATTTTTTTTTTTTCAGTCCTTCGGTTATGATAAATTGTGGAGCCTCTTTCAGTGATCAGGACACTTGATGGAGCTATATGATGCTATGTTGATATTTTGAACACCACTTTTCATCTCCACTAAAAGAGTTTATATAAAGGGATGAAGGTTTCTCCATATATATATTTACTTCATTTGGATCGTGTCTAGTCAATGTGGAACTTCCAACACCTATCAACTATCTATCTTTTTTCTTACATTTTCTATTTTTTTCTTTCCTCCATATTTTCTCAAAATTTTCCAAGTAACAAAACACAACGTTAGCTACCACTCAAATGCGAGATACACTTCATCCATTTTCAAAACTAATGCCCCTTAAGGAAGTTCAACAAAAACAAAAATAAAAAATAAAAAATAAAAAATAAATAAAAACCCAAAACACTATTATATTTAAAGCTAAAGTGGTTTGTAGATATTTTTCGGTTTTTTTTTTCATTTTTTCTTTTTAACGTAGTGACTTGTTCTAACTAGTATATACGTCTAATAATTTTATAGGGAGAAAACTAAACATGCCCTGTGGTGACTATAATGGTTCTTGTTTAATTATGGTAAACCATTAACATTAAAATAATTTTCCTTTTCACATAATTTTTGGTGTTCAAAAAATGTAAATGGTATTCAAGCAATTTTTGAGACGCATAGTTTCTTCTTTAAGACCGCTTCAATTTCCAATCTCCAAAAGGAAAACGCCATTAATACGCTAACAGCCAAAGAAACCCTTCAAACAAGCCAAACTACGAAAAACTCTAGGGTTGAATCCTATAGAAAGCTAATTTTATATATTTTAACTCATCTATCTAAAGATTCACATGTTTTAGAATATGGATTAGGTGCTGTGAGCATTACGGTCAAACGGACCCAATTCAGTAAAATCTATTCTACGATCAAAATTGGTGACACAAGGCCACAAAGTAAACAGTACAGAAACGAAAAGAGATCACCAATGAGGTTAGTCAAAAAGTGGTATACAAATCGTGAAAATTTTAAAATGCAACAATAGTTTGATTTAGACCAATCTAACTCTTGGAAAATATTTGTTAGGAGATGGATTTTGGTGGCCTTCATGCAGCTCTTTACAATAATCGATGGGACAACATCATGCAAATGTGTGATCTATTACTGCTAAATTACTGTATTCATGCTTTTAAATATTTCAATATTCATTGCTCTTGCTAGAAGAAGCTTTTAACTGACAAAAGTCTCCTTATTTCTAAAAAAATTAAAATAAACATATGTAATGAATAAAAAAATAAATAACATGCAATAATTAATATCTTGTACGTTATTTTCACTCTTGATGTGTATTTTAAACAATTCGGTGCTACAATAAAACCCTATCTGCATAACTATTTTTCTCATTTTTATTCTTTCTATTTTTTTTCAACAAAAGAGGTGATTTTTACCATTCTTAGCTTGAAATCACTCTCTTCTACATCTCTTTTCTACAATTTTTTTCAATAAGTGGTTCTTCACAAAAATCTAGATTTTTACTTTGTTTTTTCGTATTTTGTCGTCTTCTTGTAAGGCTTGTTTTGTTGTCATCTTGTTAATGATGGGGTTTGTGTCGTCTTAGTGCGCGATTTGATTTTAAGTGGTCTTGTTGCGGCGCTTTCTAGCGTGTGGGTGAATTCAAACGGTAAAAAGCAGATTCAATCAAAACTATCAAGTCAAATCATGAGTCGTCGTATCTTTGCAGAAACTGAGAGTCATTTGTATTCCAGTCATCGTAGAATAGCTAAATGTAGGCTTTAGCCAGTTTCAACGTGCTACTAACTGAATGTTGATTCTACAGAGTTTAAAGACAGAGATTTGATTATATCATTTCTGAGAAGAGAGAGAGAAATGCAGAATATATTGCTAGTTTAGATGTTAAAAATTTATTTTTCTTTTCAAACAAAAAAAAAAAAAAAAAAACAATTCCTACTACAAAAATAAAAGATAAGATTAACTTGAGTCATGAAAACGATTTTTCGTTGGTTGATCTTTTGAATATGTATTTTAAAAGTGTAACAAACATGGTTATTTTAATAAAATCATATATTGCCTTTTCTTTTCCTCTATTATTCTTTCTCTTGTTATTAATCATTGATTAATTGCAATGTGTATTAATTCTCTCTTTTTTGCGTATTTGGAACAATTTGTGAAAATTATCATCTAATTTGCGGTGCCTGGGTTTGCTCACAAGAAGAACATCATAACAGTCTTAGTTACATTGGGCCTTCTTCCCATGAACATGGTTTGATTACTAGATCAACAATAAAACTTTCTCTGTTTGGAAAACTTTAATCCATATAAATAAGCCAAAAAAATAAAAATAAAAGAAAAATAGATGTGAACTTAATATAGGAACACTATGAATGGATCAGACCCACTTCAAGTGCTTGAATGATAAGCACTTTTCTTGAGTACTTTTTATTTTAAGGTACAAATATTTCTTCTTTCTTGCTTTTTCCTCTAAAAAGATTTACGAAATATAATACTGATAGTTTTGGATTCAAGGTCTCAGGTTCCTTTACCGGGAAGGATAAAACTTCCATTTATACCCTTTTCCACTAAGCTGCACTAGACCAGCCCTTACCAGCCTATGGAAGTCAGTAAGGCCCAGTCAGCCCATCCTAGGTTTGAGAGTCAAATGCGCCCCTACATTTATATATTGTTTTAGTTAAATACCATAAATAAATAAAAAAAAGAAAGAGTTATAGTTTTTTAATCCATGCAAATTTTGTTCCTTGATGATTAAAAATTATTATTCACAATAATAAAGTACATGATCATTACATTTCAATCATATTTTTTTCTTTTATTTATTTATTTGACAAATATTAACAGTAACAACAACATATTTGATGAGTTTAATTTTTAAAAATCTTCTTTTTATTATTTGTTTATTACATTTTCATGGAAGAAATATGTATTTTCTTTTATGGGTTTCATCAGCAAACCAAATGAAAAGATTTATTTTTAATAATTTGTTATTTGCTCCATTAATTGCTAGGACATGAAGCTTGATGGTTTATTTGTTTTTGGACAATTGTATGGATAAGCAAATAACAAGTGAAATTATTACAGTTTGTTATTAATTTCCATTTTTATGGGTTATTTCATAGGGTATTTACCCACCCCATTAAACATCAGAATTTGATCTTAGGATAAAATTGAATTTTACAATTTTGTAATATTTTACGGTTTCACAATGTTGCTTTGTAATTTATGTTTATACTATTTGTGATTACTTATAGCATAGTGAGGACCGATCCGGATGCCTTCCCGGGGTCCCCGGAGTAGTCAGCTAGTGAAGTCCCACTTTGTACAAACCATAGGGAATGCCTGATGGAACCCCGCTAAGAAAGAAATAAACACATGCAGTACCAAAGTACCTCATATATATAGATAAATCCACGACCGACCTATCCAAATGTAGGTCATAACCACAACATACATGATAGGGACTCAAATGAGTTTAATACTAATGTCAGAGCATTCTAAGAGTATTTGCGAATTTAGGGTTACAAGATAAACATAAATAGGTCCAACAATCCAAGACAGATGGATGGGTAGAGTACTAATTTGTCCTTAGCAACTTGATGTTAGATCTGGCGCCGAGGCCAGGCTCTCTAAACCACTTGGGACCTAGGAACAAATTTAAAACAATAAACGTGAAATAAATCTCAAAGAGTAGCATAATTTATAAGGAAAATAATGTTTTAATTTTTTAAACATCTAGTGCTCTCCAGACCTCCGTCAGCTCCTTTGTAAGGTTCTAGTTTAACAAACATTTCACGACCAACTTTACCAAAACCCAGCAATAAGAAAATCATGCTCAATAATTCGTGACTTCATTTTCAAGAACCTTATAACTTTGATTCATTCACCACATAGGAGTTTGATGCATAAAACATATAAACGTCATATTATAGAATTAATCATGGAAAATAAAGTAATCATAACTATTAAAAGGGTATGTCTTACTCGAAACCAGTATTCTGCCGTACCATAAAAAATCAACTATGTACCATACCATATACACTAACGATGTATCTTAGGTACCATGTACCCATCGCGTCGGGTAAACCGACCTCCGTCACCGTGGCAAACCCGAGAATACCAAGCGAGTAAGATTGAGGCCGACCTCCGTCAGTGGCAGGCCGAGAATGCCAAGCGGAGTCGGGTCAAGCCCAGGCCTCTCACGATCCGCGTGACTGACTAATGGCCGGTTCGGGTCAGCGGGCCTCACGACCGTGGCAGCTGCCAGCCCGGTCGGGTCAAGGCGGCGATCACGGCACCGTGGCGGCTAATGAAGCCGTCGGGTCGAGCCGGCGTCACGGCAGTGGCAGCTGGCAAGCCGTCGAGATTCAGCGAGCCTCACGGCCTTAGTGGCAAACCTGGGAATACCAAACCGTCGGGTGGCTTGGGCCTCACGGTAGTGGAAATAACATATAGCAGTTGGATGTAACCAACCTTAAGACAACAATAAATCTCAATTACACTATAATATAATACTAAATCCGATCACGTCTGATATGGTACATCACCTTATAACCTCCAACACAATGTCACTCACGTGTACTTTTCCATCAGAGTATCCCCAAGTTAGGAATTTATGAATTTACTTTCCACAACTCAATCAACTACATTGAAGATCTTTAGTTCATCAATTCAAGCCGAAATTTGAGAAATACCTCAATGACCATATTCCTTAACCAATTTTGAAACACATATATTTCACAAAACAATAATTGTTCAAGGGGGTTTGAAACCCAATCCACATCCCCCAAAATATCTAAATACCACAGACTCATCCACGAACCAAGTACAACTTCCAAATAGTTAAAATGTTGACTAAAATTCACATGAAATGATAACTTGTTTTATATGAGGCCAGATAATCCACATTTATGCAACCAACCATTTGATCAAAGCAGTATATATATATATATATATATATATATATATATATATATATATATAATATTTAATCACAATAGATATATCAATGTAATAACCCAAATCATTTAAAAACATATAAACACTCCTGGTATAGGCCTTTCAGTCTGTTCCTGCGGGGTGTCTCCGGCCAGTGAGTACTTTGTAATATAAATAAAACACCACTTAGGTTCAATAACTGAACCCGGCTTAACATTGGAATGCCGAAGGCCTTAGAATAACTTTGGAACTATGAAACCATTCAAATTGGACTCCCGAGCAGGTCCCGATTACACGGTGTGCTCTATGGGCGATACCTAAAATTGGGGCTTTTTCAGGGAACTAGTTTCTCGAAATTGAACCTTGATAATTCCTAAAAACATCGATTTCACTAATACAACTTCAATAATTTTCCATTTGACCAATTGGTACTCTATTTAGTCGACATCGGTAATTACGAAACAACCTAAAAATGGAAAACTAACTTAAACGGCGTCCAAAATTACAAACCATATCAATGGAAAGCCCAAGAGACCAGGAACTCATTGGTACCATTACCTTGGTCCAACAGTCGCTGTGGTGGCCGGAAAACTCGATCTAACCTTCGGCCGATTTTGTTTTCGTTGTAACTTCCAAACGGTGAGGAATCTGCAAAAAGGGACCACGGAAATGAGTTCAGGGGGTCCAAAAATGGTGGAAAGGAGCTATGGGGTGGCCGGAAATGGCCGAAAAATCAAGAAAATACCGGTGACCCACGGTGGCCGCCGCCGCCGCTTCGCCGGCTCGATACCGGCGCGTCCGGCGGTTGGCCATGAAATTTTACAGCCGTCTTAGTCTGGATGTCCTCCTCCCATATGTGTGGCGCGTGTACAGTGAAAGTGGCCGGAATCGTCTCCTTTGGTTGAAACTTGAACGGCCTACAAATGGGTTAAAACGACCAATTTTGGTGCTCACGGGTTTGAGGAGTTTTTCTAGGGTTTTTGGAGCTCAAAGTGAGTGTTTGGGGCTAGGGTTTCCTTTGGCACGCAAAGCTATGTATATATAGGGCTTAGGGGTCGCTTTCAGGTAAAACACGAAGGCGGCTTGGACAACTTCTTAAAAAACCTTTGAATTTGAACTTACCGGGGTCATAACTTTTTATCCGTAAGTCGGATTTTGACGTTCAACCAGTCTATGAACTTGTATCGACGAGGCCTACGAAACGGTGTCTTAGAAAACCCAAAACTATTCATCCTTGAAAAAGTCAACTTTGGTCCACATATTAAGTGTTGGTCAAACCTAGTCAACTCTGGTCAAACGTGTTACAAACTTGTATTATTTGGTGCGGGTCATTACATAGCATCATATTGTGAATAAGATTATTATTGATATTATTGCACTTGGGTAAAAATTTAGAAATATTGAATGCTTATGAACTTGCCTATCGTGAGTCTGAGCATGTCGGATATTCTTGAAATTGATGTTGCAACTGTTATTTCTCCCGTCTTGCACATCAATTTTGCTAAGATCCATACGGATAGTGAAGTTGTCCTATCGATGATTTGATTATTTGGTAAGATGCTTAGTTTGGTGAAGAGATTTCATTAAGTGTCATGAACCACGTAATTTTACTACCCTATCGGTGGGAAATTGATGTATTTGGTTGTGACGGTTGGTGAATTGCTCTTACCTATGTATGAGTCTTTTCGTATTTTATAGACTCTAGCATTTGGTGACCACTTTTGTGGGTCATTTAGTAAGCCGAAGAATGGAGCAATTTGCATGTCCTTGTTTTACATGTATTTTTGACATTGCTCTCTTATTTATTCTTTAGCTTTGAGCTTTCCTCAATTCTTGCCATCTTGAAACAATGGGACTATTACAAGAATGGGAAAAATGAGCTATTTGATAATCATTGGGTGAATGTTTGTTTTGAATCCAATATCATTCATGTGTCATTTGATACTTGGTGGTTAGATAATGGTGCTACCATTCACACTTGCAATTCTATGCAAGCGATTATAAGCAGAAGAAGTCCAACTAGTTTGGAGCAGTATGTGTGCATGGGAGACAGTACAAATGTCTAAGTTGATTTTCTGGGAGTTGTTAAATTACAGCTCAATATAGGAAATTTTTTGGAATTGCAGGATGTGGTGTACATACCCTCGGTTAGGAAAATTTTGATATCAGTACCTATTTTGGATAGACTTGGATATAGTTTTCTTTTTGGAACTGGAAAAGTTAAACTGTACCGAGATTCACTATCGATTGGCATTTGAGTACTTTGTGGGAGTCTTTACAGATTAGATTTGTCTGCTTTGCCTTATGTTTTTGTTACCCTTACTATTAATACTGCTAGTAGCTCAAAAAATTTGAGATTGAATGAAAAGCCTTCTATTCTTTGGCACAAGCATTTAGGCCATATTTCTAGACATAGAATGGAAAGAATAATTAAAAATGAGATTCTTCTAGATCTTGATTTCTTATATTTTGATGCATGTGTATATTGCATAAAATGTAAACTGACTGCCAAGGTTAGGAATGCCAAGATTGATAGATCATGAGTTGTAGGGTTATTCATACAGATATTTTTGGGCCATTCACTCCTCTTACTATGGGTGGCTATACATATTTCATCCGTTGGTATGATGATTATTCCCGTTATGGTTTTGTCAAGCTCATTCATGAGAAGTTTGAATGGAGGTTTTCGGCTTTCAAACCTAAAGTGAGTTCCAACGAGGGAAGAGAATCAAAATTAGTTCGATATAGCGAATGGTGATATGGTAGATATGATGAGACGGGGCCCTTAACCTTGAACCATTTCAGGTACCTTCAAGAATGTGGCATTAATGCTCGATATACAATGTTTAATTTACTCCTTGACAAAATGGGATTGAGAGGGAGAAATCCTGCAGCTTCTTGATATGGCGCGATGTATGGCAGTGGTTCCTCGCTACACGAGTTCTTGTCGGTGACCTTGAGCTGCGACATATATTTTGAATCAAGTTTCTAGTAAGTTTGTTTCTAAGTCCCATATGAGCTATTGTAAAGCAGCAGGTAAATTTGAATTTTTGAAATGGCAAGCAGTAATTTCTTAGCTACAATACATGATGCAGACCTGAAATTTTCTACATCTTGGATGATGAAATGGACGTCACTATTGGATTCATCTTGTGAAATCTAGGTACCTAGACGAACTTCGTTGAATTCCGAGACAATCGTATTTTCATGATTTTCAGTGCTTCCCTGTCTGGCTAACCCCAAAAACGGGATTTTAAGAAAAATTTTGAAAATGGAAAATAAATTAAGTAAAGTTCATTTAAAATAAATTGAACTTAAATCGAAACGAAATAATAGTTTCGTGGTATAAATGGACCAGGAAAAGTCGTGGACACGTGGCGCGTCGTGAGCTACCCACTTAAACCTTAAGTGAGGGGCTTGGGGGACAAAAGGAAAGGATCCCATTGCTTATCACATTTGGAGAAAAAACGCAGTGAAAGAGAAAGGATAGGAAGAGCTTAGAACTTTCGTGATCTACGAGGAGTTCAGTCAATCGGGTCGTTGGGCCAGTAGTGAAAGTTCATCTACTCGACGGGATGCGTGAGTACCAAAAGGAGGGGTTTCACCAAAGATTCGAGGAAATTTGGAAATTAAAGTTTAGGCAGTCCATATTCTTGATTTAATGGGAAGCTTTGATGTATGCTCAAGTATGCACACACCCGTGTACTTTGTTTTTCGACCTGTGGAGTAGGTACTTGAGTGATCTTGGTCAAAGCTGTACAAAGCGACTAAGAAAGTTTTGAGGTATCTTCAGGGTGCTCGAGGATCTCATGTTGACATATGTCACAGGCACTCTTGGTGGTTGAGACACAGTGATTCCGATTATGGAGGCTGCGTGGATGATAAAAAGTCCACTTCTTGTTATATCTTTAGGATGCGTGAAGAGTTGTTTCATGGAAAAGTGTAAAGCAAACACTTATAGCTTCTTCTTCTATGAAGGCAGAGTATGTGGCGTGCTATGAGGCTACTTGACATGCAATATGGTTGCGGAACTTCATTTCAGCTTTGGAGGTTGTTCACTCCATTTCTAGACCGCTGAAATTGTTTTGTGATAATTCCATAGTTGTATCTTTCTCTAGGAACACTACGAGCACTTCTTGCTCCAAGCACAATAATGTGAAGTTATTTTTTGTTAAAAAGAAAGTTGCAGAGTCCCTCATTTCAGTTGAGCACACGCCTACGACTAGCATGTTGGCAAACCTACTAACCAAAGGCTTACTAATTTGTGTGTTTCAAGAACACGTCACCCGCATGAGATTGTTAGGAGCCTAGAATCTTTGTCTTAGTTGGAGTTTTGCCTTTTCATGTATTTTGTAAGGAAAGCTCATGTTTTTTCGCGGTTGCATGCACATTTTGACGTTGTCATTATCTTAAGGATTGTGTCATTGACCTCGATGAATGGCATAATTATGTTTTTCTTTCTATTGAATCAATACTTTTGTCATTGTACTACTTCTAGATTAGTAATGTCATTATACCGATTTATACATCCTCTAGGTGTATTAATTGTATATGATTGTTATGGCTATGTAAGTCTCTTTGTGGAAGCATTTGAGTTATGATTTCGATTAGTAGCACTCCGATTATGTACAATTTAGTATATCCTCTCTAAGATGTTAATCAGATATGATTGGTTATGACTATGTAAATCTATCGAGAAAACATTTGAGTTAAGTGATTATGTCGTTCAAGTGGGAGAATCTTAGATTAATTTATTAATTATGAACTAAGCAAATCATATTACAATTTTAATCAGAGCACTGTGTATGTTAATTATGGGTCATTTATGGGATGATTTGGTCATTAACTAAGATAGGAGCTCATGGTTATATCTTCTCCGACCAAAGCCTAATTGTTCCCTTGTGCTCTATATATATAAGTAAATAGAGCCCTAAAATTTAACAAGAGTTTGGTAGAACACTCTTTGGGGAGAAGGAAATATTCTTCTTCAACCCTAGCCATCTTTCTCTTTGATCTTCCCCTCTACAAATTTCTTTGGAGATAAATGGAAATCAATAATTTCGGATCCGTCTGTGCAATGCTTTTTCTACACACTATAAATTGATATGCCTTTGTTCAATAAAGTTTGTATTTTGTAATGTGTTTATTGGGTCGCTTTGATTGTTAATCAATTGTTTAGGTTTAATAAGTGCTCTTGATCTTACAAAATAATTCAGAATGGAACAGATCTACTAGGTTATCAAGATATATACTTATATAATGTTAGGAATTTATCCCTATGGAATGTAACAATTGTAGTGGTCATAGTAGTGTGTTATTATACCATAATTTTTTCTTATCTAGAACAAATAATAATAAAGTTTTTACTAGGACGTGCTTCCTTGAATTGGGGTAATTTGGTCACAGCTCGAGATGCATTATTGTAACATATACTGCAATACAGTTCATTAACTAGTAGTGGATCTGAACACCTGCATGTGGTAATTTATAGTGTAATGAGAGGCCTTATATAGGCTAGGCCATACAACCCAGAAAAATACAAATTACAATCCTAAGGAAAATACAAATATAATCCTAGGAAATTATGTGTCAAATATAACAATATAATAATCTAACATCCCCCTCAAACTCATGGTGGTTTAAGAGAAACCATTATGAGTTTGAAGCAAGTTCTAAAAGTCTGGCTAGAAGTGGTTTGGTGAAGATATCGCCCACTAGATCCCGAGAAGAAATACATCGAAGTGTATGTGTACCTTTAAGCAGATGATTTACGAATGAAGTGACAATCAATCTCAATATGTTTAGTATGTTCATGGAAGACATCATTATGAGCAATTTGAATAGCACTTCGATTATCACAGTGAAGTTTAGTTGCAATGGAACAATCAACACCAAGATCCCAGAGTAAACAACGTAACCAAATAAATCTACCGTAGTAGTCGCGTTGCTCTATATCTCCCCCGCTTCAATGTTGGAATGAGCAACGACTGTTTATTTTTGCTTCTCCAAGAGATAAGAGAATCACTCAAAAGAAAAAAAAATCCTGTAGTAGATCGATGATTAGTGGGATCACCTACCCAATCCAGACCAACGTGCCCGCAGTTAAGCAGTTAATTGGAAAAAAATGAAGACCATCAAATAAGGTGCCTTCGATATCGAAGAACTCGAGAACAAAGAAGATAATGAGTGAGATCTAGGGCAGCCATAAACCGACTTACTACATGAACTGCATAGAAAGAATGTGGCGAGTACTGAGATAGATTAGACTCCCAACAAGCTGTCTGTAGAGAGTAGCATCAGATAGTGATTTGCCATCATGAGAATTGAGGCGACATTTATACTTAATAGGTGTGTCGATTATCTTGTTATCAATGATACTGGCTCGAGAAATCAGATCAGAAGTATACTTGGCCCGAGTAAGATAGTAACCATCTATAGAAGAAGAAACTTCTAGACCAATAAATTAATTAAGAGGGCCGAGATCTTTCATTTCAAATTGACGACCAAGAGAGTGCTTTATCATCACCTGTAATAATCATATCATCAACATACAAGAGGAGAATAGTAATACCATGACTAGACCGTCTAAGAAAAAGAGGTGTATCAAAAGAACTTCCTGAAAAACCATGCTGAGAGATAGTAGAACTGAACTTTGCAAACCATGCTCAAGAAGCTTGTTTAAGCCCATCAAGTGCCCGTCATAGTCAAAATACTCTGTGAGGGAACCCTGGAGGGTGAGAGTAACCAGGTGGAATCTTCATATAGACTTCCTCTAAGAGTTTACCATTAAGAAAAGCATTTTTGACATCCATCTGAAAGAGTGGCCATTTGCGAGCCGTTAAACTGTGACAAGAGCTCGACGTATTGTCGAGCCACAGAGCAAAAGTCTCCCCATAATCAATCCCATACCCGAGTAAAACCTCTGCAACAAGGCAAGCTTCCTTGTAGCGATCAATGTGCGGCTATCCAATCGAGTCTTGATCTTATAAACCCATTTACAACCTATAGAAGATTTTCCAGAGGGGAGATCAACTAGATCCCATGTTCCAGTTTTATGCAGTGCATCCAACTCTTCTTTCATAGCTTGCTGCCATAAAGGGTAAGAGGAAGCATCATGAAAATTCTAAGGTTCCTAGAGAGAGGTGAGAGCAGAAAAGCAATGAAAGTCACGAAGGTGAGAAGGAAAAGTAGTTACCCGATGGGAACGATGAAGTGCATGAGAGTCGGCGACCAGCCAGGATCCACGCTAGTGGCAAGACGCACGGCACGCCGGCGATCCGTATGAAGCTCATCAGATGCATGAGAAGGAACATCGCGACAGAAGGGGGAGACTCGTATAGAGAGGTGGGAGACTCCTCAAAGAAAAAAAGGTCGTGAGAGGATCGGGATAGAGGAATAAGGAAACATGAACATGAGGTAGCTGGTAAACATTTGTGTTCCCAAAAGACCACATGCCAAGATACACGAAGACGTTTGCTAATGGGATCATAACACCTATAACCTTTTTGACCTATTCCATACCCAAGAAAACAACACAAATGAGAATGAGACTGGCTTGGCTTTCATGATCATGAAGCAACAAAATGCACACATCCAAAGACTCTAAGTAAGTCATAGGAGGGAGAATAACCAAACAACATATTATATGGAGTTTGATTCTGAACAATGGGAGAAGGACACCGATTGATGGTGTAAACGATGTAGACAGCTTCAAAACCGAGTATGAGTAGAAGCGGTAATAGTAGTAGCACGAACAACATCAAGAATATGACGGCTTACGTCACTTTGCCATTTTGGTCGAGAAGTTTAGACAAGAGGAATGAGGAACAATACCAAATTGATGTAGAATAGATGTAACTTCATGGGCTTTATATTCTGGGGCATTATCAGATCTGAAAACTTTGATAGGTTTAGAAAATCGTGTTTCAATCATTTTGGCAAAGTCATGATATATTTGATAAAGTTCAGAACGATTTTTCAAGAGATAAATCCAAGTATATCGGGAAAATCATCCACAAAAATAACAAAGTAACGTGACCCACCCGGAGTAGACACTACAAGAAAAAAGGGTTTTGTTGACAGTTTTTCACCCTCAAGATAAGGTATATATGTTAAGATAGGTCAATGTTCATAAATGTTATCTATGCCAGTGTTAAGAAAACCTTAAAGCTAGCTTGACATATGCATATGTTATGGTTGCCTTTATTTCTTCTAATGATGGAATTTTGTCAGTATGACATAAGTCAAGAATTACTTCACTTTCTATAAAAGTTGGCTTTAACATGTGTCAAGGTTATTTAATCTTATGTCAAAATTTGATCAAATAGGTCAAGGTCGATTAAAAAACATTATTTCAATTATACTTTAATTTAATGGAAAATGAACTCATACCATATGATATGATGATGCCTATTTTGAAATTAAATTTGACTCCTATTTAAGTATGAAACTAATCATCAAGTCATATAACAATGTACATAAACTACTATTTGAGGTAAAAAAAAACTAATATACAAACATTTGAACATTAAATACATAATCCCATAGATCTTCTTTTAAGTTACTCTCCATTTTATACATATAAACAAAACTCAATTAAAAACAATCAATAAAAATACTACACTAACTTAAACTGAATTCTCTAATATTTCTTCAGAAGAGGTACTTTTGTGGTTTCTTCCTCTTTGTCTTCTTTGTTACATTTTTCTTGGGTACCTAATAAGATGAAACAAAATATTAATAGAAATTTGAGTAAAAGATACAAAAAATTATAATATTTTCCATTGGAGATCATACATATTAACCTCTTCAATATAACAAAGATAAATATTCAATATTAGATGTAAATATGCTTTAGTTACAAAGGATTTGGATGAGGTAAATCAAAACTTCAATTGACTTAGTACAATGAGATAAATGTAAGGAAAGAGATAGAAAGAAAAAGAAAACAAGAAAAAAAGAGAGTAGAAGGATTATGTGCTTTATGTTTACCGTCCACACTTTTGAGGTGTTTATTTGAACATTTCTTACTAATTTTATTACTAGACTAGAGGTAGAGTGTAATACCCGAGAAATTCCAATTTCTGGAGTAAGGGCAAAATCGTACTTCGACATAAAATTGTAATTTCGGTTAAAAATCCGTACTAATTTCAGATCTCGGATGACAAACAGATTTCACCGCTGAATCATCTCGCGAAATCTAGTTAGCACGGAAAATTTCGTAATTTTCCGAGACAGTCGGAATTTACACATTTTCGAGCGCCGTGCCAGTGGTAAAATCTGCTGACGCCACGTAAAACCACATATAAAGCATGTACCATGTACCATAAGTGGTATGAGTAGAGAAATGATGAAAATGGACGGCCGAGGTAGTGCCGAATATCGATTCTGGTAAAAGAGGGACATAAATGTCATTTTTTGGAATGTTAATGAGCTAGATGACAAAAGAGTAAATAGTGCTCATCTTTCTTCCTTAAAAACACAAAGCAAAAACGTGTCCCATGGGAGATGCAGTGAGTTCTGATTTGAGAGGGGTTTTAGAGAGAGAAGGTGCTTCTCTAAGATCCTCGCATCCGACCGCTACGATTCCTCGAGCAAGAAGGAAAACGCTCTACGCCGGAGCGTGCCACGCCGCTGGGACTCGGTTTGCGAAGTTTTGACAACTCCCAAGAGGTAGGATTTTTCTCCCTACTTGTGTTTTATTCCATTTTAAGGGTTTTTCGACAGCCTGCTAGTTTGAGGCCGTGAGGGGCCGTTACGGTCCCAAAACACGACCAACTGTAATTTATTTTGGGATTTTCGCGGCCGTGATCGCCCAGAAACAATTAGGCTGTTTGGCTGTGATGGTGTTAATTTTGTGCATTAAATGCTTGCTTGATATGCTTGGGCCGAAATGTCTCCACGATGTCCATGGTTCGCCCACGTCCTGCAACAGATCCACATTGAGGTCATCCCAGCTTCCACTGTCCCCGGTCTTCCCTTCCAAAACGATTTCAGCACGTTGGCGTCGGTTGATTCAACATTAACACGGAACGATCCGTCGCTCGAAGATCTCGAAATGGCCGCACCAGAAGTTGCGTAATGATTCATGCCCATGATTCGATCGTTACTTATCCGGTCTTCTCCCGGTTATGGTCCCAGATCCAGGCTACGAGGTTACCGAGCGAGATCGAGAAACTGAAGAGAAACACGTCCGAGGTCGGTTTAACAATTATTCACGCCAGTTCAACGGCATGAGATCGCCCGCCGACGCCCTTCTCCACATTCACGTTATCATCCGAGGCTTTCCATTCATCTCGTTTGAAAGAATATCCTCCCTCCGATTTCGTCTGATATTTAGTCTTACTCCGGTAAACGCATTAAACAATTAATATATATCAACCGTCGAGCGCCCAATTGATATATATATTCATCGGAGGGTTGCCCACTAATAAATTAATAATTTCATACGAGGCTTAGGCTTATGTGAGAGAGTCGGTGAGGGCTCGATCCGAGTTGGTCACGAGACATTCAAGTAGGATCATGCATTTGCTTGAATGTTTGTTTAAATCAGAACATTGCAATCCGCACTCCTGGGGTGGTGAGTAGCCCAATTTAGGCGATTCTCCCATCGAGCTTTAGCTCACCCCGTCGTGGATCCCCTTTTTTACAAAGTACAGGGAGCGTGAAGGGAGGAGACTCAAGTTTCTTCCTTGAGGTTGTATTAGAAGAAGTTCTGTCAGCGCTTTAATGTATACATGTATTAGAATTTTCCCTAATTTTAATATATGTCAGGATAAGAGTAAAAACATTTGAACTCTTGTAACTATTGGGTATATAGTTGACTTCATGGTTAGTATGTATTATGAGGATCATTGTGGGCCTAAATGGCCTTATTACTCATGTGATTTGATCTCTTGGCCATATTGGATATATATTGACCGTTTGGGGATGTGTATATGCAGGGGGTATCAAGTTGGGGTAGAGCTCCCCGTACAAAGGAGACTCTGCCCGATTTTCTAAAGTGGCGTCGGGTAACCTGACCTCCACTTATATTCCGTGGGTTGACGGGTAGTCAACGGACCCCCGGGTTTTGGGGTGTCACATAGAGCGCCATTTCTTTTGAACGCTCCTTCATCCAATTGGAAAATATTCTTTTCTATAATGCAAAAAATTTTAAGATTTTCTTATCACATACATTTGTTGAGAAACTGGACCAAATTAATAAATTTAGTGTGATAAAAAGTATAAAAATAAATAACTAAAAATTTATAAGGTTAGGAACTAAAGATTTGAAAAATTATGAGCTACAGTCACTAGTTAGAAGAAGGCCATTATACATGTCTAGCTAAAGAGTTTCCCTTCATCAGGTAATGGAGTATGCCTCCCACCCTACTAGAAACAAAGAAATCATAGAGTTAAGAGTTCTATAAAGAAATTAAAACAAAATGAAACTAATCTGACCATAAATTGATATGAAGAGAAGTTCAAACTCGTTCCTAGCAATACTGATATCTGTTGGGTTTTCCCACATCAGTTGTGGAAATGGTTGGTGATGAGTTTATAAGTGTGAGGGAAAACCTCATCTCATGAGCTAACTTTTGGGATTAAGAAGGCCCAATATCACCTAACACTGGTATCGAAGCCCAAGTTATCAACAAGTCTTGGCCCACCTAAAGAAACTGGGTTGTCGTCCTCACCCAAGACCCGATGGGAGGAGGAGATTGTTGGGTTATCCCACATCTGGCTAGAAAGGCTGGTGATGAGTTTAAGGGAGGAAAACTCCTCATCTTATGAGCTAGCCTTTGGGATTGAGAAGACCCAAGATTACCTAACACTACCAAATAGGATGGAAACTCCTTGATGGTTGGATCTTGTTAACCACGTAACAAGAAGACATACAATATCTCATGAAATCACTATGTAATTGGAAGACAAGGACAACATCTTCATAATAGATTTATAAAATATATATTATTATGGTCACCTAATAAAGACATTATTCAAGGCTTTTACCTTATTAAAAACAAATTCCATAGAAATAAACTATAAAATCAAACTCCTAAATAGTCCATAACATAAAAGAACACAATTTCAAGAATTATAATATATTTCTCACAAAGCCTCATACATTCCGGTAGAGTTTCTTTTGCTTTACATTTTTTGATACAAATATGAGATTACTCTTGGTTTTACATACCATCAATTCATCCAACTTTAGTGCCTAATTATAATACAAATATATTGCACATGCACAATGCAAATTTCTAATATATGAAGACATAAACAGATCTCATTTATATGAAATTACATTCCTAATTTTCTTGGCCTAATTATCCATCAGCTTTAACTCTTTAGAATAAGGCAACCAGACAATACAACTCCCATTTTGTACCCCGTTATTAACGTATCACTTCCTCATAAGAACAATGCCACTCTTGGAGATTTAAAATATTATGCAATGTCTATTGAAATTATTGCAACTAAAATGGTCATATGTATCAAGAAGAAGAACAAGAAGATGATGACAATAAATTTTTTTAGCCTAATTTTCTATATAGAAATTACATTCCTACAACAATAGCGTCTTTAAATGGAAAAAAAACACCACCCAAAGATGATAACATAAGCATATCCCATTTATATGAAATTACATTCCTAATTTTTTTGGCCTAATTTTCTATATAGAAATTACATTCATGGTGTCTTTAAAATGGGGGAAAAAGAAAAAAAAAAAAACCTCCCAGAGCAATTACATTCCTAATCTTTTTGTCCTAATTTTCTATATAGAAATTACATTCCTACAACAATGGTGTCTTTAAATGGAAAAAAAACTCCACTGAAAGATGATAACATAAGCAGATCAGATGTACTTATGGTAAAAAATAAAATAAAGAGATAAGAAATGCTAAAAATTATAGCTTTAGTTTTAAACCATCTTCTAGTTATTGTACATCTCTTGCCCTTTCCAAAAATCAAATCAATTTGAAGACAAATAATTTTTTCTTGGAAATTAAAAACCCACATCACATAAAGGCAAGAAAAAAAACCTAAACCCACCAAAGCTTGAACATATCACCGTGATTATTTAAAAAAAATTAGGAGTTACCTCAAAGGGTGTAATAATAACATGTGCCTCAAGCACACCTGGCCCAAAGCTAGAAAGTTGCTGATCTTTCCAATCAAGAATCGTTGAAGAAACTCTGAGGATCCCATTCGAAGAGTCTTGAAGGCAAGGTGAGAAGCAAAGGGAGTCAATCCCTTGTAGATAGTAATCCAAAAAATCTTTCTTTTCCTACCGTTTTCCCATCAAGCAAGGATTCATACCAGATGCTTCAACATATATATCCATCTGCTAAGAGGGATCCATTTCAGTGTTATCTTTAATATATCTATTGAAAGAGGTATTTAAGCAATGAAAAAGCATTTGAGGCTTGTAAAGGTTCATTGGAACTTAGAAACCAAGTCTAAATTTGAAGGACTCCCTGGCTAAAAAATTCTTGTTCCTAGTCGAAACATAGGTTGGATTTTCCATGAAGCAATAAAAGTTTTATTTGTTCATTCTAACTCTGACCCTCTTTTAAATCATTTGGGTTTATTTGTAAAAATCAATATCAGACTATCCACAACAAATTTCTCCTCCAACCCATCAGTAATATTTCAAGACAAAACAAAACAAGAGAAATAAAAGCACATGCAACAGACCCAGATACAGAGAGAGATGGAAAGCAACCCGAATAAGATCTTCAGGGTCAGAGGCATTAGCGAGAGCATCGGTGAAAGGCTCCCAGCTTTGGGTCAACATCCCTCCGCTAGGGTCCACGATTTTCACTCCATTGTCAAAGGCCTTGTTATGGGATGCAGTGATCTCCAATCATTGATTTAGTCTTGAGCGACTTTAGAGCTGCCAATATTCTGTACACCGTGGATTTCATCTTAATGCATCCGACTCTGAACATAGTGCCATAGGAGAGTTTCATTCCTGAAAATCATCAAAACACCCAAAAAATAAATAATAATCATCAAAACACCAGGCAGTGGCACAGGGCTCACACACTTTCCGTACGATAAATGATGATGCTACCCAAGACAATTCCCTTGTAGATATTAGAGGTTTCAAGTAGCAATATAGTTTTGAAGATGTCGATGTCTTGGAGAGAAGATGTCGATGGTTTGGAGAGAAGATGCCTAACGCAGAGAGGGCTTTTATATAAGGCAGAAAACAAAGCTGAAGTTAGGATAGAGAGATAATAGGGCAACATTGAGGACCATGAAGAAGAGGAATACAAAGATAGAGAAAAAGATGAATGTGCTTTCGCTTCTCCTCTTGGGTTTGCGGAAGATCTCAGAGAACTGTATGAGAACATCCATTCCCTATTTCTTTTCGTGGAAACCTAGATCTAGCATTTTCAAATGTAAATAAAAAATTTTCTTGACTCTAATCTATCTGTCAATGTAGACTTATTATACATAAAACTTGAATTTGTAAATTTTATTTATGTCATGTTTGCTTTTTGAAAAGACACATAAGGCATTATTATCATTGAAATAAGAAACTATGACTTATATTGTTCTTCTGTCAAAAATTATATGTTAAGAAATGTTGTTTTTCTTGTAGTGAGAAATGGGAGAGGGGCCCCATACATTAGAATGAATAAGATCGTTAAGAAAGAGCTCGAGAAACACCGCATACAAATGGTAAAGGCAGCTTTATCATTAAATTGAAAAGGCATACAATCAAAACTTTATTTGAAATCGAACCTAACAAAACCCCTAGAAACTAGCGTTGTTTAACTCTAGAGATAGATGCATGACCAAGGCGAGAATTCCAAAGAGAAGAAGTACTGCTCGAGACTGCCAGGCTGCAGAGACGAGAGAATCCACAAATGAAGAAGATGAGCTCAAACAACCTTCCGACCTTATGAGGGGTCCCAACGATCTGTCCCGTTTGAGAATCCTGCACAACCACACCAAGAGAGAGGAAAATGTTAAAGAAACCAAGTTCGTTGAATTGCCCAACGTAAAAGAAGATTATGAGTGAGTTTAGAACTGCAAACATTGAAATAGACAAGGCTGGTGTAGAGACATTACTAAGATGATAGACATGCATATGAGAACCATTTGCAGTGTATATGGTAGGGAGCGAAGTAGAAGTGTGTGAAGGTACAACATTAGGAGAAGAAGTCATATGATTGCAGCAAGCAGAATCAAGAAGCCAATGTGAGCATGTACTGATATCGTAGAAAGAGCGCAGCCGATGCACCGAAGATGGAAGATGAACTTAGTTAACCATCCCGTTGATCCGCTATAGAGATAGATGAGGCGGTAACAAAACTTGAATGGGAGTCCATAGCCGGGAGTAATTCGCATCAATGCATAAAGAAGTTCAAGAATACGCTGACGAGTGTAACAGGTTTCAACATAATGACCTTTGTTCTTACAGAAACTGTAGATAAGAAGAGACTTCTTATTGTTATGTCGTTTGACATTATTCCCTTTGCCTTTGGAAACATAGGTAGGTGAACCACGTAGGGAAAAACAGAGTAAATAGTCAAGGAACAGTTGGTCGGAGTAGCAAGAACCATGGTCTGGATAGAAATGGGTTCAATATGAAGACGGGTCTCATTTTCAACTAACTTATGAATAGCTTGTGAGACTGTTGGTAAAGGATCCTGATGGAGAATATGACTTCTGGCTAATTCAAACTCATCATGAAGCCCCATTAAAACTCGAAACAAATGCCCTTGTTCACGGTGAACATAAACCAATTTGGTGTCAGAGAATTGGAGAGAACTAGTTCAGTATGCAATTAATTGATCCCAAATAGATTTCAAATTTCATTGTGATATACAAAGGATCCGCCCACCGTTCTAACGAATCCGAGAAGTTCAAGGCGGTGAGCTTTGTTGCAGCACCACTCTGGCCCGAAGATACCGAACAAGTAAGTCCCAACTTCTTTGGCAATATCAACGCTAAACTCATCAACAATGGATGAAATAGATGTATTACGAAACCAAGTGATGATATGACAGATTAGCACTTTCCAACTCTCAATCCGAATGGTATAAAGTGCACCTGGGCTTTTGTCCAATTTGTTTTGGAATAGACGGTCACCAGAGACATAAAAGCCACAACTTGCGCTCGAGATAACTACGCATGGCTTGAGACCACTGAACAAAATTATCTCCATTAAAAATAACATTAATCGGATGAGAAATCTCATCACCTAGAATATCAAAATTCTGAATCGAAAAACAGATAGAAAAAATGGAATAAGGACGCTAAAATAAGTCAATGCACCGTCACCTAATAATCCAATAACTACCGACGTGGCAAAGTCAACTGATGATTCGCCACCGGCAACGGAAGATGAGCACCCGCACCCAAGCGGAGGAAATGTGGTGGCAAACGGTGGTGTTCGGTCGAAAAGAAGCTATATGGTGGCCGTAATGCTCAGACCGCGGAGAGCAAGTAAAACCGTAGAGCTTCTTCCGATACTCATGAAGAAAGACTTGAGTCTTTATATTAAAAAGTTTAAATTACAAGTACAAGAGGAGGCCTTATATAGGCTAGGCTATACAACCCTAGAAAAATACAAATTACAATCCTAAGGAAAATACAAATTATAATCCTAGGAAATTACAAAATAAATATAACAATATAATAATCTAACAAAATCTTTGAAGATGATTCCACTCACATGCACCAACTTTTGCATTATCAAGACCTAACTTTCAAATATGGGGCATCATAGGTGTATAGCATGTACATACCATTTTCACGGCACCATAAAGCTTGTTTATTATAATCTTGTTTTCTTCTTTTCAAATCTCCGAGAAAAAGCAAGAAACTGCAGATATATATAACTTTTTCTCCTTTTCAAAACTTCATGTTAAATTTAATGTTTCAAGATCCAAATCGGACATTAATTAAATCGAAAAGTAAACCATTCCATAGTCACTTCAAACTAATATTAAATCGATAGATCGCCTTCATAGCCGATGCGTAATAAAGCACACAACAAAGATCTTGATGATTTATCTCAAGTTTTTAACACTAACCCAATGCCATAAATAATAGACTCCACCTCTCGTCTCCAGAGATATATGGAAGCAATCAAATTATTTTAACATCACCCTTAAGGAGAAATTTAAAATATATGCAAATGATATCTCAAAATATAAAAAACTATTAAATATAAAGTTAAACTATTTAAATTTTGATTATCAAACCACTAAAGTTCATCAAAATTATTCAAAGTATCTCCGACTAACTGCATAATGTGGACATTACAATTAATCCTTAGAGGTTCAAGGCAAATTGTAAGCACTTTAATTTCCATGTAAAAGTAACTAAATGTTTCGATGTTAAGTGACTACACAATTGGGTTTTACATATAAAGATCAATAATCAACACAACCAAAGAAAAATATGTTCAAGATTCAAACTCTCATATTTTATTTTTGTAGCATGAATTATTCAAAATCCAAAAGGTTACCCCAGAACATAAACACTGAAAATAATGTACTACATACTTGCACACAATTAATTGATGCGTGTTTTTTATTTTCGCCAATATACGGTGTACGTAAGATACACAAACATTACAGAAAGATGAAAATTACAAAGCAAAATGAATCGCAAATTCGCTATTCCCCATTATTTTATGACACATAAGATAGTTATACTTGGTGGAAATAACTAGTAAGAACTTTGAAACTGGGGCGGTGACCATGGTGAGGTTTCATTTGTTCTCGTGACATGATAACGGCAGCGCAGTGTGTGGGCTGGCCGAGAGGAGGTATTTGGGTATGGCTTGGGTAAAGTTCTGGCCGGGCGATGCAAGTGCCTTATGGGAATTCGGTGCATGAACTTGGGGCGAAGGAGATACAGGACTTCTTCGTGAGACCGTAAGGCAATATTAATTCCCTTTCGTCATCCACTCATTTTCTCCTTAGAACCCTAGTGTACATTGTTTGGTTGAACACTTAAGAAAACAATTTGCAAAGGATCGGCTAAAACAATTGTGGTGAACCCCATGATAATGGTGCAGGGTTTAAGCTACATTACCTAGGAGATGGAATGGATATGATATGTTGAGAGATCAAATCAATTGCCATTTATATGCATGGATATAACTTTTCTTTTTCATTGTTTCATTCTTTTGAAAGGGTTTTTTAGCTCTTCAATGGCATAGACTTTGAAATCGAGAGGGTCATAAAGATACTAGGTTTGAATTACATGCAATGATAAAGTCTTCATATATGTCATTTATTGTGTGTAAGCATTCCCAATAAGGCCTGGCTCAGTGGTTAAGGGTTTGACGAGGCACAAAGAAAAAGCAAGTTGGAAACAATATATGAACATATTACTATAAGGTTGTAATGCCAAATGAAAAAATGTCAAAATAATCTATTGGCCAAGCCCATTAAATAAAAAAAGGAAGGAAAATTGTCCTCGATTTTTATCTTTTTGTTTTGAAAATTAGTGAGTATACCATTTAATTTTTGCATTCAACAATATAAAAAGTAGAAACAAAATAATTGTTCTTATTATGCTATTAAATACAATAATATTATCATTTTTGCAAAAAGAAAAAATTAATTCGTCAAAATCTAATTCCCTACTTTATGCTCGTGAATCGCACTGCTTCTTCAAAATTAATTGAATCATAATGAAATATGTCAGTTTGAAATAATTGTCCATGTCTTCGTCTCAAGGGTTCTAAAAGAAGGTAGCTATTTCAAAGATCGAGCTTAATAAAGATTTGATGAAATAGAAGTGAAATCCATAGTAGGACTAGAAAGTAGTTCTAACTAAGGTTATTCTGTGCTATAGGGACATGCCAGACATGAGATGTCTGAACTAGAAACAAGGTAGCCGTGAGACGGACGTGAGTCTACTAGCTTGAAGGCTAAGGAAATTAGGGAGCAAGTAACTGATTGCGATGTGCCTATGATCTATTTGGCAAGAGGATAACGATCAAATCTCAGAAGATTCGAACGACTAAGCAGTCAAACCAGAATTAGAAACTTTATAGGATTCTATCTCTACGAGACTTGATCAACAAGTTTCTTATTTCGTTAGACAACTGGGAAAGGAAATAACACAAATAGAAGGTAGGTTGAGTTATATTAGAAAATTATCCAATCGCATCTAGACTTCCAAGACTAATTAGCGTTGCCATAAATTTAGAGGTTGTGTCTCCCACACTGACATTTTCAGATAAGAGCTTGAAAGAACAAGCAGTCCGAACCTAAAGAGTTGAGCGTGGAGGATACTGGGTGAGCAAGATTGCACGTTAAATGCCTTTGACCTTTGGTGAAAGATGATGTTCTTTATTTTCTTTATCTTATATTGATGTAATGTGGATATGGGTGTGTGAAGCTTTAGAGAGGGGAATGGAGGGAGTTTGTTATGCATTCCACTATGAGTTATTTGCTCTCAAAAGGGTCAGGCAGAGAGAGTCTCATACCACATAAGACTAATTATAAACCTTGAATTATATTAGTGGAAATCCTTGCATCTAGGCACAACCCCATGGACGTAGGTAGGTTGCCGAACCACATAAAAGATTATGCGTGCTTTCACTTTATTACAAATATATTACCTTTTCTTTGCACACACTAAGTCCTATAGTGAGAGTTTGCATACCGCACTAAAGTCCGAATGAGATCATAGTCCAAACATAAGGATCGTGACCTGAACACACAATTTATATCTTTCAATTGGTAATGCTGGTCACTATAAGTTATTGAGTGAGATCCGTTTACTCTAACTAATCAGGTGAGTGTAAAATGGATTTGTTGAAAGAAGGTGTTCTACTTCAGCCCTCCTTCCTCGATGGGACGAACTATGGTTACTAGAAAGTGAGGATGCTTGTTCCTCACAAAATCGCTTGATGAAAAGGCATGGAGATCAATTATATAAGGATTGAAGCCGACTACTAAAACTGATGTTGAAGGGAAAATTGTTTTCAAGGACGGCGCAATCGACACCTCAAGAAGACGCCTTTCCAATCTAAAACTCATAGCCTGAATCGCCATCTTTAACATTGCTGATCCCTTACAATTCAAGATGATCTCCACCACCGGCAGCTAAGGAATCATGTATTTTTCATGACCATTTAAGAAACCAAGGCAGCTCATGAACTAATTTAGAACTCGCATACAAAATTCAAAATCCTTGCGATGAGCGAGGAGTGAGACTATCGCGACTTCACGGAAAATTATGCACATAGATAATGAATCGCTTTTCCTAAGGGAAAAGATTATAAAAGAGAAGCTGCGAAAAGGCCCAAGATCCACACCTAGGGTTTGCATTCAAGGCAATAGCATGGCGGGGAGGAAAAGACTGAAAAATGATGAGACTTGAAGAACTGATGGTATCTCCACTTACGTTTGAAATATAACTAAATGAAGAGTCCTATGATAGAAAGAAACTTGAGGGACTAAAGGCTAAGTCCGAACTACCTGTTGATGAAGGGAATGAACTTTCAGAATCTGTGGCCTAGTGGTCAAAGAATTTTGAAAGAGCCATAAAAAGGTTGAATGCTCATGCGAAAGGTAACCCTCAAACTCAAAAAATTGCCCATCTAGCACATTTAATCTTATTAAGTTTAGCATTACACAAGGATCTCAAAGACCAAATATCAGGAACAAGTAAATCAAGTGTAGAGAATGTGGAGGTTATGGCCACATCCAAGTAGAATGTGCCAATATGAAAAAGAATCGATTTCTTCTTGTTATCTGGAGTCATGATGAATCAGAAGACTACAAAGAAGATGAAAAACAAGACATTCAACCTATTGTTGTGACAGCTATGACCTCGATTCTTGAATCAGACATAAAGCCTCAAGAATTTCAAAGGACGTGTGGATGACTAACGCCCCAACACGCCAAGGTTGTTGACCGTGATTTCAACATAATCCTCCGGAATCCACCACTTTTCGAAGAAGAAGAGGATGAAATCTCAGACAAAGAACTAGCATGTTCCTACACATTATAGTACGAAAGTTGGGTAAACACAGAAAAAAATCAATGAAGATCTTCAAGGACAAATCCATAAACTCAATTAAGACAACAAAGATTTAGAGAAAGAGGTAGCCACTCTAAAAGGGGAAATCCTTAAGAACAACATGGCTCAATCTGTGTTAGAACATCTAAGGAAAATAGCAAGAATGACGAACTCGAGAATGTTGTCTCTGGATCACATTCTATGTATGGGAACTCACCCAAGGCTCCAGAAGGCATCAAGCACCAAGGGGATCTCAGGTCAAACAAACAAATTCAATAGAAGATTTCATGTCCTAAGACGGTAAAAAGAGAAGAACGAGTCTGAACTCTCCCAAGAATGGGAAAAACATGTTCGACCAAGAAAGACAAGTTTATAGAAAAGAAGGGCAATGAAGTCATATGCTATTATCACGAAAAGGGTCACATCAAACGTCACTAAAGGGACTAAAAATCTACTTAAGAAGAGAGTAAGGAGAAATAAATCAATTAAAAGCTCAATTGATAAAAGGAAAAACTAAGAGCCATGTTGTTCTTACCTCTCTCAAGGCTGAAATAGAACAAAGGTGGTACTCCTTTGATCAGGAATCTCATGACATACCGAATGGCAACAAGTGGTTGCTATCCAACATTCTTCTATTTAGTTTAGACTCAATAACTTTTAGGGATGGTTCAAAAGGAAGAGTCTTGGGGACCAAGTCCTTAAATGTTCATTGGTAAATGTTCCTAGGTTACCAAAATTAAGAGATGTGCCTTTTGTCGATGACAAAAAACCAACTTGATCAGTATCAGTCAATTGTGTGACCAAGATTTGTTCATGAGAATCACCAAGGACAAATGTATTATCCTAGACCAAGATCAGCAGTAGATCATGGAAGGAAATAGGTTATCAGATAACTACTATCTATTTGTAAAAGTTTGAACACATGCTCGCCTACGCTCAAAACGAATTAACCTTTGGCACAAAATGAATGGACATAAGCCATACCCTCGTAAATACAATTATCAGGAAAACTATCAAGGGTCCCAAATCTCAAAGGAGAACCTAAAAGAATGTGTGGACCATGCCAACTAAAGAAACAAGTTCGAACACCTCACCTAGAGTCTCAACTAGGCTCTACTACTAGAGTTATGGAATTGGTCCACATGGACTCAATGGACCCCATGCAAATAAAGAGCATTGCTAGAAAAAAAGGTATGTGGCATGTATGTGTAGATGACTTCCTCTAGGTTTCATTTGGGTAATCTCTCATAACCAAATCCAAATAATTTGAAGCATTTGAATAATCAGGGTAAAAGACTGACAAGGAGCACAAATAACATACTCCTAAAGATAAGTAGAATAAGGAGTTATCATGGTATGAATTAAAAAACTCCTTGTTTGAAAATTTCATGTAAGAAGAATAGTGTAGAACATGAGTTCTGCACTTAAAATCCACAAAAAATGGAGAAGCTGGGAGCAAGAAAAGAACTCTGCAAGAAATGGCTCGAGTCATGTTAAAAGCTAAGAGTGTCCTAACTAAATTTTGGGCGGAAGCAGTAAATACAACATGCTACATCTCAAATTGAATCTATCTAAGTCTAGGAACTCTCAAAACATCATATGAGATTAGGAATGAAAAGAAACCAAATTTGAAACATTTTTATAAATTTGGTAGTCCTTGCCATATCTTGAATGACAGAACCAAGAAGGAAGTTCAATGCTAAGAGGGATGAAGGTGTCTTTCTAGGGTACTACACAAACAAAGTCGTGCTTATAAGGTGTACAATAAAAACAACCAAGGCTATGATAGAATCACACATGCAAGTTGATGATTATCTTCCATCGAGTGGAAACATCTAGGACCAAGATCCTCCTATGGTGTCAATTCTGAAGTAGAGCAAAGACTCCAACAATCCCAAAGATGCTCCACCATCCGCTGAAAGCACCTTAAGCATAGCTGACAACCTGACAATGTAGAACTCCGTACAACAATAGGATGACCACAATAGTGCAGAACACTCTGACATCCAGGTTCGAGAGCCCTCTAAGAAGATTCATAAAAACCATCCTACCATTGATATTTTCAGAGATCTAGAAGCGAGTGTCCGGACGAGGGGCGTTCCCAAGGTAAACCATAAAGAAATGATAGGCCTTAGCCTTGGCTGCTACACCTCCACAATTTAACCAAAAAATTACAAGGAGGCTCTGAACAATGAGTTTTGGATCTAGGCTATCAGGGAAGAACTATCACAAATGGACGTGAATGAAGTTTGGGATTTAGTTCCAAAGCCCTAATATGCAAATATAATTGGGACCAAGTGGATCTTCAAGAACAAGACAGATGAAGAGGGAAACATCACTAGAAACAAAGCTTGTCTTGTTGCTTAAGGATACACTCAAGTGAAGGAGTAGATTTTGATGGGACATTTGCACCAGTAGCTCGCTTGAGTCAATTTGTCTGCTATTGGCATTTGCTTACACACTCAAGTTCAAAATTTATCAAATTTGTGTGAAAAGGGCTTTTTTAAATGGGTATCTACATGAAGAAGTGTTTGTAGCTTAACCTAAAGGGTTTGAAGATCTTCTTCACTCTTAATCATGTTTACAAACCAAAAATGACTTATGGATAAAACAAGCTCCAGGAGCTTTGTATGAGAAACTCACGGAATACCTCCTAAAAGGTGGTTACACGCGAGGGGGAGCAGATCATACTCTCTTCACTTGGAAAAGTCAAAAGCAAGTAATTGCCCTTTAAATATTTGTGGTTAACATAGTCTTTGGGTCCACATCCCAACACGCAGGGAAAAGTTTGTAAGACACATGAGCATGTACTTGAAATGAGCTTGGTCGGAGAACTTACATACTTTCTGAGTCTTCAGGTACGACAAATCAACTCATGGATTTTTATCTCATAGGAAAAACATGCTAAGAACTTGGTCAGTGAGTTTGAACTTGGTATAACAAAACATCGAAGGACCTCAATAGGGACCCATGACAAGATTACTAAAGATGAAGTAAGGAATAGTGTTGATCTGACTCTCTATGTGCCATGATTGGAAGCTGTTGTACCGAACGCAAGCCGCCTAAAACGTATGTTATAGCACGGGAGCTCAGGAGAGAGACCAAGCAAGCCCCAAGGATAGTCATCTTCTAGCAGTCAAGAAGATTATTAAATGTGTCAGTGAAATAGCAGACTTTGGTATCTGGTACACCCGAGACACCACATCTAGCCTAGTATGATATTGTGATATTGATAGGGCTGGAAGCTCGGATGACAAAAACAATACTTCTTGTGGGTGTTTCTTCCTTGGAAACAGCACTTGTGTCTTAATTCAATAGAAAAAAACGATACTACTTTCCACGCCCAAGGCCGAAAACATAGCAATTGGTAGTGGATGCACACAACTCATTTGATGAAAATATTCTTAAAGACTATGGAGACTTTGGAGAAGTTCTAATGATTCTATTGTGACAACCTCGTTGCTACTCAATATCTTGAAAATCCGTCGACATTCGAGAACAAGGTATCGACATAGGGCACCACTACATTCGGAACATGGTTGAGGAAAAAATCATTTATCTTAGGCATATATCCATTAAAGATCAACTAGCCGACATTTTCACCAAAGGGTTGGATGCTTCAAGGTATGAATTACTACAGTCATCCAAGGGGGGTATGCATTGTGGACTAGAAGGGGTCCCCATCGGTCTACGATAAGCCTTCTGGCCGGAGGTCCCGACCTTTAGGCATTTATCCTTCCTTCCACAAAAAAAAAAAAAAAAAAAAAAAAAAAAAAAATATATATATATATATATATATATATATATATATTGGGGAGAAAATAAGGGAGCAAGAGTGTGTGTCTTCATTCTTTTAAGGGTATTTTTGTTGAAGATATAGACAAAGGGGGAGAATGTTATGTTTGGATATATCTTCATATCTTTGTATCAAGGGTTCTACAAGAAGTAGCTACTCAAAGATCGAAATTAATGAAGATTCGATGAAATGTATGAAGTCCTTATCAGACCGTGATGTAGTTCGACTCAAGGCTATCCTGTATGTTGTGTGGATGTGCTAAATATGAGATGTCCTAATCCAGAAATAGGGCAACCGTGGGGCACATGAGTCTCCGTCGACTTGAGGCCAAGGAAGTTGGGGAGCAAGTAACCGATGGGCCTGAGATCTATTTGGAAAGAGGATAACGACCAAATCTCATAAGATCTAGATGTCTAAGCTTTCAAACCGGGATTAGAAACTTTCTAGGATCTAATCTGATGAGGATTCTTGATCAACAACAAGCTCTATTTCTAGACAACAGGAAAAAACATAAAATAGAAGGTGGGGTTGGAGTCATATTAGAAAAATGATCCAACCGTATCTAGACTTCTAAGACTAATTAACAAGGCTATAAATTCAGGGCATTGCAAGTTCTCAACACATATTTTCAGAAGCAGAGCTTGAAGAAGAACAAGTGAAGTCTAAACATGCTGAGTGAGTTTGGAGTGTAGATACTACATTGAGGTATTTCACCTTAAAAGCCTTTCACCTTTGGTGAAAGATGATGTTCTTTATTTTATTCATCTTATATTGATGTAATATAGGTATGGGTGTGCGATGCTTAGAGAGGGGAATGGAGGTCTTTTGAATCCCACTCCTAAGCCAAGAAGGGTCGGGTAGAGAGGGAGTCTCGTACCATAAGAGTAATGATAAACCTTGAATCGACGCTGGAAATCCTTACAACTGGTATAGCTCGTGGACGATCGTCGCTAAACCAAGTAAAAGATTATGTGTGCTTTTACTTTATTGCAAATATATTACATCTGCTTTGTACACACTAAGTCTTGTAGGAGGAGTTCGGACATACTGTACTAAAGTCTGAACTAGATCACAGTCTGAACATCAAGGACTATGACGTGGAACACACAATTATATCTGTCAAAATATTTAAAAGCATGACTTTAATTTAGCAGTAACGTCATACTTTTGCATGAAGCTTCCCAATCAAATAAGGCAGCTGCATGAGGGCCCCTTAAACCCATTTCCTAAAAAAAAAAAAATATTTCCAAATTGCTAGAATCGCCTCAAGCAAACTATTGTACTAAAAAAAATTTCACGGTTTGCATACCACTTTTTTGACAGACGACTGGTGGATTACTTGCTTTTTTCTAATGTTTACTTCTTTTGTGGGGCACTAATTTGGATCAAAGAATAGATTTATAAGGTGGGAACGGATTTTTATTGAATGGCAGGTTTCGTCGTAACGCTCACAGCTTTTGCGTGACATATTCCTTAACAATCAAATGCTCAATATGACTCTATGTGCTCACATGCATCAGCCTTTTATGCACTATTATCACGACCAAAGACAAGAAGTTCTTCCCAAATTGCCAAAATTAATTGAGTATTTAAGTGCATGTATATATAATATATATACTAGAAAGACGCTCTAGTATGAGAAACACATCTTATGGGAGAAAAAGGAAAATGTCATGGCGCGACAACATTTACCATTTAGGCTTGTATATTCTTTTTTTTGTTCGGGCACGACAACATCTATATACCCATTTTTGCATCCTCAATGCGCTCCGGCTAGCCTTTACGTACATGCATGCCGGATGGTGCCATGGCTCTTAAGGATGTAATTATTTGTGCATGGATCAAAGCTCTTCATGAAATCATGATGTAATTGTATGAACGATATAGACTTCGATCCTTATGATTAGCATACATGTCTTTTCTCTGACCATTTCTACGGACTAGTTATAAGTTCGGGGAAAGAACGTCAACCGATTCAAATGGTTGATTAGATGCCATGTAAAGTGTAACCAAGATCGCTGCTTGATATATACCGTAATGGGAAGTTTTAAACCGATTGATTAACAAGTTTGATTGATGAAGTTTACTTGATTGAACGTAAAGGAATTTATACACATAAGTAACCAGGTGTCACTAATCGCTATTTGATGTACTTGAGTGAAGCTTCTAGCCCATGCATGCACAATGCAAAATCAAAAGCGGATGATGAAGATTGTAATTGCTGTTGTCCAAATTCTATGAGTCAGATATTAGGCCATTAATATTTACGTATTCCCTAAGTTTGTGTGTGATAAGAACATACAGAAACCCAGCACTATTTTATTACTCGTAAATAAAATATAGTTGCTAAAAGAGTTCGTGAACATGTATATGAAAGGAACTTCATATACAGCAAGAGATCATTCTATACAGGGAGAAGGCAACTTGTTTTGCAAGTCTTCACTAAATGTTGTTAAGAAGGTGAGTGTATAACATGCTTCGTGTGTATGAATCTTCCTTAGTTTTGGAGAAGATATTAAATATGTGATGCTTAGGTATAGGTCTATCGGTCTTTATCAAGATCACATTCGTTAATATACCCTCAAGTCGATTGAGGGAGATCCTAGAGAAAACTTGTGACATAAAATAGAAAATCATTCAAAGGGAAGTGGCTTATAAACAAATCCGCCTGGTTGATGATCATAAGAGATATCGACCCCTCCACTCATGTCACTACTCAGATTTCGACAAAAATGAATATCTAACTCAATATGCTTCTTTCCTCTCGCATGATGTACTGACGTATAAGTGCTCGTCTAACATTATCACACCACAACACCGGGAGGTGTGGCCGAAGGAAATTCCATAGATTCTCAGACCCAAACAAGTTCAAGAAGAAGCCATGAAGAAGGGCTCTATATTCGCATCAGACTTGAGCGAAGCCAATACATTTTGCTTCTTTGAATACCAGGTAATGAGATTTGGTCCTAAGAAGACACAAACCACTCATTGGTTTTCAATCATCAAGATTTGTTTCCCAATCGAAGATCGAAAAGCCTAAACTTAAGACCAAGGCCGACAAATACAAATGCCATAATCAAGAGTCCCTTTATATAATGAAGAATTCCTTTGTAGGCTACCCAAGCAAAGTATCAGAGTAGGGGCATGCAAAAATTGGCTAAGTTTGTTCACAAAGAAAGGAAATATCAGCCTTGTATAGATTTAGATATTGAAGTGACCTATAGTACTTCTCGATATAAAGAAGGTTGAGAGAAAGGTGAGCTATCATCCCGTAAAGTTTATTAGCTAAACTCAAAGGAGTAGAACAGTTTTAGAGCCGAGCATATTTGTTTGGGTAAGTAGATCAAGAGCATATTTAGTTTGATGAAGAGCGCATCTAGTCCGTAGTACCTCAAACTTTAAAAGCAATGAACATCCCAAGAGTTTTTGAGGAAAAAGGGACTTATTCGTGTCTTGAATGTGAGTATGAATAGCAGAGAATCCTCCCTCGTGATCAAGATATCGTCCCCATACACAAGGACAAAGAGCATGCAGCCAGCAATTATAGGCAAAATAGTGAGGAACCGTAAACAAGAGAGGACGAAAACTCTAATAATGCTTAAGAGTTGAGATTACATTCATCAAACCAAACTCTCTAGAGCTCGCTTGAGGCCATATAAAGCCTTGCTTGAGTTTACAAACAAAAAGGGCCGGCGGGGATCTTCAAAACCAGCCGTTGAGCCATTAAAACAAGCCTCATCATGCTCTCCTGCTCAGGAAAGCATTATTCTCATCAACTTGTTAAAATCTCCCATCCATGAGTAATACCTAAGGAGAAAATAATTCCGCGATAGTAGTCATTGAACCACCGAACTAAAAGTATCAAAAACACGCCGTGGGTTTGTTGAAACCTTTGGCAACTAATCTGGCTTTGTATTTGTCAAGGGTGCCATCAACAATATATTTGGTGCGGAAGACCCACTTTTATAGTACAACTGTTTGTCTCGGAATAGGTGGAATTAAATCCCAGGTTTTTGTCTTTAAGAGAGCTTGAAATTCTATCCTGTGCTACAGGGACATGCTAGACATGCGATGTCTGAACTAGAAACAAAGCAGTTGTGAGACGCACGTGAGTCTATTAGCTTGAAGGATAAAGAACTTGGGGAGCAAGTAACCGGTTGCAATGGGCCTATGATCTATTTGGCAAGAGGATAACGATCAAATTTAAGATTTGAACGTTTGCTTATCAAAACCGTAATTAGAAAAACTTTCTAGGATTCTATTCTTCGATGAGGATTCTTGATTAGCAAGCTTTATTTCTGTTGTGACAATTGAAAGGAAAGAACATAAAATAGAAGGTAGGGTTGGAGTTATTTACCAAGAATGATAAATGATTTAAAACCATGCTCACACACCCATTTCATGCGATGTCCTAGTGCACAAATGCAAAGCAATATCCCATTGCCTATTTATATATCATGTCACATATATTGATGGATTTATGGCAGAACAACCCCACTAATATCACCCCTATCATTTAGACATTTCATACTACCAAATATACATCCCAAACAAATCACATACCCATGTCAACATATTTATACACTCATACATTGACATTCACAAGTCATCACCAATCAAGCAATGACTTACATTATCCTCTGGGCCAAGATGTGACATAACGTGTCCAAAAATAGCTAATAGACAAGCCATGCAATGGCCTTATTCACACACAAACACATCACATGTCAATCTATTAGAACACACAAACTGACCTCCAATCAATTACCATCAATCACATCACTCAATTAAAACAATGAAATGCTTAAAACTTAGACCAATTCAGGTACAAAGACGTGCTTTCTCTCTTCTCAAAAACACACCACACAACAATCCATAATAGATCATTACACAGTTCCGAACTCGGTTCGAAACTAGCCCCCTAACAATTCCAAAATCCGACACAAACCATTAAATAACCTAAGTCAGAAAGGGTCCCTAAATGGACCATAACTTGAGTTATAGAGGTCCGATTTGGACGATTCAAAAGCCTAACATCAAATTCTTAGATAGAGCTACAATTTCCCTTGAAGGATACTAGTCCCACTTATTTGTTTCAACCGAAAATCACCCCAAAAAATATGGATGAGGTTCGGGCCAAAACAGGCAACCTCAGGGCAATCCAAAGAAAACGGACCATAACTTGGGTTATAGATGTCACCCGGTGATTCAAAGCCTAACATCAAGTTCTCAGATAGGGCTACAATTTCCTTGAAGGATACTAGTCCAAATTCTCCCTTTTCCTAATCGTAAATCAGACCAAAAAATTGGACATCATATAGGGTCAAACAAGGCACTATTCCCATAACTCATTAATTTGCCAAACAGCCCCTTAGGGAAAAAACGAACAAATAGCCCCTTAGGGCATTAAAACTCAACCAAACTGCCCTTAGAATGGAAAATAAACCAAAGTAGGAAGGATCCCTACCTCTTGGAGCGTAGAAGAAACTCTAGGAAGTCCCGTGGGCACTTCCCAAACCCGAAACCTTTGATTTCCCGAACTCCTCACTTGAATCCTCGACGAAATCCCGTGTTTGCAGTACCCACACGTAGCCCTCGTCGAGTAGATGAACTTTCGTTCTTTGCCCTACAAATTCTGATCGATGGAACTCTGTGGATCAAAGAAATAAGTTTTTTTTTTCTTTTCTCTCACTCTACCTCTCACTTTTTTCTCCAACCCGAAGATGGGAGATCCTCCAAATGAGATTTTTTCTTCTCCTTTTATGCTTTGGATACGTGGCTCACGTCGCGCCACGTGTCCCCCCTTGCTCGTATCCGCTTTTTGCCCCAAAATAATTTATTTCGTCCCAATTCAAGTTCAATTTATTTTAAATGAACTTACCTTGAGTTATATCCTAACTAACAGATTCCCTTTAAAAATCTTGTCCCCGAGAGCCTGGGACGCTCGTTACCTCGAAAATTGTGAAAATCTAACTGTCCCCTGACCAACGAAATTTTCTAGGTAACTTAGATTTCATGAGACGAATCCAAGCATGAAGTCCGTTATCCGAGATCCATACAATTTTCTGTGCTTCCTAAACCATTATGGCAATTTACAATTATTATTATTATTATTATTATTATTATTATGCTATTTTTCCCGAAAATTCTAATTTTCCCGGGTTTTACATTAAGTTTGGGTTGTAAATCTATATTCTTTAAGCTAGTAACACATACTTTCATACTCCAACTAAGTAACATTAAAATACATCACAATTATTAGCTGATATAATATAAGTATCAAGTGTACAAAGACTTTGGTTACTAAAACCAACTTCATGTTTGCTTTCTATAAGTGTAATTGTAGTCATAAAATGGCAAAGCATAAATCATACCAACTTTAAATTTAAATAAAGCATTATAAATCATTAAGGTATTTTGCACATAAATACTTCTCATCATATGAGAAATAAAATCATTACAATTAAAACCAATCATTTAAAATAAAACTCGATCTAGTAAATATGACATAAATCATACAAAAGAACAAAACTTAACTATTATTTTAATTGTTCTTTTTCCAATGAGTTTGGCTTCCCTCACAATGCCCAAAAGACTCCTCTTTCTTGTATTCTTTCCTTTGTTGATCAATAAATCAACCATAATTTAGAGTCTTTCCAAAAACTTACTTTGAGCAATCCTATAAATATCCATAAATTTTTCAATAGTATGATACTTAACCATTCAAGTTTTTCTTTTATAGGTCTTGATAGTTTCGTAAGAATCATCTCTTTAATTGGTTCATTCATATCTCTTATAGGCCTAATCATTGACTTCTTTGTAATTCTTTAAGGGAAATGCATTTTCATCAATGAGACTTGTTTCCTTTCAACCATATCTCACTTATTACTTGAGAAGTCTATACTGAAGCAAGATAAAATTAAAATTTATCCATCATTCCCAAGATATTTAGTATTGCAATTTATCATCTATAAATGACTTGTTTCTTACATATCATCAAATTTTAGGATGATACTAGTCAACTTCAATCAAAGTGCAATTTTATTCAAAGGAGCTACATAAACTTATTATTGCTTAAATAATTAGAAATCCGATGACAATAATGTAACATAAGATATCATGTCTTTATGATTAAACTTGATAAGCTGTAAGCAAAACCATAATCAGTTTCCTGCATTAAATAATTTCAAAATGATACATATATACCACAACTCTCCCTTTGGGTAGATGTTACAATATATAATACTTTCATGACGCTTAGTACATATTTCTTCAATGGATATTCTTCATAGTTCATGTTAGAGCTACACTTGTAATCTTGGATGTACAAATATATCTGTTAACAAAATCATAAGATGTATCTCATCATGTTCATTATTCATAAGATGGTTAGTTTACCTTTTGGTGAATTCTTAAATATCTTATAATCGTAAACTTCAATATACTCGTTTATCAAGTACTTAAGACATCCATAAAGAATGAGTAATTGAATAGCATGAGTGTATATTTCTTAATATGAAATTCATGAAACATTCAAGTTTGGCCACTTTGGTGACTAACAAACTATGGCATTATAAGGATTTTCAAATTACTTGAGTAAACATTATTTTACATATTCCTCAGTTTGAAATTCTTAGAACATTCAAGTTCGCTTATTTTGAGACTAAATCTAACTTACATTATATGAATTTCAAAATATTGCAATGAACAACATTTACATATTTCTTAATTTGAAATTCATGGAGTATTCATGTTTGGCCACTTTGGTACAGAACTTCACATTATATGAATTTCAAAATATTCAACACGTTAGAACAATATTTATTTCTCTAATTTTACAAGAAATTCATGAACACTAAGTCAATACTTGGTGACTAATGAACGCCACATTATATAAATTTCAAAATATTGTAGTGTTAACAATATTCACTTCATTAGGAGGTGATTATCAAACTCCTTTAGTATAGTCATAATATATCATAATTTACATATACTCCTACATGATAATATACTAATCATATACAAACATCATGTTGTTATAAATCAATAAAATTAAACATACAATTTTATTGGTAAACCTTATTAATATTATCATAACTATCATAGAATAAGGAATCTCACAAAGTGAGTTTCATTTAGATTTATATGACTACACCTCAAAGTCCTATAAGTGTCAATTTTTGCGTCATATTAACAATGAGATATCCATAATGTGTAATTCAAATATTATCAATAGCAAGACCTTTAATGAAATTGTCTTTAATTCATAACAATTCAATCAAATTCTATGACATTATATCACCATATTTATAAGCATTTCATGTTAGTAATCAATTATATTAATATTATACAATCGATATAGATAAAACTTTAGGGTTCACCATTTTGGTGGCTAATGAATCATTCATAAGTGAATTCAATTGTATAATATAAATAATTCTCATTATTCAATCATTTTGATATTACAACAATCATAATATTAATATCATATTGAGCAAAATTTCGATGAAGGTCATATAATTTTATATTAAAACAAATGAAAGTTTGGTCACTTTGGTAATTGCAAACATGCATAATATGAATATTAAATTAAGCAAAAATTTTAAGCCACATAAAATCTTCACAATACACCATTACCAAGAATAAGAGATCATTTGCTCAAGTTCCTCATAACCTTCATGTTGTCATTACTATTACCATAGCATAAGAGATAATACACTTAAAGTTTATAACCCCAAACTGTACAGTAAGTGATTCTTTTATAAAAGGATCATAACCACTACATAAAGATTTAAAGAATTCAATTTATTAGGTCAATGATTATATGGAAATTAAATGCAACTAAATAATTGACATAAAATTATTATTCATGTTCACATATATCATATCAATTGTCATTAAATATATGTATATGGAACACATATCATTGAGGCATCACCATTCAAGATGGAAGACTCGTAACTATATAGAATATATATGTTCCTCAATTCACATACACACATATATATGGATATCTATAAGTGATAAAAAAAATATAACACCACAAAATCATACTTATGACTCAATCAAAAGTGACCAATTTTTAAATTGATTCAAAATTTCATGAATCAAGAAAATCATTCACTTTATATGTTATCCAAAATACATCTTTATGTACAACGCTCGAATTCATAAAATAAAACTTAATTGTCAAGTGTTTTATCACAATAACATCAGAGGTATACATGCTCACCAATAAAATTCGGAAAGAAAAAACTTTTACAATAATAATAAGAAAATTAAACATTAAAAATCCTAAGGGTCCAATAAGCAATAATTGTAATTCATAAGGGAGAAAATACATCAACAAATTAAATTCTTATTAAAATTTGATTTCATAAGGGAGAAACAATAAAAAATAAATAAAATTTATAGGGAAACATAAGTTTTGAATCATGCTCTGATACCACTTATTGGTTTTTTCTATTTCTTATATTGAAAACTAATAATCACCTTTTGTTAGAAAACAAACCATCACAAATAAAATTATTATCATGGTTTCTAAGTTATATGGAATAAATCGTAATCTCATATAATGACAAACCCTAATTATATAATAGCTAAGAACCTTAGAACAATATGATTTTCAATATCAATACAAAGATAAAAGGTATACTCTTTAACCCATTGGAGATTCTGAAGGGATCAAACAATATTGATGAAAATTGTGTTTTCCTTAACCCTTTAACCCTTTTATGGGGCAATTAATTTTATCAAATAATAGATTTTATAAGGTGGAATGGATTTTTATTGAATGTTGGTTTCTTTGGTCATAACGCCATAGTTTTGCATGACATATTCCTTAATAATTCAATTATTTAATATGATTGCATGATTCTAAATTTCTACGTGCTCACATGAAATTTGTGAAACTAAATAATACTTAATTGTGTTGAGTGTTGGATTTTGTTTTTGTGATGTTTTATTTCTATTAAGTATTAAAAAGTAAAGATAAGTCAATATGTTATTCTTTTATTTAGAAAAAGAAACTTCATATTTGGCTTTTTTCATTAAAAAAAGTCTATTATAAGTCATAAAAATAGAAAAACAAAACAAATTAATATCTAAAAGCAAATAGCTTTCAATAAAAAGATAACAAACAAACATCCTCTAAGTTGTTTTGCATGCATTCATGTTTGATTAAATTTATTCATTTTCATATACCGTATTTTGTCTTCCCTTGCTAATCAAGGATGGTTATGACCAAGATTAAAGGTCTTAATGATGTAATTGTATTTGTGCATGGATCAAAGCTCCTCATGATGTAATTATAAGACCAAGATAGATCCTAATCCTTATGATTCATATACATGTCTTTTCTCTAACCGTTTATTGGACTGATTAGTTAAGAAAGAACGTCAATCGGTTAAACTGGTTGCATTAGATGCTATGTAAACTAAGATTAGTGCTCAATACTATAATAGAGGAAGTTTTGATTAATTGATTGTTTAACAAGCTTGATTTATGCACTTTACTTGAGTTAACGGACATGAATTTATACACATAAGTAAATCAGGTGTCATGCACCAATTGCTATATGATATACTTGGAGTGAAGTTTAGCCCATGCATGAATGCAAAATCGTATGGATAATGAAGATTGTAAATATCGCGTTTGAGCCCATAAGTCTGTATATTAAGCTATTTAATATTTAGATACGTTTCAAGTCTACTAATATAAATGGTAATAGGGTTTTTTTTTTTTTTTAAATATATAAGAGTTAAAAACAAAGTAAAGGGATTAGGGAAATGAGAAAAATTTAGGTTTATTTATGGGCCTGCTTTATGCTCATGGGTTTATAGGTTATTCCAAATACCTTTCTACTATAATTTCATGGGTGATGGTTTTTCACTTCAACTATCGATATATTTTTATCCCTGTTGTATCATAGAGGAAGAGTAATATCTAGCGTCCTTTTTTATGGTTGAAAGTTCTTCATTTATCATTGCTCATTCTTGTTAGATTATTACTATTTTTAGTTCGAACATTTAGCCAATGTAGATAAAACGACTACAAAAATTAAGAATAATGATGTTTGATTACTAGACGCTTTCAAAAAGCATCATTAATTTGATAAGAATATTATATTAATTGACGCTTTTTAGAAACGTCATTATTGAGTGTAATATTTTTTTATTGATGACATGTATAAGAAGCGAATTGCCCGATGAAGGTAAATGTATATAATGATACTTATCGAAGGCCATAAAATTAATTGTAAACCTTGATGCTTTTTAATGTGTCATTATCTAATAAAGGTAGATCAATATAGAATGACGCTTATTCAGAGTGTCATAAAATTAATCATAAACCTTAACGCTTTTCTAAAGCTCATCGAGCAACATATAATATATTAATTATTAATACTATTCTTATTTTGTTGTTTAAAAAAAAAATAGTATTCTTATTTTATCATGTAACTCATATTATTATATATATTTTTTTAAATTTATATTATTTTGCATAGACAACTTCCTTATTGTTTTTTTTAATTAATATTTTTATTTTTTATTTATAATATTATTTTAGCAAATTAATATTATAACTTTGATAATAAATTATTATAAATATTCTTATTTTAAAATGAATTGATCAAATATGTATTATAAAATTAATTAATTTTATTCAATAAATTTAATATATAAAATAACTATAGCTATTATGATATATTATTTAAAAATAATAATATTTATGAAAAATATATTGAGTATTAAAGTCCAAGGTACCAATTTGGTCCCAGTCTCTACCAGGCCCAACTTCTTGGACCCAAACTAAAAACTCATTTCCTTCAAATTCAAAGAGATACGTGGCCTTCCATCTCAAAGATCCAAGTCAAGCACCCGAGTCACCGTCCAAAATCGACTCGCATTCAAACTCGATGAGGATGACATCAACAGACAATTTCACTTCCTCCAAAGAAATGAAGACATGTGCTACGGCCTCCCATACAGTCCCCTTGAGTAATGGGAATGTCAATATCTTCAAAAGCCTATGCTCCAGAGAATGCATAGGTTCAAGACCCCCAAGGGATCAAAATTTCTTTCTCTCCACTGACAGTTTGATACACTTCAAACATCGGATATGCAACCCGGCGCCTTACATGCATCAGAGACAAAAATACGTAATGTGATTATATTGCTCCTACAAAAGTTGAAGCTCCACTTGCAGAAGAAGACAAAAGCTGACTCATTTGTTAGCTCCTTTTCAAAAAGAAGGATAAGATTCCTTTTCTTTTCCAAGTTCACATGTCTTTACTGTGTGGACTCCAAAGTTTTATTTTCAAATCCACGGATTCCAAAGGCTTTGAAATCCGTCAAAATTTCCTATAAAAGGAGGGGCTGTCTTTGTGAAGTAGGCTAAATTTAGGAGCGAAAATTCTGCAGAGAGTTTATTCTGCGGAGAAATTTATCAGTCCCGCTCAAATCACTGCATGCTTTCCGACTGCTTTCTTTCAAATATTGTAAGTTTCAAAGTTCAATAAAATCTTGTTTCAAATTCCAATACTGTTTCTTTTAATTCAAATATTTGCATACTGTTTAGTTGTTTTTACTATTCAACCTGCATGTTCAAATACTTTCAAACATCAAATAGTATATCAGGCTGGAAACTAGAAACCTCCTGAACCCACTACAGTGGAGTTTAAACAGGAAACCTCTTGATACAACGCCACCGTACTATTGAAAGACCTGTTACTCTGTTCAAATTTTTGATATTTACTGTTCAAATTTAAGCTGTTTAAATTTGATTATAGGGTTTATCCTTTTTAAAGTTAAGAGATCATTAATCTCTTTTTTGCAATATTTAAGGAGTTCAAATTCATTTTGAATAGTTCATCTTTGTTGAATCTCTGTTTTTCATTAAAATCTTTTTCATATGGTAATGAAATCATATGATGTTTTCTATTCCAAAATGCATTTGGTATAGAAGAACAAAGATTTTTTTCTATTTGTTTTTGCATATTTTTTATTCTTTCGACTTTGTTTCGACTTTAAATTTTCTTCGCTAAACCCTATAAAAAAATTTAAATCTCAAAGGCATAACAACATAAAACAAAATAAAAAACATAAAAAAGAAGTAAGATGTTTTAAATGTGGCCAGAAAGGTCATATTGCCCCAAATTGCAAAACCAAAGTCAATATTCTATCAGATAATGAAGAAGAATATTATTATGAGAATAATACTTCATCTTCTGAAACTGATAAATCTCAAACAAATTCTGTAAAAGAAATTGAATAAATAGAAAATTGTTTATGTCAAGTAAACATGATAACTGCTGAACAAGAATTGCTAATAGAAATGATAGATCAAATTGAAGATAAAGAAGCTAAGGCAAAATATATAAGAAAAATTTTAGAACAGCAAAATATAAAACCAAAACCTAAACCAAATATGTCAAATTCCTATAAAATGAAAGATATATTTCAATATTATAAGAAGCAAGAACCTGCAACTCTACAAGATTTGCAAGAAGAAATAAAATAGATAAAAATTCAAATTGAAGACTTAAAAGTTTTTAATCAAAACATAGGTGATAGACTAACAAGTTTAGAAAATCAAAAAGAAGTTTTAACAAGTGAAACAAATGAAGAATTAGAAACTTTTGTACATAGTATGACTATTGTACAAAAACAAAGATGGTATACAAAAATAACTTTAAAAATCAGCCCAATTATCAATCAACTTTTATAGCTTTGATTGATTCAGAGTCGATGAATCAGATAATGTGAAGGATTAATTCCTACTCGTATATTTTGTAAAACTTCACAAAGATTATCAACATTAGTAATGATCCATTGAAGGTTCACTACAAAAATACAAGGTCATATTTGCAAAATGGTATTTGTATTAAAACTTCATTCTTACTAGTTAAGAATATAGTCATCAAACTGTTTTAGAAACTCTTTCCTAACTCAACTTACCCTTTTCAAATAGATAATCAAGGCTTAAACCACTATAAATAATCAAGAAATTCTTTTTGAATTTATAAGAGGAATAGAAGTTAAAGAAATAAATCGTGTTCAAGATTTTATCTCTTTACTTCCAACAAAATGTAAACAAGTTAAATTTCTTAAAAAAGAAATACAATATAAAAAGACTGAAGAAAATTTAAAGTCAAAACAAATTCAAGAAAGAATAAAAAATATGCAAAAACAAATAGAAGAAAATCTTTGTTCCTCTATACCAAATGCATTTTGGAATAGAAAACAACATATGGTTTCATTACCATATGAAAAAGATTTTAATGAAAAACAAATTCCAACAAAGGCAAGACCTATTCAAATGAGTCCAAAACTCCTCACACAAAAAGAGATTAATGATCTCTTAACCAAAAAATTAATAAGACCAAGTCATTCACCATGGAGTTGTGCAGCTTTTTATGTTCAAAAAGCCTCAGAAATTGAAAGAGGAACTCCAAGGTTAGTAATAAATTATAAACCCTTGAATAAAGTCTTACAATGGATTAGGTATCCAATACCTAATAAAAAAGATTTAAATTAGAGGATTTATAATGCAACAATTTTTTCAAAATTTGATATGAAATTTGGATTCTGGCAAATTCAGATTAACCCAAAAGATAGGTACAAAACTACATTTACAGTTTTGTAAGATGTTTAAACAGCCCAATTTTACGGTCTTGCTACAACACCACCGTACTATTGAAAGACCTGTTACTCTGTTCAAATTTTTGATATTTACTGTTCAAATTTAAGTTGTTTAAAGATCCTGCATAGAGTTGGTATCAGAGCCAAGTTCTTGCAAATTTCTTGATCAAATTTAGTCATACTCTTCAAAATAATAGATTCCTACGCTAGTGTCAGTCACCGTATCCGCTGGTCGTGAAAAGCCCCGTGGATGGCAGGTGGTCCCGGTGGTGGTGCCTCTAAGTGTTAATATCCTAATTACTGTAGAAAGGGTAGAAATGTCAAATTTCATCAAAAAATTTGTAGGTACTAGTTCAAATACTAGTTCATCCAGGATTGATGAACACCTTAGACAAATACAGGAAAACACCCAACAATTTGAAAACAAATTGTCTGTTTCTATAGAAGATTGGGAACAATACATCAAAAATTGGGAAATGCCAAAACAAAACATAAAAGAACTATACAAAATAGGAACTTTTGAATTCAAAAAAGATTATAGAATAAAAATTTCGAAAAATACTCATTCAATAGGATATGAAACAGAAACTATTGAACTTCTAGATCTAAAAGATTTAGAACAACTTCAAAAAGAAAAATTCAAAATCCTACATATAGGAGCCATTTAGGTAGCAGCCAAACCCTTAACCAGATTAGGGTTAGACAAACCTATATGTATATGTCTTCGTGATGCAAGACATAATCAATTTAAAGATTCCCTGTTGGGATTAATGCAAGCAAATACATCCTTTGGACCGGTGTATTTTACTTGTTATCCAAACCTAGAGTTAGACTGTATGAATGATAAGAGCATTCATAAAGCCTTGACTCTAAATATTCAAACTCAAAACTATGATATGGATCCTAGATCCAAGAACATACTTATAGTATACAGAGTATACTATAAAGTAATGACTTCAGTTGTTAATCCAAATTGTCTTTTGTCCTTTCCAAAAGATCAAACATTAATTTGGCAAGCAAATGAAAAAAACTCAACAATAATAATTCCAAAACCTATTCCTTGGGAATGTTTAACACAATCTAAGGAATGGAACTTTAAACAACTCCTAGCCCCAAAACCAATTGAGCAACCAAAACTTCTATCCATATTAGAAGATAGCCAAGGAAATGTTCAAATAAATTTTGAACCAAGACAAGAGAGTTTAACAAGATCATATTCTGCAAGATCTTCTAATTCCTTTTTAGAAATTAGAACTCCTTCTAGAAGGTCAAATGTTCAGTCAAATTTAAATCTAGAAGAAGTAGACTATTCCTCTACAATTCCAGATTTAAAATATACAAGAACTGAACCAAATATTCAAAATTCCCCAAATAGATCTCCAACATATTCTCAAATGATGTCACCAAATGATGAGCCTGCTCAGCTCAACATGATGACAGTTGAGAATCTGTTTGAAATAGATAAAGAATATTTAAGAAAAATGAAGCAAAATCTGAAGAACACAAAGAAAAAATTAAATGGTTTTTCTCAAAATTATCAAATGAACAAAAGAAAATTTAGAGATCAATGGTATCAAACTATGGAAACAATGGAAATGAATATTCCAATGTTTACGTACTTTGATATTTATGTTGCAAATAATCAAATTAATTATCCTTTTGCAAAAATAAGCATGTTCCAAAAAGAATGGAAGTCAAATACTACTTCTGAAAAGAAGATAGTATCAACTCATCCTCCTTTGGAAGAAATAAAAATTAAAGCTCAAGGTGTAGAAATTATAGCCTCACCTTTCAAACATATAAGTTCAAATGAAGATGAAAATAGAGGTACAAAATTAAAAGACATAAAAGGAATACAACAACAAAATAATTTTACAAATCAAATATTAGGAACAATCTCCTCTCAATTAAACAGAATTGAAGGAAAATCGTTTACTAATAATTATAAACCTGAACATGAAGAAAAAGATAAAAAATCTGAAAATCTTTTCTTCAAACCAATGAAACCCCTAAAATTAGGAGGAAACAAAAATAATGATGATTTACAAAAATTTAACACAAAAAATTAAATACAATGGAGTAAAGATCCTTCTCTTCAAAGAATCAAGTAAATTATTTATGGCACGTAAACAGTACTGCTTTTAAAACACTTATAAATAATTTAGAGGAATCCAAAGAAGAAAAATTCGACAACAAGTTAAAACTTGCATCAAAGATCAAAACTTTTTATCAAAGACCAACTCCTCCGCATTTACACTCAAGAAAAGACAAATAAAACAAAACAAGTTATAATAATCCGTGATATATTCTAAAATATAGATGGTCTTTTTTGGAACATGAAATCTTAGTTTTTGCATTTGGTTCAACTTCCTTATTGTTGATTTTAAATTAATATTTTTATTTTTTATTTCTAATATTATTTTAGCAAATTAATATTATAACTTTGATAATAAATTATTATAAATATTCTTATTTTAAAATGAATTGATCAAATATGTATTATAAAATTAATTAATTTTTATTCAATCAATTTATTATATATAAAATAACTGAGAAGTATTATGATATATTATTTAAAAAATAATAATATTTATGAAAATATATTGAGTATTGATGTTTAAAATAATATTATTTTATCAAGTTAGATATTGATTTAAAAATATTTTATTCTTATTCTGATTATATTTTTTCAAATTAATTTACTAATTATAATTATGAATAGGAACTACTTATTTATATTTTCCTTATCTTTTTATTATTTTAAATTTTAAATTTTATTATTTACTTTTTCACATTTAGATTACAAAAAACTATTATCATTTTTTAGTTGAGACTGCTTATTAAAATAAAAATATTAATATCACTTTTTTATTTTTTAAATTTTTATTTAAAATAAATAATTTGGTTTTATTTACTTTTAATTAATTTTATTGAATAAGATTAAAATATTTAATATTTTAATTTAATGTTTAATCATAAAAATTTCAATTTATTAAATAATAAATTAACTTAGTATTTATATTTGTTGTGTCCCCATTCAAAATGACTACCAAATGTTTTATGAGGTTTAGGAGCAGATTTCTTGTCTAAGTAGAGGGATCATTTTAGGGTTTTTGTGGAGGCATGTAAGGCAAGAAAGAGAAGGAGTCATGGGTTGATGAATGGAGTTTATGGGGTTTTTTTCTTGAGTAATAAATCTCTATTAAAAATTATTTTCTTTTTCTTATTATCCATGTTTTTTAATCACCATTTTCTTCTTCGTGAATTTTGAAAAGTGGAAGGAGAAATGATAGCAACTAACGACTAGAGAGTCTACTCTCTTCTTTCGATCAGACCTACAAGGTTATACTTTGTTTCTTCTTCTTCTCTCATTTTTCAATTCATTCATAATTTTCCCCCTTTTGTTTTTTGTTCTGGTTTCTCAGGACTTCATAAATTGTGTTGTAGAAGTTCTGCTCCTCAGATCCAACTGCAATGTGAATATCGAGAAGTGCCAAGCTCTTCAATCCACTTGCCACAGTCTCAAGCAAGGTAGATTCTCTATTTTTCCACTTTATCTTGCATTTTTTGCCTTATTTGGATCTCGAGAAAAAAAAATGGAAAATATTTGAAAGTTTTTTTTTTTATAGGTTTCATTTGCATCATGCCCTGATTTGATAAGAAGCAAAATGTACTACGCATTATGAAGGAAATTATAAAGGTCGATGCCAAAACCTTGAAGATTACATCTATAACTAGACTCATCATTCGTTTTTAGAGAATCATAAATTGTTATTGTAATATTTTGATATAATTAATAATTGTGTATAATTATTTTTTCATAAGTAGTCAAATTAATTTGCTTGACTACGTTATTTCATATGAAATTTCTAAATATTTCAATTTAATTTTATAGCTTATAATTTTCTTTCTGTTTCAATTATATGAATCTCTTCTTTTCTTAATTTGGAATCATGGAAATCAATTATTTTAGTATAGATATAATTACTATTTTAATAGGAAATGTGTCAAAGATGACATTATTTATTGAAGTGTTATTGATAATAAAAAAATTCAAAGATGATTTTTTTTACGAGCATCATTGTTAATAACATTTAAAGATGATGTTTGCTTTATGTCATAATTAATCAAAGATGACGCTTTTCGAAAGCGTCATTATTCACAAACATTTATAATGGCAATGGCGAAGAGGACGCAAAGCCCCATTGCCCTTCTTTTTCTTGTAGTGTAAAGCGGAGAGGACGCAAAGCGTCATTATACGTCGTTTTTCTTGTAGTGTAATCTTAATTTTCAAGCTTCAACCTCGCACACAAGACAAGTACCAGCAAGAGTATGTATATTATTAATTAAAATTTAGGTATTGCCTAATCCTCTATGAATATAAATGGTATTAGGGTTTTTTTTTTATATATAAAAGGTGTTGAAAATAGAGTAAAAGGATTAGAGAAATGAGAAAATTTAGAGTGTATTTATGGGTGATGGTTTTATAGGTTATTCCAAATACCTTTCTACTCATAATTGCATGGGGTGATGGTTTTTCACTTCAATTTGTCAATATATTTGTATCCCTGCTATATCATAGTGGAAAAGTAATATTTAAAGTCCTTTTTTATGGTTGAAAGTTCTTCATTTATCATTGCTCATTCTTGTTAGATTATTACCATTGATAGGTGAAATATTAGCCTGTGTAGATAATAAGACAAGTACCAAAGATGTGTATGTCCATATGATTTCCATCTTAGATATTAATTTATTCTGTAAAAGGATTGAGAAGGATACTACAAGTGAATAGTGTTAGAAATTATTTTTTTTCTTAGTCCAAAAGAACACAAACATTATCACAAGTAAATGAAAAGATAAAAAACTCCGAAAATGAGTTTCCTATATTGGCCTAATAAAAATCATTAGAATCATAAAATCAGGCTGGAGAATGCTAATAATTTCTGATTTTGGTGGTCCTCATCTCATATTTGACCGAGCTTCATCTATATATGTTTCACCGCCCAAGAGCCATGAAAACTGAGGGGAGGCTAAGATGGCATGGCCTCGCAAACTTCATTCCATTACGGTACATGTGGTGCCCTTTCAGATATGGTCGCATGAACTTCTTCCAGAGGGAGGGATGTGACCGGGGAATTTAGATTGTAAAGGAACGATCTTATCTTCATCATCCACCCATCTTTTCTCCATCAAGAACCCTAACAAAGACTATGTGGTCGGGACGCCTTAAAAGAACAATCACGCAGGATGCTAAAAACAATGTCGAGAAACCTCATCATGATATTCGGGGGTTAACAAAGAGAAGATGATATGAGTGATATCTTCGATGGAAAAACCGACACTAATATGCATAAATGGAAGGGAACAACAATCTCGTTTATTTATAATGCATATATGTTCTCATGGTATATGACTAGGTGTTCAGAATTTAGCTTGTTTGAAGGTTTTTCTTTGACTTAGAAATTGAATCAATCTCAATAGAAGAACACGAGATTCTAACAAAGAACAAAAATTTCTGGTATACTTAAGATTTGGGCAACTTCCCACATGAACTTGCTCGTGCATACCGGTTTGACTACATGATCGACAACAAACTTCGTGATTTTTTTCGTTATTATGGAAGACTTCAGGGAAATAATTGAAATAAAGAAAGAAAAAGAAAAAAAAAAGAATGTTTTGAGCGTATATAACACCTCAATTCAAAAAGCTTTAAAGTTATCAACGTTCAAGAATAATGGTTTGACATTTTCCATTACTTTGAAAGTCATGTCGTCAGTAATGATTCAATAATTTCTGAAATAATTCCAATTCTCATTAGGTTTGTAATTAGTTTGATTTATTTGTTTAAATTTAAATTTTAAATGAGTCAGATATATACAAATATATTATGGTAATAATCATACGATCAATCAATATAATTATTGAATATGTGAAGTTAAATCAAATTTGTCTTATGTAGATGATGGGGTAGAAAACAATATATTATGCACGTGCCCAGTAAGCCCAGGCGCAAGCCCAAACTCGCTTACGGGCGGAGTTGCAATACTGCACTCAATAAAGAAGCTCTACCACGCTGAGATCCTACCCATGCCAAAGTACACGGGCCCAAGCCCAGAATTGAAACCACCCTGCTAGGTAATCAAGTGATATAGACGGCCCAAAAACTTGTGTAAAAGGAAAAGTGCCAAGTTCCAATAGATCCGTGCCCCACCTGACAGGTTAAGGATCTTACACATCACGCTCCTCCATTATCCCTTAAGAGACAGTCCATGATAAGGAAAAGGAAACTCCTCACACAATGGGAGAGATACCATATCACCATTTAACAAGGAAAGTAACCACTATTTCCCCTTATAAATACCGACCCATTCTACCACAAAAAGGTACGCAGTAATAACGCCATAAACAGTTGAATTATTTCCTTCTCACAAGAAAGAAACTGACTTCGACATCGAAGCAACGGCCGGCACACCCCTACCGAATAACCCTTTAAGTGTTAGTTGCATGTTGTACAACGATTCAATCTAATAAATCGGCCTACCAGTTTCAAGAAGCTCCGTACCAAGATATCGGGGTAGAAAAAGCACCATCGGGCCATAAATAATTGGAACGCATCGTTCCTTTTACATATAAAATTCTTAGTAATTGATGGTATCAACCCAAAACATGAGCAGGAGTCACGCCAACCTCCCTAGGACGCAAGACTAGTAGGGCGACCTAGACAGCCGACCACCAAGAGACGCTCTCGAAACTCTACAGGCCAATACTGACGAGATGGAGGCACTCCGTCTCACCAACCAGCGTTTGCTGAGAGACCTGGAGGAACTCACCAGATAGATGCAATGTCCGTAGGAAGAACAACAACACCACGACGCTCCTCGAGACGTTAACGGAGAAGGAGAAACTAGCCAAGCCAAGGAGCATGATCCCTATAAACTCCCCGGAGAGGATCGCAATGAGGGAATACCTGGTAGGAACAACAGAGGTAATGGACCCATCCTTTATCAGCAGGAGATAAGGGAACGATTATGGGAGCATCGTTTTTGGGACATCCAGCAAGAGCTCAGCCACATGAAGGAAAGTGTGAAAGGACGAGCTCTAATATCCATGGATGCTTTGGTGCAACAAATAGAATCCCCGTTCACGGCTGGGGTACTACACTTCCCTCTCCTAGAAAAGTTCAGAATGCCTCAGATTGAAACGTTCGACGGAACAAAAGATCCTATAGACCACCTCAATACCTACAAGAATAAGATGGAGCTACACGACTCAGGACCCCGTTAGATGCAGAGCGTTCTCCATCACCCTAAAAGGCTCGACTTTAGTCTGGTTCAACCGCCATTGTCAATCTCATTCTTTAGAGAGCTATCCATTGCGTTCGTCTCCCACTTCATCGGAGCTCGGACGTACAGGAAGCCAAGCTATCACTTGCTGACCAAGGGAAGGCAGCCCATGTGAGAACCCTCGAGGTCCTACGTCCGCAGGTTTAACGCAGTCATTAAAGGTAGACATCCTAGATGCGAAGTTTGCCATCACCTCTTTCATCATTGGGCTAGGCGTTCAGTTGAAGGACCTGATGTTTTCCATCTCAAAGAACCCTCAGGTAAGCATGGCCGAGGTGCTCGCAAAAGCAGAGAAATACATCAATGGCGAGGAAGCCCTTCTATCTAAGCGGGAAAACTCTTCCGCGCAAAAGGAGAAGAGTAGGGGGGAGAAAAACGAGAGCGGAGCCCCAAAAGGCAAGGAGGCAGGGATAGATCCCCATGAAGGGACAGAGAGAACAGAGAACGGTCTCCAAAAAGGCGAGGCAACGTCGTGGACCGCTAAGCCTACCACCGAAATAGCAGTTGAAGGAGACCACTCCAATTCACCCCTTGATAGCGCCTTGGTGTCGGGCTGTGTCCTACGTGAGACGCAAAGATGAAAATTTTTAAGGTGGCCAGTCTCGCATTTGAAGATGCACTCCAAAGTGAAGAAAGACTCAATCAAGTATTGTGAATTCCATATGATCATGGACACCGCAAAAAACGCATGATTGCATCTCGCCTAAGAAGGAAATGAATACCTGATCCGACGGGACATCTTCGCCTTTGTGGCCTCGTAAGGTGGGACCAGCACCGCCCCATCACCTCATACCAACTCCACCAACACCAAAGAACCCTTGGAAAAATCCGTGTGATCTCCAGGACGGCGCAGGGAGGGAGTCCAACGCCTGGCCCAAAGGCTCATCTCTCTATGCAAAGACGATCGGGAGACACTAGAAATACAAGTCGCATCCAAACCCCCTGCTAACACTACCATAACCTGACTTCGACATGGAAGAAGCAAAGATCCCCATGACTATCCACTGGTAATAAGGGCTGTCGTAGCCAACAAAACAGTAAACAGGGTCCTGGTCGACAACGGTAGCTCAGCCGACATCATCTTCGCGTTAACCTTCGATAAAATGGGCATCGGAAGGGAGAAACTAGAACAGGTCAATGCCCACCTACGGGGATTCTCCGGAGAAAGAGTGATACCCCTGAGGTCAATACAAATAGTGCTCACTTTGGGAGATCCCCCGTGCCAGGCCACAACAATGGTGAGGTTCCTCATAGTGGATGCTCCATCAGCTTATGACATACTATTGGGCAGGCCCTCCCTCAATGCCATAAGCGGCCATCCTCTCGCCTATCATATGGTTATCAAATTCCCCAATGCGAATATGGTAGGAATGGTTCGAGGAGATCAGTGCGTAGCTAGGGAGTGCTACTCGACATCAATGAAACAAAAAGTGGTAGGCATCATCTACATGGACGAGCTCGACATGAGAGATGAGGTAAGCATCCGACCTATGTCCTCAGAAGAACTAGAACCGATACAACTCGACGACCATCCGGAACATCTCATCTACATCAGATCCAAATTGGCCAAAGACGCCAGGGACCTCTTCATCCACTTCTTAAAATAGAACATAAAAGTATTCGCCTAGAAGCAGGAGGATATGGGGGGAATTAACCCCGTAGTGATCACACATAGGCTGAACATCAGCCCTTCCTTCAAACCCGTCAAACAAAAAAGAACAAGTTTCGCCCTAGAAAGGTAGAAGGCGATCAATGAAGAAGTTAACAAACTCCTCTAAGCCAAAGCTATCCGAGAAGTAGAATACCCTGACTAGTTGGCTAATATAGTCCTCGTCAAAAAGGTAAACGACAAATGGCGACTCTGCATTGACTTCATCGATGTCAACCGTGAGTCTATCCAGATAGCTTTCCTCACCGGATCGACCGAGCGGACGCCATGGTCGCCACGAAGCTTCACATGGACGCCGAGATATAACCAGATCATGATTGGTGACCAAGAGAAGACCTCATTTATGATTGGGCGCAGGTACATCGCTACCAGTGATGCCTTTCGGTCAATGGGCCACCTATCAAAGTAGAACAAAATGTTTCGTGGCGCATTGGAGCATCCATGAAGGTATATATAGATGACATGCTGGTAAAGTCAATTAAGGCCGAGCTCCACGTAGCCCACCTAGCTAAGTCGTTTTAGGTCCTAAAGAACTATAACATGAAGTTAAATCCAACCAAGTGTGCCTTTGGAGTCTCACTTTAAAATTCTCGGGGTTTCCATAGTTAACGTACCGAGGAACGAGGCAAATCCAAACAAGATAAAAGCCGTGCTCGACATGCAACCACCTTCAAACACTAAAGAAATTCAACGCTTGACTGGGAGAATAGTCGCCTCCGAAGTCGCGCTTGTATCTAGATCCGGGCCGATAAGTGCCGAGCATTCTTTCGTGTCTCTGGAAAGGCTTCCACCGGGACGCCCAATGCGAAGAGGCTGCTTCTGCGTTAAAAATCCATCAAGCTCTTCTCCCGTCCTAGTAAGCCCTTCTGAGGGAGAACTCCTTACCCTTTATTTGGCCGTTTTAGATTTCTCAACTAGCGCCGCCCTGGTTAGAGAGCGAGATAGAATACAACAATGGTCTATTATCGCACGAGCTCGGGAGGAGTGGGAGGAGAAAGGTATCCAATAAACGGAGAAATTAATCCTAGCATTAGTAACCACCGCCAAAAGGTTTCACCATATTTCCGGCCTCACACTATTGAACCTACGAACACCCAATGAGATAGATATTGTAATGTGCCGAGACCTGAAGACTGATAAAATGGGTCATAGAGCTCAGTGAGTTCGACATCAGATACAAGCCAAGGACAACGGTCAAGGGGCAGGTTTTGGAAGATTTCATCATGGAATTTACCCCCTCAAATACCCCGGCATAGCCCACCGAAACTACTCAATTGGCGCCCAAATTCCATCCAAGGTTGTCCGAGATGAGGCAAATACCTAATTCCCAAGGAAGCTGGTATGTCTAATTCGACCTGCATCGATTGACATGGAATACGCACTCAGATTCGGATTTCAAGCCTCTAATAATGAGGCCAAGTACAAAGCTGTCATAGGCGGGCTTAACCTTGCCCACTCCATGGAAGTTGATCAACTGGAGATATGCAATGATTCCCAATTGGTGGTGAAACAGATAGAGGACTCCTACGAAGCCAGGGGTGAAAAAAGGATCCTTTACCTCAAAAAGGTGCGAGAACTTTTTAAAAAGTTCATACAAGTTCAGGTCAGGCATGTCCCAAGAGCAGAGAACATGAAAGGTATTAGCAAAGCTAGAAACAAAGATCACGAGAATCTAGATAGATCGGGTGGTCGGCCGAAAGCACCCTTAACCCCTGAACGCTCACAATGAAGAAGTGTCCCCGGTAATGTCCGAGCCAAGCTAGATGGACCCCATCTAGGATTACTTGGTAGACGGAATATTGCCAAGTGATCCAGAGGAGGCCTTCAAGCTCAGGACGAGGTCGGCTAGATTCACCATTCATCGTGCGAGCAGAGGAAGATAACCGACTGGAAGGACCCTAGAAACCACAGTAGCAGGACTACTGAATTCGCCCCTAGTTTGCCCCGACACGGACTCCTCAGCCAACCTTCCCTCTATGGGCAGGCCCACAGGATGAGAAGGCCTAGAGGAAGCACGCATGATTAAGCGATGGAAAGGGATAACGCACGAAACAACGAAAGAGGCGAAACCCCAATCCAACACACCCTAACAACTTGAAATTGAAAACAAGGAAAGAAAAACAAGTGAAGAAGAAGAAAGACACACCAAACAAGGAAAACAACCCCTAGGGAGATAGGACGACAGAAAGAACCAAAAGCAACTCTAAGCGCTGATCAAAGATACTTCCAAACTCACGTAAGAAGCTAAGCCAAGAACTAAGAATGCGATACAAGGAATGTTTCTAAAGATATGAGAAGTAGCAGTCGAAACGGGCGTGAAAATCGAAAGAGCGCCATCATTATCACAAGACTTTTGATGACGACAAAGCCCGGATCAAGCCATCCCCGACTAGCCACTTGGAAGTCACAACCGATCAAAGAAACGATCCAGCCCTTGCCTAAGCTTGCTTCAACCAGGGGCTGTGGGGGCAACTAATGGGGTAGAAAACAATATGTGCACAGGCCCAAAGCACAAGCCTAGGGCGCAAGCCCAAACCTCTGCCTTATGAAGGGAGTTGGGGCACAGACCCTATAAAAAAGCTCGACCCATAATGAGATCCTACCCATGCCAAAGTACACGGGCCCAGGCCCGGAATTGAAACCACCCTGCCAAGTAATCAAATGATATAGGTGGCCCAAAAACTCGTGCAAAAGGAAAAGTGCCCTGTCTCCATGATCCGTGCCCCACGAATTAGGAAAGAAGGATCTTACATGATCACGACTCCTCCATTATCCCTTAAGAGTCGGTCCATGATAAGGAAAAGGAAACTCCTCACCTAATGGGAGAGATACCGTATCACCATCTAACAAGGAAAGTAACAACTTTTTTGCCTTATAATTTACCACAAAAAGGCACG